>OZ010572.1:11322459-11377459 GCA_963932145.1 Acanthosepion lycidas | reverse complement strand
GCCCCAATTTTACGAAGGGAAACTCTTACTGGCTAGAAAACTCAAAATGTACAGGAAGAAGGTATCTCTTAGAAAACCCCAGATATAATAAAGTAAACAATCATTATTTTTAGAAGCCCCAGTCCGAAAAAGAAAACCAGTTTAGATGACACAAAACCCCCAAATAATAAACCTATCTACATATACACTTACAAATGACGAAATCAACCTACTGGAATTGGGCCTAAAATTCTGCCCTGCCCCTAAAAGCAATATAGCAGACTTAAAAAAAGACCTTAAGGACGTTGAACGCAAAATACTAACAGAAATATTTAACAATAGCGAAAATATTACAGATGAGTCACTGGTAAAAAACAAATCCAATTTCTTCCCAAACAAAAATAACAATACCAATGAGCTAAATATATTTTTTGAAAAACTCTGGAACCTCGACCTACAAGAAAAATCCAAACCATTCGACAACCTCACATATAGACAAAGACTAGCCTTAGAGAACATTCGAAAAAATAATAGCATAATTATAAAAGAAGCAAATAAAGGCAGCGCTATAGTAATCATGGACAGAACATACTATAAAACAAAAATTCTAGAAACACTAGAGGATAGGAACAGCTACAAAGTAATTGACACTAACATAGACAAAAACATTATAACAAAAATTACAAAACTCTGCACAACACATCATAAAATATTAACAAAAAAAGAGAAGGATTTCCTCATAAACTTTGTACCCAAAACAAGTAATTTCTACGGATTACCTAAAATTCATAAATCGAGTGAAATAAAAGCAGCTATACATACACAGAAATCTGAATACATTAGCATCCCAAACCCCAGTGACCTTACATTCAGACCAATAGTAGCAGGACCAGCCTGTCCAACTAGCAAACTGAGTAACGTAATAGACATAATATTGCAACCATATTCAAAGCCACATCAGAGACGACATCAATTTCCTTAGTTGCATACCACAAAACGTAGATCCGGGAACGCTTATGGCAACTTTTGACATTTGTAGCCTATACAGTAACATACCCCATGAACTAGGAAAAAAAAGCAATCTCATTCTGGATTGAAAAACATCCAGAAATACTACATCCGAGATTCACTAAAGAGTTCATTATTGATAGTATAGACCTAATTCTAAACAATAACACCTTTGAATTTGACAACAAAAACTATATCCAAACCCTAGGTACTGCGATGGGAACAAAAATGGCACCAAAATATGCCACCCTAACATTAGCTTACCTAGAAGAAAACCTCTATGAAAAGATAGAACAAATATATGGGGTAAATATAAAAACCCAATTCACTAAATTTGGAAAAGATACTTAGATGATTGCTTCATCTTTTGGAAATCCTCATGGGGTGATATTAATCAATTCCACACTCTACTTCAAAACTTACACCCAAAAATCAAATTCAGGCAAGAATATAATTTTAACGAATTACCATTTTTAGATATACTCATTAGAAATAAAAACAACCACATAATCACAGATATCTACCACAAGCCCACAGACACCCAACAATACTTTCATTTCAAGAGCCATCACACAAAAAGCTGCCTAAAATCTACCCCCTATTCCCTAGCACATAGAATTTTTACAATAGTGACTGATAAACACCGCCGAAAAATCCGCTTAGAAAAACTATATAAAACTCTCAAAAAACGATGTTACCCCACAACACTAATAAACAAAGGTTTTGAACTCTAGACCAACTTAGAAATACAAAGAAACGTCGAACAAACTCTAGCATCTGACTCAAAATACAGCAAAAATAATCCAGAAATATTCACAGAAATGACAAAAAATCTAGAATAATAAACTGAATAATATACTAAAAACAACCAAAATAATTAAAAGCAAACGCCAATCTAGAAAGCTAAAACATATATTAACCTCATCTAAATTTAACAAACACACAATACAGGGAGTCACAAAATGTAACAAAAAAAGATGTGGGGTTTGTGACATCATTATAGAAGGAAACGCCTATACTTTTGAAACCCCCCGAAAAAAAAACAAAAAAAAAAACATTCACAATAAATAAAAACTGAAACTGCAACTCCAAAATTGTAATTTATGTACTTAAATACACAAAATGTAAGAAGTCATATGTAGGCATTAGCCAACAACTGAACCACAGGGTCTCCCTACACAAAAGCAATATAAAATTGACAGACAACAGAAAACTTTTTGTATCACAACACGTCTTCTAATGTAGCCAGAGTAAATTTAATATCATGCCGATATATCAAACAGACAATTATTCGTACCTAAAAATACAAGAAAAAAAAAAACAACTTTATAAACAAATTTAAACCCGAACTAAATAGGTCATAACCCCACACGCAAAAGCACACAACATGCACACAAGGTGACCAAATACAGTGATCAAATCACTCACATACATGAACGCACGCTCACATGAACGCACACTCACATACGGGAGACACGCATACACACACACATATATATATATATATATATATATATATATATATATATATACGAGAGAATATATACACACACACACATATATATATATATATATATATATATATATATATATATATATATATATATATATATATACGCATGTTGACAAAACAGGGGAACTACTCACGAGCACGCACACAAACCCCCACACAACTTAGGAAGAACGTGTGTATGTATGTACGTATGTGTTTGTATGTATGTGTGTATGTGTGTACTGGTTCCATGTAGCTTGGGAAGTATATGTGTGTGTATGTACTGATTCCTTCTGGTGGAACGATATGTATATGTGTATGTGTACAAATGAGTTTACTAATTCTTCGTAGTAAGACAGTATATGTATGGAGGGGGAATATACGCACGCATATATACACGCATTCTGGCAGAAACACACGAAAATGGAAACAGATCCAAGAACACATTGTGGTCAGTAAAACATTAAAAGATAAAATACCGATAAGTAATTCATCATTTCTCTTGGACCAACCTTAATTGTTTTATGACCCTTCGCGCAGACATTCGGATTACTAACGCAAAAACAGAGAATGTCTGATATCGAGAATATTTAAAATTGAAAAACATAACGAAAAACTTAATTATTTTTAATAATATGTGGAAATCTCCGTCTTTTACCTGAAGACGGTCGCGAAACCAGAAACCCGGGTAGTAAAATTATGGAAAATAAGGCATAATATTTTTTTCTAAAAAAATCCACATTACAGCCAAAAACGTTTGCGGCACCTCTCTTCTCTTCAATATATATATATATATATATATATATATATATATATATATATGTATATATATATATATATATATATATATATATATATGATCAAAGTTGATCAGACCAGGAAACAGTTGTATTAAAATTGCTCAATACACGCATGAAACAATAAAATAAAATAAAAATCACATTAACTTTAAAAATCAGGAGCTCAGTTGAACCCGCTACCTTGGTTTCAACCTTATGGTACCCTCAGCCGATTTTTATCATATGACCTCTTAACGCTTTGTTAAAAAAAATTGAAAAAACCTAATGAGCACTATATTATAATAAATACACAAACGCACGACGTTGGATGTAATAGAAAGTGAGGAGGAGTATGTGGAAAGGAAGAAGAAGAAGAAGAGAAGAACGACAAGATTATCGTAAATGTATCTGTATATATATATATATATATATATATATATATATATATATATATATATATATATATATGATTTCACCAAAACAAGACGACAATGCCACTAAGACGCCAGGAGATACTGAGAATGCTGAGACCTTTTTAAGGAGAAATGTCACTAAAAGAGCAGGAATCATGTAGACATAAAATGGGTGTTGGCATTGCATTTACATGTTTGAAGACCCGAGGTTGCACGCAAGCAAATAACGAGAAGATATTTCCCACAGTCGAATTAACAAAGCTCTTTAGAAGAAATTTCATGAAAATATGTATAGAAAAGACAACTGATCTCATTTTCTCTTCACCGCATCAGCTCCAATAAAATTAGGCATTAGTTTGAATTTTATCGAATATCCCGAGACATATAGCAGAAGCAACAGGCCAGATATGGCAACGATATTAAATGCACCGGCGAATGCTAGATTTATAAATGTGCAAGATGAATTTGACCAAGTAAAATAATCTGACACCGTCGATCAACTTTCCGATCAGCAGACCGAGCCAGTGATTCAATATAATCATTGCATGTTATTCATACCAGTGGAGAACGTGAGATCAAGAATTCAAAATGTTGCTCTTTTGGAGGCTACTTCTTACCACCGACGAAACGTTGCTAACGTCTGATATAATATATTAATATTGTTATTTCCATGGCAGATGTCTACATTCCTTAATTCTATTAGGTTCGACCTCCACAACCTGGAATGACATGCAATTGAGTCAACTCATCCTCATTACTTTGGTATTCTTTTGCTAAGAAGGAAATTTCCAGAGAGAGCTTCTTCTCCAGCTTTTTCTACCCGTCCTGGGTATGACAATAAACTATATCCGAGTCCTGGGTAAGACGACAAACTACATCCAATAGCAAGCCTCTGATCAGGAGGATTTGAGGAGCATAGAACCACATTTTAATTGGTGCTGTTTCCAGTTCCACCCTGACTCGGTGGGGTAGCACCTGTCAGGGCCCCAGCCATGAGCAAATATTTACCCCTCCCAAAATGGGTCAAAACACTATCAAAATATAAAAATACGTTTTAATATCAGCAATAGATTTAAAAAAAAAATATTACCGGCAATACATCTTTTTTAAATTATTAGGTTGGTGCAAAAATAATATCGTTTTTTGACGTATTTTTTAACGTCAAAAACGATATTATTTTTGCACCAACCTAATATTACCAGCAATACATTTTTTGAAAAAAAAAATATTACCAGCAATACATTTTTGGGGAAAAAATTATTAGCAACAATAAAAATCTTGTCGGTATTAAATAGTCCATTGAAGTTGATATGTCGTAAGACAAAACAAAACAAAACAAACTAAACCAAACAAGAACTGTAACAATGTCGAGCCGATGACTGAAAGGATACTTCGTCGATTAATGCAATTTTAACTTCGTCTAGCATCAACCATTATCTCTCCAACATATCCTAATAGTATTAGGTTGGTGCAAAAATAATGACGTAATAATGTCGTTTTTGACGTTTAAAAATACGTCAAAAAACGACATTATTACGTCATTATTTTTGCAACAACCTAATATCACCCCACCCTCCCAGTACGCCCTAAAATCAAACCCATTCAGTAAATGTCTAATTAGAGTGGAAGCTTTGCACTGTATAGCTTGAATTATGTTATATATGTATCCTAAGGCGTGTCTAGAATTCTCTTTTATCAATCAAGGTATCAAGGTATAAAAATACATTTAAAATTTCTTTATCTATATTTTTGAAAACAATTGTTTGAAGTTTACATGTTTATTTGTTTTCAAAAAAAAATATATATATATATATATATTTTTTTTTTTTCCAAACAGTTATGTTCTGATTTTTATTAGTTAAAGCATCTTTTAATATTTATAACTGTTCAGTAATATTCTCTCATCTTTTTTTCAGTTGCTTTTTATCGCAATTCACTAGATGGATACTTAAACTGTTCAAAATAAAAACGGAGCTTCTCTTTCAGTTACGGCAATCAACAAAAAATAACTTTTGAAAAAATAAAAATTAAAAAAAATAAATCCGTTGAGAAATTGCATACGAAACAGTACAAGGTTCGCGTATAGTGTCCTTTTATCGTCCCCGTAAAAAGAAATAGCTCTCTCAAAGAGGAGAATAACAAAACAAAGGGAGATCATTCATGATTATTCATAACACGTTTATCCAATAAAAAATGTTTACAGTTATAAAATTAAAGATTATATTTGAACGATATCATTAAACATTAATCATTATTTTTTAATAACATTTAATTCTTAACATTAGATGATTTAACGATTGTCGTGGTATCTCCTGCTCAATGGTAATAAGAATTAAGTTCTTGGCAAAATTCGAACAAACATCTTTCTTCTTTGGGAAGCGAGCCTCTTTAATAACATATATTGTAGTTGAAATGCAAGGGGATTTACGGTATCTACTCGTGTAAGGCACAAACTTGCGTATCGTACGGCCCCCAAATTTTGTACTTATAAAATTTATTTTATCATGTATCTCGGGTATCATGCGAGTTCATTTATTGAGAGACGAAATTATACTAGGTTAAGCTCTTTTCCTATGTTTCTTTATGCCATCTTCTAGTTAAATAAGTTAAAAAAGTAAAAGAGAATAATAAAAGTATCGATAGTAACGCTATAGTCATTGTACAAACGCTTACAACAATAAACAACCAAACAAGAAACAGTTGAACGTCTTATAAACGTGAACAGTGGAAACTTTGCATAATCGCTATGTTTATATATTTTATATGATACTAATTTGTGAATATTACATGTATTATTATTGGATACAGTTAAGAAAAATATCAGTTTTATCAAAATCATGTTTATTTTAAATAACACTTTACATTTTGGCTATAATAAATGGTGATATGGATATCGTCGGTGTAGCCAGAGCTAGCAGTACATACGGTGATTTTATATCTCGCGTATGATGCGAACCCTTTGAATTAACTTCAAAACTAGGTCTTTAAAAATCGCATAGTACGCAAGTATATACGGTAATGCAATGGAACTCGTAATTGCTGACAGTTTCATAAATACTGCAATGATATTAATTAATTAATTAATTGCTTTAATAGAGCCCAAGGGAACGTGAAGAATAAGTAATTTGTTTTGTGCCAATGATTCGAGTTAAAATAACTTCTTAGAACCATTGCGTTTATTTAAGTTGGTTTACGAACCACTACACGGAAGAGAAATTACAAAATCTCCTACAAAAGGTAACGAGGGAGAGCGAGAAGAAAGGACTAAGCATAAACTACAAGACAGGATGCATGGTCATCAGTATGAAGAGCCCGAAATGCGATAAGAGAAACAGCCAAACATATAGGTACGAAAATAAAACTAATATAAAAATCTAAGTATCCTGGAAATATTTTAATAGTGGACGGAAAATGCGGAAAGCCGAAGACTGATTGGAACAGAGAAAGTTAACTACAAAAGCTAAAGAAGTATCAAGAAAAGGAAAATTTCGTTATAAACAA
This sequence comes from Acanthosepion lycidas, assembly GCA_963932145.1. NCBI lineage: Eukaryota > Metazoa > Mollusca > Cephalopoda > Sepiida > Sepiidae > Acanthosepion > Acanthosepion lycidas. The sequence goes on along the minus strand of OZ010572.1, from coordinate 11,370,287 downwards.
AATAAAGATACTCAATTGTTATGCAATATCAATCCGCATATATGACAGTGAATCCTGGACAATCTCCTGACAGTTACCGAAGTAACTTCTTTGACTTCTAGTCTAACCTACCCACGTTGTGATTTGATCTTAGGTAGACGAAATCAATCAGTCGCCGGGCCGTAATGCAAGCCGAGTCCGAGCAAAGGTAACACCGCACAAGTATATGTAAAAGAAGATAAAGTAACAACTCGAAAAGTTCAAATGTGTTAAAAAAATAATAACAAATATTTTTATATCTGGTTGCGGAATACAGGACTGCGTCTTTCTCCCAACCCACCTCTATGGATTCCTGACACTTTGTGTTTTTTAGGCGAGTCTTAATACCTTAAGTCGTTTTTCGATAACTGGATTTTGGTGTCTTCAGGCGATATTCGCAAAACTTGTTTTGGTGGTGTGAGTCTAAGTCGTTCTTCAAAAATAAATTGTTATTGGTTAGAAGTCGAAATCGGGATGCGTGGTTCTTCAGTCAGCTTCCTGCGAGGGTGGTCTCAGAGCTCACAGCTCAACTCTGTCTGTTTGCGTCTCTCTATCCAACTCCAACTGCAACTAACTGCCGTCTACTCGCTGCGACTCTGTTTATATGGACGTCGACCAAAAGCGGGTGTGGGCTTGTCGGGGTTTGAGTTCCTCGATAATTCTAAATCCACAATAAGGATTTTCTTTGGTTTCGGACAGGAAAATTTATCACTTTTCATTTTTGGAAGTCCATTACTTTCGGCTTAGAGGGGTTCTTAAGAGAATCATCCTCCCAAATTCTTCCTTTCTCATATTGGTATCTCACACCAATCCCCTCAGTGGCGTCAACAGGCCTCCTCTCCTCCTCATATGTTTACCTTCGCCTACCGCTCACGCCACCATTCAGCCAATGAACGCTCAGCAGCTTCCCTTTTTTTTCTTTTCTTCTTTTTTTTTCACCAGACCCCTACGATTCGTAGTGTGGTCCCTAATCTCTATCTTAACCGAATGTCATCTGGAATTTATCAACGAGATTTTCTCCAGCGTCAAATGGGTGGCTAACTGGACGTCTTCGCACTCTGTATCCAATTATCCATCCCGGTAACAACTTTTATCATGTCCAGGTCTGGACAATAAAACAGGTGGTCTCTTTCCAAGAACAATGATATCTCCGAAAGATTGTTAATGGTTTATTCTTTTCTTCTTTCTCTTTCTCTGGGGGTGGCCTAAGCTGATGCCATTCTCGGTCAGTGCGTGACCTGATTACCATTATCTCCCAGCTTCTGTTTCGTAGGCCACTTGGCGAATTTGAAATTTTCCCTATTACCATGGCCAGATTGCTATCTTCTTTCGCCGCGTCATAACATAAATTAATCCCGACAGATCCGTGGTCTTACGAATTTCCTACCTTCCGCGGGAAAAAAATAGTTTTTTTTCGCAAATAAAAATAAAACCTTTACCACTTTTCTTTGTTAAAAAAAATAACATCGCTCAGTATGTCTTTTCTTTTGATAGCTTCTTCTCACCTTAATTATTTCACGCTTTTAATTTTCACGCGACCGCTAAATAGTGTCACACCACGTCCTGAACGGAGATTGCTAATAGAAGAAGAAGAAGAAGAAGAAGAAGAAGAAGAAGAAGAAGAAGAAGAAGAAGAATTATGGAAAATACGCCATCCAGTGCAGTCTCTATCGAATTAAATATGTTGGTAGAAATAGGAAATCAGATTTGAATCCTTATATGCCCACCGCCGATGTAGAGTTGAAGAGCGTATATAAGCTATTCATCTTAAATCTACATTTTGCCAGCAATTTTCCGGAGGCCGAATGAGGAATTGGATCAATAGTGAGCTATTGAAATGATTGTTCCTGCCGTCCTTCCATATTTTCTAAGTATCTTCTTATCAATGTACTTGCGATTAATTGAATGCGACCTACAATTATTTAAAACAGTCAGCTACTTCTGTCCTCGAAGAAGTTGGAGAGTCACAAAAGCTTGGAAATTATGGCATACGCTGTAGCCTTAAAATCCTTACTAACAAAAAAATATACAGCTTCCATGTTAGTTCACTAACGAATATTTACGATGCACCATTACATAGATATTGGAGAGACATTTTTAATTAGAGCTAAAATACTTATCTATTAAGGTGTATTTCATTTTGTGAACATGTCGTAAGTATGTTATAAAAATATGAAACATACAGAAGAGAAACCGAAAACAATGTTTAAATTGACCATTGTTTTAGTGAGAGGAATAAACTACAAGAAGACAGAATGCCTGATAAGAGGAAGAGTCCGAAATGCGATCTGCATGTCGGGAACACTAAAATCAAGCAGATGTAGAAGTTTTAATATCTGGGAAGTGTCTTCACTGAGGACGGTAAGTGCGACACTGAGATCCGTAGACGTATTGGAACGGCGAAGGACACATTCCCAAAGCTGAGCAGAGCATTGCGAGACAGCATGAAACAAGAAAAAAAGTACTGAGCTGCTACGTGACATCTGTCCTCTTTTACGGCAGAGAATGTTGGACGGTCTCCTCAAAGATGAAGAAGAGACTCAAGGCAACGGAGATATGGTTCTACAGAAGGATACTGATGATATCATGGACCGAGTGTGTGAGAAACGGTGCGGGTTTGGAGAGGCTGCAAACCAGAAAGAAGCTTATACTTAACATTAGGAAGAGGCAGATGAAATATCTGGAACATGTAATGAGAAAGGAGGGCCTGGAGAATCTGATACTCATAGGTCGAATAGAAGGCAAAAGAGAAAAGGGAAAGTGACGCCTGACAAACTTGGCGGGATTAAGCAAGTGGATGACAGAAGGTGGTCTGCAGGAGGGGCAGAGAGACGAAACTTATTGAGAGCTACAAGGAATAGGGGAAAGTGGAGAGCCATGATCGACTACGTTCTGAAGGGACAAGGCACATGAAAAGAAAGAAGAGATATTAAGTGCGGCCGCAGGCGCGCGCGCGCGCGCGCGCGTGTGTGTGTGTGCACGCGCTCGAGCACTCGAGTGACATGTAGGGAGAGATAAAACGCGAAAATTATTTCCTATGGTAATTTTAGCCATATCATATTTACCGGATAAAGATTCGTTTGTTAGATTTTGTTTATTGATTGATTGACATATTTAACGGCATATCAACACCTTGTACGTCATTTATTGCCTAATTTTAGTTTAAATTTTGAACACAATTTTATAGCTTCAAGTCAGTATATTTTGAATGAATTGCACGCCTTTAACTAGTGACAAAATGTATTTTAGGTCATTTTGCTGTAAATTATATTGTTGGTAATTCTACTATAAAAAATATATTTTTATACTTTCACAGTGTTTTTATGTGGAGTTCAATATTTGCCCATAGTTGGGACCTTAACAGGAGCTACAACCCAACATCAGATTAAACCTGGGAACAACGGCAAGTACGAAGTGGTTTCCCGCGCCTCAAAAGCCCCAATCAATCGATCAGTGACTTTGCTGATGGATGTTTGTTTATCGTCATAACGAAAACTAAAGTAATGCTTATTTCGTTTTTCTTTTATTCCGCGCTACACTTATACTAACATGACACATATCTACTGTACTGATCACATGAATACATATCAAAGTAGAAATACTTCCACCAGATTTCTGTATATATATATATATATATATATATATATATATATATATATATATATATATATATATATATATATATATATATATTATGAAATGGAAAAAGTTCGACATTTTTATGTTTATACATTCTTTTTATAGATATAAATATTTAAGTAAATGCTCTGTTTATAATAAACAGTATTAAAAAACATTTACCGGCCAGTAAATTTTGTGTGAAAATTTCTCGGACATTCAGGCCGGTAAATGTTGATTAACACACACACACACACACACACACACACACACACACATATATATATATATATATATATATATATATATATATATATATATATATATATATATATGTGTGTGTGTGTGTGTATATAGTGTGAGTCAAAATTATGTTAACACTAAGTATGAGAGAATGAGTCAAAATTATGTCAAAATTTGTATGAGAGGAAAGATTTATTCAGAGTTTACTGAACAGTCACCACCTTTCTGACCAGCACGATTGATGCACCAAAACCAGTTATCAACAGTACAATTTAGTGCATTTGCACACATTTCACGTGGAATGTTTGATATTACACCTTTTATTCAGTCGTTGAGTTCTTTGATGTCTCTAACTATTTTTATCTTACACACGAACCAATATATACAGTTTTATCAAATATATGTGTATTCATCTTTTCAACACAGTTTGTAGAAACATATCTGATTGTAATACTTACAATATTGCCCTGTGCAAGTGTTTCCTTGATATAATTTCAATTGTATTCTAGTACAATCTGAAATGTTTTTTTAAAAACAAAATCGTTTTCTATACATGTAAGCATGGTCATTTATTCACGTTATTTTCCGTATTGGCGACACTGGAAAATCTCTCAGGAGAAAACAAATTTTGTCAAGTACCAAAAATCAAAAACTAAAAGCGGAAAAAAAAACGCACTGACCGAGATAAAATACTGGCCACTCCTTGGAAACTTTTTTTTATTTATTTAAATACCGCCGTGGAATGCGGATATAGTGACTTTGTCCACCGTCTGCTATAGTCACTCAGTGAAAGTTACGAGATAAGCACCGTGTTTTATGAAATAGTGAAATTAAGAATGTCTCTTCTGTTGTGGTTAATCAGACTTAAAAGAATGTTGAGCTTTTGTCAATGCAATTACATGCTAAATATTTCATTCCGCCAACATAACTTTTTGAAACTTGTCCACACCCACTACTTTGAACAAATTTAGTTGATACTTCAGTGCATTTAACATTACTTCTATGCAGGTAACACTTCTCTAGCCACAATAAATGCACGTTTTAAGATGCACACATATAGGAAGACACACGATTTTCTAATTGACTCATTGTCACGTGGTTTGCCAGTGTATTTAGGTGATCACGTGTTTGAGCGCGCACAGAACAATTGTTCGACAGTCAATCGTTCAGAAGGATCCAGGGAAATCGATGTCGAATGAAATTCGTGCCTATTGTGACGTCGTCCCCTGGTCGTAGCGCCAACCGTGTCGTTGTATCCCAGTCTACCACGGCACCAACGGTGACGTCCTACTTTGATTCCCAGTCTGCCTACCCACGAAAGTCGAAAGAAAAACTTATTTCGGTGATCTGGATCTACGTCGCTCTTCAAAATAATTGTTCTTGGTTTGAAGAGATGTGGGTCTGGAAAATGTGCGGGAATCTGGTCAGCTATTTGCGAGGCTTGCCTTAACCGAAGACTGCTGGAATTCGACTCATTTCTGCTCGTTGTGGCTTCGTTTATATGGGCGCCGACCAAAACCGGGGTGGGTTTGTCGGCGCCGGGGGGTTCCTCGATAATTCTAAATACATATCCACCTCTCTGGTTAGGAATTTCCACCTTTTTCAGTTTTGGGAACCTTTCCTCACTCCCACCTTCTCATCATACTTCAGAGGGGCGTGAACTGCCCTCCCCACATCTTCATGGCAACCTCTCTTACTCATTCTCCAGATGGGCGGCAACAGCCTCCCTCGTGCATCACGTGATCACCACTCGACCAATGATGTCTTAGTCGGGCGTGGACGAATGTGCGGCTTTGTTTCAGGAAAAAAAAATATCTTGCTTAAAGAAAAAATTATCTCTTTTTTCTTTCCTTTTTCTTCCCCTTAATGGTTTATCATTTCTCCAGCCGCGAACGGGACAATATGACAATGGCGTTCATAACTCTTGTTCTACACGTAGTTTACTTCAAGTATTTTATCGCTAATTATCAGAATGTGTGGTCTTCTCGACATGGTCTCAAAAAAGGACATCTCCAAAGCTCAAGTCGGTCTGTCGCCTCGAAGAAAGAAAAAAAAATTATTTTCTTTCGGCACAATTCCCGATAACAAAATTTTATTATCGCAGGCCAAGGATGCTCGTGGGTGTTTTTTTTAATTTTTCATATCTGTCTAAGTCTTTTTAGTTGTCACTTAACGAAATAACATTCTCATTTGAATTTTTCTTTCTCTCTCTCTGGCCAGCCGGTCTGTAGTTGATAATAAGATGTCTTCCGTACCAGTAGTTTGTTTTCATATCCTTAGATAACACGGCCGATGCCAAAACATATCTGATTATTTCCTTCTTTCCTTTTCTTTTTACTCAGAATTTCCCTGTCATTGTAATGACACTCTTTCGCCATTTGTTACTTATCAAAATATCCTTTTATCCATTGTCTCTTAGCTGTGTGTGTGTTCTTGCTTAACACTCACGATTCGGTTCTTAGTCTCTCCTTTTCTTCCTCTCTTTCCTTTTCTCTTTCTGCCTCGTTAAATAGTGCCACACTATTAGGAATGTTGTAAATTTAAAATTGAGTTAAATCGAACCCTCAGTGATGAAGAGCACTACTCCCAAATTACCTGAACGGGGAAGCCCAAGCCTGATTGCGGGCCCCCGGTAGTTTTTGTGACTCTCACTATCTTATCAAAAGCTGCTTTTTTTCTAATTATATTTATATAGATTAAAAAGTAAACTATGTACATTAAAGGAATGATATATTTTCATGCATTTTCTTCATTTTTTTCTCTAAATCCGTGAATTTGATTTGCTTATGTTCAGTCTTAAAAAAGAATTATATAAAATTCAATATTATGACATTCACCGACAGTAGTGTTCCGCTCCATCACAGCTCCTTAGTGCGACTAGACATCCGAATGCATCTAGCCAGGATCGAAACCCAACCGATTTGGTGTTAGTCAGAGCGTCTACCACTGAGATATCATCATTCATCAGAGTGAATCAGCTAAATCTAGCATATTGTTTTTACGAATGTAAAAAATGCAAATGAGCCGGAGTGCTCTATACATTTTACTGAAAAGCTTTGCCTTAACGCAGGTGGCTGTTGTTTATAGAATTAGCTTATCACTCAACAGTGCTCATTTGAAATATATTTTCAAGACATTTATCAATAATATTGAATGTGTTAAAATTATTCAAATTAAGAAAAGTCTCAAGTTGACGTTTAAAATTGACGCAAAACATTGTTGATTTATTTCAGATAGAATGATCTATTATGGCATGTCTCTAATTTGTATTTAGATAAATTGTATTTATCGTTAAATTTTCTAAGCGGATTGTTCACCGATATTGTATATCATACACTATATTACATAATAAAATTTGTTTTTATATGAATGCTACCTGATGAAAATTGAAATGCAGGAGAACTGGGGACCTGGTATCATTCATTTTGTGGGGGCCCAGGAGACACTTGTTCGGGCATGGGATCATTCACGTATACACCCGCACCTAAACACACAGGCAAGTATATATATATATATATATATATATATATATATATATATATATATGGTTGAGTGAGTGTGTCTGTACATTGGCTGGATTTAGGTAGGAATGTTTAATTTATGCAGGTTTGGGGAGATTTTGAAATTTAAAAAGAAGAAAACGTGAAATTGACGCATGAAGAAACGATCCTTAAAAAAATCACGATATAGAATCTAGCGGGAAAATTAAGAAAAATACGTGGCGTTCATCCATTTTATTGTATATATATATATATATATATATATATATATATATATATATATATATATATATATTAACGATTTCTGGTTAGGGTAGAAAGTCAACCGGAAATCGAAATTATCATAGCCCATTTTGTAGAGATATGTACAACTCACATTGTATAGAAGAGACAAAGTCATGTGTAAATGCAGCTGAAAAAGATCTCTTGTACAACGTTGTTGTCTGCGATTGCGTGATATTACAAGTATAATCTTGTTAGGTGTATCAGTTAATGGCATTTAACTTGGACGTAAGTAAAGGATTTCCTAGCCGCGTTTTTATAAGGAAGAAATGAGAAACGACATTAACCTTCCTAATAAAAAGCAGAGTTCGATAAAGATATCACGCAATTCTGTTTATAATATTTTACGAAATATGAAAACAGAACATATTTCCATTATATCCTTTATTACTATATATATATATATATATATATATATATATATATATAATATATATATATATATATATATATATATATATATATATATATATATATATGTATGTATCTCTTTCTCTGTATATATATATATATATATATTTTATAATATTTATTTTGTAATCTATTATGACATAAATATTATAATAGTAATTACCTCTAATTTTAATTGAGCGCTTTTTACTGAAGATACTGGATATATATATATATATATATATATATATATATATATATATATATATATATATATATATATATATATATATATATGTGTGTGTGTGTGTGTATGTGTTTTTGTGTGTGTACACACACACACACATATATATATATATATATATATATATATATATATATAAATATACATATTACATATATTTTATATATGCGTGGTGCTTATTGGAAATCGATCAATGTCAATGAAAGAGCTAATATATCCATTCAACTACACACACACACACACACACACACACACACATACATATATATATATATATATATATATATATATATATATATAATCTGTTAACATCACGAAGACACAAGAGGCTACTGAAAGTAAAAGAGAAGAAAAAGACTATAGAAGGAACCAGAAACTTAATAATAGTATAAAAAGTTTAGGTGGAGACGCTAGAAGATATATGTGTGTTTGTGACCGTTTCTCTTTTACACATATAAAGAGTCAATACTTTCAGTAGCAGAAAGGCACTGAAGATTTTAATCACATTTCTATCTATTAAATTTCTTCCGTCCAAATTTCCGTATGAAGTAATAAATATTTAAGATCTTTTGACATATAAACGCTATTCAATTTCTTTTCCAGAATTAAATGCTGACACAAGAAGATTACAAACGGACAAGACAATCTTTGATGTCGATGACAATTAATTTTTGAATATTGTATTATATTTATGCTGCATATTCTAAGAATATTTTTACAGCGGTGTTTAATATAATTTCTACTTGGGTGTGCCTCAATCAGTACCATATGTTCTCTTCTGGGAAGACATATTTATGACAAGTACAATTAAGCACATTTATGGATATATTAATACATACATACATACATACATACATATATATATATATATATATATATATATATATATATATATATATATATATATATATTTATATATATATATGTGTGTTTGTGTGTATGTGTGCATGTGTGTCTGTGTGTCCGTATATAGTTATATATATATATATATATATATATATATATATATATATATATATATATATATATATATATATATATATATATATTAATGGCGTGTACTGAAAATATGCTGAGAGAAGCAAATAAAGCTTATGAACCTAGACGAAAATGAATATTTATTTTAATTAATTTACCATAAAATAATGAGTAGCACAAAACATTAACTTACTATTTAAAGTATAATTTAATCCAATTAATATTGTCTTAGATACAAAATTATCTGCAGCATTGCTTCAAAAACCTGGTTTTCACTCAATCAGTAACCGCTTCTTCAGAATGCGATGAGTACTGCCTGATTTTAATCTTTCCACAAATTTATTATGCATTTCATCTGGAAGTGTCATATTGATTTATTGAGGAAATAGATCACTAATTGTAGTCAGGTTAAGAAATGCATTTATTTTCATGGGCGAATTTCTACATAAAAAATCAAGTTTTCTATACCATAGTTATAAATTAGCCGAGTCCTCCTAACATGATCGGTGATAAAACTGAACTAAATAACCTTAAACTAAATAAAGACATTTTAAAAAATTTTGTACGGAATTATTTTTAAGGTAAGCGTTACATACTTTGATTCTGAGAAATACACGTTACTGATACGTAATGCCTGTACATCTATGCACAAGCATATACATACACGAATGCATATATGTTTATCGGCAAGGCTGGAATATGCGGCTTTCTTTGAAGTATTATTTTTTAGAGGATCAAACGGCTATTGCTCCTATTAATCGGGGACGTTGATTCAAACCTGTCTGAGAGCACTTTTTTATTTCTTTAACGCGCAAGCAGACAGATGCAATAATACATATTGTTTAAAATAAAAACGGGGCGTCTATTTCAAATATGTGTACCCACTAAAATTAACATTTGAAATAATAAAAATGATGGATTAAATCTGAAAATCTATTAAGAAATTCCTTTGTTAGATTTCAGTTTAATAACAAAACAAAGATGGGCTTTTGAGAAAAAAAATGAACGAAGAGATAGGCGGGTACAAGAGGAGGAAACAGCAGTCAGAAAAAAATGCGTCTGGCTTATGTCAAGGGGTTATCAGAGAAAATACAAAAGATTTGCGGTCGATATAGCATCAGGACAACCTTCAAAACCTGGGCGACATGTCGCAATATCTTTCCCGAGTAAGACTTCCCCCATAGAGGAGAAAATTGTGTGTACCGTATCCCGTGTAGCTGCGGAAACAGAAAGCTGTAACACGAGGAGAGGTGGAATAAATCACCTGACCACATAAAAGGGGAATCAACGTCCTCTGTGGTATCAGGTTGAGATCATAGACAAAGAACACCACTGGAAAATGTGTAATCTTAAGAAATCAGCACATATGCTAGGCCACGAAAATCTCCTGAGCCGAAAAAGCATAGAAATGAATACAATATGGGAACCAAACTTATTGAACAATATAGTTCATGCCACTTTGACGGAAAATCTACCAGTAAAAAAGAATTCTCTTATCACTATATTTGTACATAAACGCAGAACCTTAGAATTTAAATTCAAACTCAGCGTTGCGACTGCACGTTCCAAAACAATAACACATTTCTGATAGCATTTTTCGGATTACAACTCTATTGAGAGTAAAAACAAGAACACAATCTATTTCATACCTGAGGATGTCTGTAGGAACAGACGAAAGCTTGTAAAAATAATAAGACCATATGCAACTGAAATTTATAAAACAGGATCTTTTCATTCATAAACAGGTTCGGGGTTTTTGTATATTATTTGAATTGTTCGCGAAGATGGATTTCTCGACATTTAAATCATTAACCTTTGTATTTGTTTTTTGTATGAATAATTCATGAAATTGTAAATTAATTGCACCTTTATTGAAATATATATATATATATATATATATATATATATATATATATATATATATATGTAAACTTTTTTGTGTTCAAAATTAAGAATTTGTCCTTAGGAGGCGAAATGGACATGGTTGTTGAGATTCATTAAATGAAAATTATCTATATAGGTTCCAAAATAAATATATTTAGATCTATTTGTGGAATAGTTTAATAATTTTATTATTACGATTCACTTGAATTATTTACCCACAGATTTAATTATATATATATATATATATATATATATATATATATATATATGTGTGTGTGTGTGTGTGTGTGTGTGTGTGTGTGTGTGTGTGTAAAGTGGACAATGAGGTGAAAACCTACAGGCGACAGTCTGTTTCATTCTTAAACGCAATCCTAAGGATATCGTCGAGTATTTACACCCTCTCTATTCCTGATTTGATTGGTTTAGCCCATAAACATCCCATACTTTAATACTCTCTCTCTCTCTCTCTATATATATATATATATATATATATATATATATATATATATATATATATATATATATTTAGTTATGTAATTTTTCTGTTTATAAAATAATATTTCATAAACACACACACACACACACACATATATATATATATATATATATATACATTTGTGTATATATATATATATATATATATATATATATATATATATATATATATATATATATATAGAATATATTATCTTCTCGGGATATGTTTATCTCTTTATCTTGTGATAGCTATCTCACTATTTCTTTTTTTTAGTGTTGGTGATAAGAAAACATTTCTCGATCTATAACAACAGATAATAAATAAATATGCATTTGTTGCACACCGTTTAGTACATTTCTTAGTTTCATGTACGTAGAAATCATCAGTCAAAATTGTCATGTTGCAGAATTTGAATACTATTACTTATAAGTTATTTTTAAAGTAATGTTGCAGTCCATTTACTTATGAAAAAAGAAAGCATTGTATTTACTTAGTTTTCACCTGTTCATACATTTAAATCCTTGTTATTATTGAATTTTAGTCGCCACATCAGAACTATTTTCCCTATTTCGAATACTTTTGCAGCATCATATGTGTTGTGGCAAACCCTGCTACAGTAGAATGAACTCTTCCTCCTCTCATATATACAAATTACGAGAGTCGGGTAAAGTGAATTGGAATTGTAGACGCAGTGCTGATCTACTTATTACTAACACTATTGTTTTGTATATATCTTCAATATACATTTTCAACCTACCTTCATCTTCCGTTTCTTTCTTTCTGACCCCTAAACAGGCCACAACAATGTGTTCCCACGGTAATGTTAAATCTGTCATCATTTCTTTTAAACCACAGCCATTCGTTGTAATATAAAATACATTTTTGAATCTATTTGATGATTCTCATTTCTTCCTGTCAAATATTGCAGTAGTTCTTTGCTAAATTAATAGCATCAATTTGAAGGATTTCCGAGAAAGATCATATTTTTTTCGGATATCATCTTTTGTAGGTTTCTATAGACTTGTTTTTCTTTTTTATAACTTTAGCCTGTAATATTTGTATCTTGTGCTATTTAAAGATTTCAGAAACCAACCTAATGATAGATTATTACAACATTAATAAAGAGAGAGACGAGGAAGAAACAGAAGGGGGACCATAAACATTAACAGAAAATACAAAGATTATGATCGTTGTTAAAGTTGATAACCTAGACAAGCAATTTCTTTTTTAAGCGTTTCCCCCCAAGCAAGGCGGGAAGTCACTAGCACGCAAGAGGTTAGAGAGATTTGGAGCTTGAGCAAATAGGAGTGATAGAGGAAAGGATGAAGAGAAGGATAGGGGATATATCCGGGCATCTGGAGACGTCGATTGACATTACATTTGAATAGTTGGAGATTATAGGAATCAGGGAAACAGGAAAAGGGGAGAGAGTTCCACAGGCAAGAAGTACGAGATGTATGCATGCCTTTGTCAATCAGCCTGAATTCGAAACTGCATAACTGATTCCATTTTAAGTGCCTGTAACTGGGACATTACTCATTCATTCTGAACATTGGACATGTATGAAGTATGATTTCATTACGCTGATTGGTCACATATACAAATCTGTCGTATCAGGAATATTCGCCGTATAGGATTTTTGCCCTAAGACAATTTCGCCGCATTTTTTTCATATATTTCAATATTTAGGTACTTTTCTTTTAAGCGTTTCGCCCCAAGCAAGGCGGGAAGCTACTAGCACGCAAGGGGCTTGAGAGAGTTGAGCGAGAGCAAATAGGAATGATAGATGAAAGGATGAAGAGTAGGATTGGAGTAGAAGTAGCGGCTACATTTAACAATTTCGATAGTGAAAGGGTGTGAACGAGATGCCAGCCTAGTAGAACGCTTAAATTCATGAAGTCTGGGAACCAGCGAAAGCAGCTTCTCAGCAGTTACCATGAAAAAAAAAGACAGAGGAAGGCGAGGGCATGTCTGTGAGAGAACGACTGCAATGTGGACTTCTTTTGAGGGACATGATAAGAGGGTAAAAGTAACATGTCTTTACAGTGAGGAATACTTGCAATAGGGTTTTATGAAATGGGTTGATTCTGATAGAAATGACAGGTCTCAGTGTTTTAATTGTAATGATGTTCGTTCTAATGAGAGTTCGAATACTTCAAACTAAAAGGACTCTTGGAAAAAAACAGTACAACGAACTTTCAAATAAGACTGGAATTTTTTCCAATAAGAAAAAAAAAGAATTACAATCCTGAGTAAAAAAAAAAATTCTAACTTTTTAATGAAAACTAATTGTAACTGTTAATGAAAAAGCCTTAATGTCATCATATCTCATTGCATATCATGTAGCAAAAGAGAGATTGCCGCACATATTAGCTAAAAAGGTTATTTTTCTTTCATGTTTGGATAATATTTTTATAGGTTTGTATAGTTTATATAGAAGGATTTTTCTAACGGAAGTTGAGTTTGTATTCCTCAATAGAAATAAAACTTGCCCATTTCGCAATCAGTTTTTTTTAATGGAAGTTGAGTGTGTGATCCTTAATAGTAATAAAATCTTTCCCTTTCTGTAGTCAGTTCTTTTTAAAGGATACTGAGTTTTTGTTCTTTAATAGTAACAAAAACTTGTCCTTTTTGCAATCATGTTTTAATGGAAGATGCGTTTGTGTTCTTTAATAGTAATAAAAGCTTGACCTTTTCCAATCATTTTTTAATGGAAGATGCGTTTGTGTTCTTTAATAGTAATAAAAGCTCGCCCCTTTTCCAATCATTTTTTTAATGGAAGATGCGTTTGTGTTCTTTAATAGTAATAAAAGCTCGCCCTTTTTCCAATCATTTTTTTAATGGAAAATGCGTTTGTGTTCTTTAATAGTAATAAAAGCTCGCCCCTTTTCCAATCATTTTTTTAATGGAAGATGCGTTTGTGTTCTTTAATAATAATAAAAGCACGCACTTTTTCCAATCATTTTTTTTAATGGAATACGCGTTTGTGTTCTATAATAGTAATAAAAGCTCGCCCTTTTTCCACTCATTTTATTTAAAGGAAGATGCGTTTGTGTTCTTTAATAGTAATAAAAGCTCGCCCCTTTTCCAATCATTTTTTAATGGAAGATGCGATTGTGTTCTTTAGTAATAAAATCTCGCCCTTTTTCCAAACATTTTTAATGGAAGATGCGTTTGTTATTGATATATGATTTTCTATATTTCTTGTACAACTATAAGTGACCTTCATGTCATTTTTTAATGGAAGATGCGTTTGTTCTTTAATAGTAATAAAAGCTTATTATTTTTCAATCAGTTGGCTCTATCATCAATCTTTAAACTAGCATTTATTTCTCTGGCTTCCTGAAAGACACCTGAAAATTGAGAAAAGACAACTATCGTGTTGTCTTTTCTCAATTTTCAGGTGTCTTTTTGAAAAACTTCGTTAAACTCTCTATAATACGCATCCACAACGGTTTTATAATACTTACCCGACTTATCTGCTTTATTTATTACTGTGTTAGTTTTTTTTTTTTTTTAATATATACCACGGTGCATTTGTTCATCTTTTTAGAAAAAAAACTGCTGAAGCATTTTAATATCTATCGACGAGAAGTCATAAGACCAACCAGGTGGTGGAGGCTTAGTTGATCTGAATCCATTATGTTCAAATATTTTAGATTCTAGTTTTCCTTCTGGTTTTTAACCATCAATAACTAACATCTTATCAATTTGATGATGCTCTCAATCTTTTTGTAAAAATGTTAAAAGCTATGATTTTTCCTCAGGAACCATAAAGTTTTTGTTGGAATCGTTGAGGTTCATCGCTGTCATTTTTATGACAAAACAAAAATAATTGAGAAAAAACAAAAATATAGATTTATATAGATAAAACAAAAATATTGAGAATTATTTCCCCTAAAGGAACGCTGAAATTTAAATATAAAATGGCGCACAATGATTGCTGGAGGTAATAAAACGATTGTCGATGTAACATAACAGAACTAAAATTCATAGAAGAAAGCAAATATAAAGTAAATATAGAATGTAGGGAAAAATAATTTTAAAACATATACCGTAACATGTTAGGGTTTAACCGAAACATGTCCACACCGTGAAAACTAATGTTATTCCTTAAACTAATTCATATGCATTTCCAGAGTTCACCAAAAAGATATTTAACAAAGATAACATAAAGGTCACTTATAGTTGTACAAGAAATATAGAAATTCATATACCTATAACAATATAAATTATTGAATAATTATATCAACTAAAAATAGCCCAATGAAACAAGAGAAGAAGAAAAAATCTAACTTTCGAAGTAATAAGAAGTCCTTTAAACGGCCAATGCCTAAATTGTAATATTATTTATGGAGCTACGATAGAATATTGTAATCAGTAGAATTACTATATAGTTCCGACAACGTTTAAGCAAAGCATTTCTCGAAATATTACTTGCCGATAAGATATAGTAGACCTCAGCTAAATATTATGTAGGAAATAATTGCAAGAATAAAATCTCACTAAGGTGATGGAGAAAGATGTAGTCATTGCCGTTTAGAAATATTGACAATTTTAACCATATTGATAACGCAAATACACTGAATCATGGCTTTTCAGACTGTGGTTCGCGACCCTTCAGTGGGTCGAGATATAAATAAAATGGGTCGCGAAAAAAGGAAAGAAAGAAATATAGGCACGCGAAAGCAAAGTGCAGAATATACAAATCTAAATCTTGTACGACACTCATAAATCTTTGCTATTTCTTCACCGAAGTAAGCTCGTGTTACATTTTATTTTTTTTTAAATAATTTTATATATTTATATATATATATATGGTCTGTTTTCATTGAGTTTATTTATCATTTTCGCCAAACTCGTTTCAGACGTAATGGCGTCAGTTCCCTTTCATAAAGCGACCTCAGGCCAAAACGTGTGCGCTGCGTTCGTCTTTGTGGCCGGTGAAAGCCGTTGAGTTTGTTGAATAATTCAGTTGGATCTGAAGTCAGAGCTAAAAGTGAATTTCCCGACTCAATGTCGAAATCGAGTACCGGTAAATTATTTCTGTGGCAGTAAGATGATTTGTTGAGTCCGTTTGAAGTCTCAAAATTTTCGGGGATTTGGCTGTTGTTTCGGCGAAATTTAAGAACAGGCTATTTTTTTAAACTTTTACCTGTATTATTTGTAACTTATGATATTTGAAGGAGCTGGGGAAACAACTTTAACAGATATATCAGAAAACGTGACTTTCAGGAAGGCTGTTGAAGATGACAATCTTAGCAAGCGAACTTTGACTTTTTCGTGATATATAATAAGAAGGTGAAAGTAACAATTCTTTACTGTGAGGAATACTTGTAATATGATTTGATGAAATGGTTGGATTCTGATAGAAACGGTAAGTCTCAGTGTTTGATATGTAATGGTATTCTTGCTAATGAGAATTTGATTTCTTCGAAACTATAAAGATACTTGGAAGACAAGCACAAGGAACTTTCAAATAAGACTTTGGAATATTTTCAAAGAAAAGAGATTTACAGTCATCAGTGAATGTTTTTTATCACTTTAATCTGTTAATGCGAATTTTTTTTGCCAACACATTTCATTGTATATCATGTAACAATAGAGAAACTGCCACACACATTAGCTGAAAAGGTTATTCCTCATTCATGTTTAGATATTGTGCATTCATTTATTTTAAATCATTTCACCCTAAGCAAGACGGAATGCCACTAATACGTAGGGTGTTACAGAGAGTGAAGCTGAGAGAAAAGTCTGGTTATATTTGAAGGCGGGAAAGGATAAAAGCTGAACAGCATTCAAGAAGATAGCTGATGGTAATTAACGTTGCTGTCTATATTTCTGAGATGAGGTATTATGTACACTATTTACGTTATTCGGACTATTGTCCTCAGCTTTGTCACCATATATATTACAACATTTCGGCCATTGTACGCTCCGGCCTTCTTCAGTATCTGTTTATATTTCTGGTATGAGGCATTATGTACACTATTTACATTATTCGGACTATTGTACTCATCTTTGTCGCTATATTTATTACAACGTTTCGGTTCTTCAGTATCTGTCTATATTTCTGAGATGAGGTATTATGTACATTATTTATATTATCGGATTATTGTCCTCATCTTTGTCGCCATATTTATTACAACGTTTCGGCCTTTCAGTATCTGTCTATATTTCTGAGATGAGGTATTATGTACACTATTTACATTATTCGGACTATTGTCCTTATCTTTGTTGCCATGTTTATCACAACGTTTCGCCGTTTTTTTTTTTAAATGGTGAACCAGATCGAATACATCATTTGCTACAAATCTTCATATCTACATCATATTTATTTGTTCATAAGTGAAAACAGAAGTCAATATTTAGTGGCGACAGTCTGTCTGACGATTGCATCTAGCATGAAACAAACTGTCGCCTCTAGGTATTGACTTCTATGTTCACTTATATATATATATATATATATATATATATATATATATATATATATATATATATATATATATATGTGTGTGTAATGAACAAATAAATATAATGTAGACATGAATATTGGTGGCAAATGATGTATTCGATCTGGTTCACCATCTTTCAAAAAATATTTATGTCTACATATCACCATTAATTCACTTTTTTTTAAATTTAGGGCAGCGTTTTTAAAACATTTATTTTACTGCAATCCACTGCAAGAAACATATTTTTTATTGGACGGTGTAGCAAGTCAAAGACAAACTCTATTCACTAGTTTCGTTTATTTAGCATCGATTAATGTGTGGGCTGGAATTGCATGTGACTCTCTAGTAAGTCCATATCATCTACTGGCACATCATACAGGAGCTGCACTGGGAGAATGATAGAAATAAAATCCATGTACACAGCTACTGTAAGACATGCTAGGAAATGATATGGACCTACTAGAGAGTCACATGCAATTCCAGCCCACACATTAATCATAAAGTCATGCAGGTATCTAGCCTGTATTGTACCATGGGGATTCCGATCCATCCATAAATGTTGCTTGTGTACATTTGTTATTCCATCTCTTTCAAATGTTGCCTCATCCTTAAACAAGACTAAAGAGACAAAAAACGCATCAGCAGTTTATGCAATAAACCATCCGCAAAAGTCCTCCCATGGGGTGAATGATCAGAGGGCGAAAGACCATGAACACGTCGCAAGTGGTACGAATAGAGGAGCAGCACTTGAAGTGCCATATATGCGGTACGATCAGATGTACTACATGCTAGGGCCACTTGATAGATGTTGATACCTGGATCGTCTCATATATCCTGTAGAATGTGTTTTCCTGGTCAGGCATGAGCGGGCATCACGGTCTTATTCGATCCATAGTTTGTGATGCCACGGGTCTGTCTCAGCAATGCGACGATAAACAGCAGCAAAAGACTTTTATTGACATTTGTCCTAGCTTTGGTGTGAGGAACCCACACCAGAAGTTTGTAAAAGTATTTCTGATATACCCTATATATATTGATTGTCCAGTAGGAGGAATATGCGTTGTTGTTTATTAATATAGTATTCGACTTATATTAAATCACTAATTTATTTGTGTGGAAGTTGAATATTTAAATAGCTAACAAGCATTACATTTATTTTCTTTGTGGAGTTTTTTAAACATTTAAATTATTATCAAACGTTAAAATCTGTTTTTATCTAAATTGTTAAAGCTATACTCCCTCTTCTTCCTCCAAAAACCCTAAGTACATCTCTTTTCTCTTTACTTCCCCTTTTTGCTTTTTTCCTTTTTCTCTTTTTTCTTTTCCCATATCATTTCCGTTGAGTTCACCGATTAAATAGGTCAATGTCTGATCCTCATCGCCTCCTTCCTCAATATTAAGTATTATAATAAAAGGAAATATAAAAATAAATTTTAAAACTCTTCCTTCCGTCTCTAAACTCGACCATATCTCTCATACCATCCCT
This sequence comes from Acanthosepion lycidas, assembly GCA_963932145.1. Taxonomy (NCBI): domain Eukaryota; kingdom Metazoa; phylum Mollusca; class Cephalopoda; order Sepiida; family Sepiidae; genus Acanthosepion; species Acanthosepion lycidas. The sequence continues at coordinate 11,350,711 of OZ010572.1, read as the reverse complement.
CACCACCCTCTATGTCAACTTATATAAGTTTAATACTGCCCGTCAAAAATGTAAATTTTAAATTCATTTTTCGTTTCACCTTTTGAAAGGGAAATCTGAAGATCCAGAGAAAAATAAAATTCTCCAGTAAAATAAATTATTACAATGGGGCCATAAAGTCGTCTGTTTTTCATAAATTATATATATATATATATATATATATATATATATATATATATATATATATATATATATATATATATATGTATGTATTTATCTATTCAAATTTATAACATATGCATGTTATAATATCACTAAAAAAGTTGCAATTTTGTTTCAACATTTGTGGTGTCTTATCACGTGATGGTGTTGAATGGAAAATACACAATTTTAAGTCTTCAAAAACTGACTATTGTCACGTAACCTATAATGACCAATTAGAATACAAGTATATAGTAATTTAAAATAACATGACAACATACTATAGTATAAGTACAGCCTATTAGTGCATTAAAGGTAAGATTAGATTAAATTAGTAATCAATGTAAAAATTAAATTTTAAGCTAACAGTGAAATTTTAAACTAAAAATTAAAAATTTCAATTTCTAAAGTTAACCGAGCATCATGTTTAATTATCTCCGATCGCTACAAATATTTGAAACATGGAAGTCAGAATTCAAATAAGGAGGTAGGTAGGGAAGGGAATTTTCAAATGACAGGAAAATAAAAAATAAAAATTACACCATAATAGACAAAAACGTAGCCATAAGCATAAAAATACAGGAAATAGAGGAAATAAAAATTTAAAAAAATAAACATGAAAATAAAGAAGAAAATATGAAGAAAAAAAGAAGAAAAATGTCGACAAAAGTACATACAAAAACCCATATAAATGAAAATTATGTCAGGTAAAAGCATATCCAAGCAATCACGCGCACGTACAAATATATAAATAAACAGACACGCCAAACTTCAAGCATAAATGCACTAATAAATCTACACAAGACAACAATCAATATTTTACATACGCAAACAAGTATATAGATAAAAGACGATCAAATGAAAATAAGAAGTGTATATATATGCATATGTACGATGCATACATATACATATACACATATACACATATCGGGCATTAGACATAGTAAAGAAAAAATACGGACACCAACACACACATATATAAAAATATAAATATACAAGCACATACACGTACCCACATATATAAATATATATGTGTATATATGTGTGTTTATTTGTGCATATGTGTCTGTGTGTTGCTATGTAAATGTGTGTACGTGTATAGCTGTAAGTGTGTATCTATCTATCTATCTATCTATCTATCTATGTATATATATATATATATATATATATATATATATATATATATATATATATATATGTGTGTGTGTGTGTGTGTGTGTGTGTGCATTTGTATGTATATATTATTTTTTTCTACTTGGTATTGGGTAATCTTTTAAGAACAGAGTTTTTGGTTATTGGAAATGTATACCATGTTCACCAACTTTGTACTTATATTACACACACACACACACACACACACACACACACATATATATATATATATATATATATATATATATATATATATATATATATATATATATATAAAATGTAATGAAAAACAAATCACTTTAATGTACCATTACGATAATTTATTTCACCTAAATCCTTTTTTAAGGATTCAGGATCATCAGGTAAATCTTCCAACAACGAAATGAGAAAAAAAATGCGATTAGAAATTGGTGGGTAGTGTAATTTTTGTAATTTAATAGAGGGGGTTGAGAGTGGTAGTTAACCAGACAATATACAGTATAGGGAGGGGTTAATTTTATATCTCTCTTAAGTATGTTTTATATTGGAGTAGGAGGAGTGACAGAAAACTTGACCTCTTTAGATGGTTAATAAAACCGTAAAACGGAAATGAATTGTAGAAAATGTATACAAGTGAGTCTTACGGTAAAGAGAGGGATAGGGGGAGGGGGAAAGAGAGATGGAGTTGTTATAATTTTGTTTTAACAAAATTATGTAAAAGATAGTTTACAATGTTTGATAGAAAATTCGATGTCTGAAAAAAATTTTGTTATTAACTTAAATATTTAATTTTTTAAGTAAGTAGTTTCAGGACTAAATATAACTATTATTGTAATAAACATATTTATCTAGGACATAAAGAAATATTTAAAATCTTAATAGTTTATTCACCCGACTAATTGTATTTCCACAAAAAACAAAAAAAAAAAAATATATATATATATATATAACATCTATTTTAATATTTAAAATTAATTCATGAATGCAATTTATTTATTACATTGGTAAACTAAATTAAAGCTTAGGTTTCATTATTTAATAGAATTTGAGGGTAATATTAATTTTCATTTATTCATATATGCCTCACAAATGCATTCATGTGAATCCCTACATACATACGATCATTAACAAGTAAAAAAAAAAAAAAAAAAAAACCTTTGAGATAATTTACACAAAAATTCATTTATCCTCGTACATAAACTATATATACATTTTACAATCTTTATCTATATTTCAAAATATATATAGATTTCACAGTTAAAATTTAATTTTATCAGTGTGATTTCGGAAGTGTTTCATTTTAAAGGAATTTAGCTAATATTATTACTATTATTAATAGTCAAAGAATGGTATATTTAAATTTAAATTATCAATTAAGAAATGAAACTCCCTTCAGAAGAAAACAAAATTTAAACTATAGAATATTACAAAAGAAGGACATTACAAATTAAGAAAATAAATTAATATGTCATTAGAAAGACCCAATATTTCATTTAAAATCAATTGCATACTGAATATAAGAAGATCTACATAGGTATATCTGCAGGAAGTTGGAAACAACGATTTTACAACCATCGTCAATCCTTTTATAATGAATCAAAAAAACACCAAACTGCACTTTCAAAGCACTATTGGGAGTTATTGGAAAACAAATTAACCCCACAAATAGAATGGAAAATCATCTCAAAAGCCAAAACTCCGATTAATTTCAGAGACCGATGCAATTTGTGCATTATGGAAAAAATACTAATTATAAAACATAAGGATCCGGACATACTATTGAACAGACATAATGAGTTGATTTGTAAATGTAGGCATAAAAATCACCTCAGTTTAAAAAAGTACATATTAATTTATTTTCTTAATTTGTAATGTCCTTCTTTTGTAATATTCTATAGTTTAAATTTTGTTTTCTTCTGAAGGGAGTTTCATTTCTAAATTGATAATTTAAATTTAAATATACCATTCTTTGACTATTAATAATAGTAATAATATTAGCTAAATTCCTTTAAAATGAAACACTTCCGAAATCACACTGATAAAATTAAATTTTAACTGTGAAATCTATATATATTTTGAAATATAGATAAAGATTGTAAAATGTATATATAGTTTATGTACGAGGATAAATGAATTTTTGTGTAAATTATCTCAAAGGTTTTTATTTTTTTTTTTTTTTACTTGTTAATGATCGTATGTATGTAGGGATTCACATGAATGCATTTGTGAGGCATATATGAATAAATGAAAATTAATATTACCCTCAAATTCTATTAAATAATGAAACCTAAGCTTTAATTTAGTTTACCAATGTAATAAATAAATTGCATTCATGAATTAATTTTAAATATTAAAATAGATGTTATATATATATATATATATATATATATATATATATTTTTTTTTTTTTTTTTGTGGAAATACAATTAGTCGGGTGAATAAACTATTAAGATTTTAAATATTTCTTTATGTCCTAGATAAATATGTTTATTACAATAATAGTTATATTTAGTCCTGAAACTACTTACTTAAAAAATTAAATATTTAAGTTAATAACAAAATTTTTTTCAGACATCGAATTTTCTATCAAACATTGTAAACTATCTTTTACATAATTTTGTTAAAACAAAATTATAACAACTCCATCTCTCTTTCCCCCTCCCCCTATCCCTCTCTTTACCGTAAGACTCACTTGTATACATTTTCTACAATTCATTTCCGTTTTACGGTTTTATTAACCATCTAAAGAGGTCAAGTTTTCTGTCACTCCTCCTACTCCAATATAAAACATACTTAAGAGAGATATAAAATTAACCCCTCCCTATACTTTATATTGTCTGGTTAACTACCACTCTCAACCCCCTCTATTAAATTACAAAAATTACACTACCCACCAATTTCTAATCCCATTTTTTTTCTCATTTCGTTGTTGGAAGATTTACCTGATGATCCTGAATCCTTAAAAAAGGATTTAGGTGAAATAAATTATCGTAATGGTACATTAAAGTGATTTGTTTTTCATTACATATTAGCTCTGTCCTAACATTGAGCTCTCAGGATTTCATCCTCTTTGGATTTACCAATTCGGTTTACCAAGTTCCTTATAACTTAACTATATAAATATATATATATATATATATATATATATATATATATATATGTGTGTGTGTGTGTGTGTGTGTGTGTGTGTGTGTGTGTGTGTGTGTGCGCGTCTGTGTATGACTCACGTATAGCTTTAAATGTATGTGTGTATAGTATTTGATAGTACATATGTGCATTTATATTTGTTTATAATTATCTTTATATATGTGAATATGTAGAATACAATTATGTATGTATGCACTGTATATGGCGGTAGTGATGTATATATATGTGTGTGGATATGTGTATCATATGTAAATCATAGACAGTAGTGGTCTCTGATTTATACATTCTGGACGCCCACACATATACGCATGTGTTTTAAAACCTATTTTTAGAACCTTTTGCACTCTTTTCACCTCTCTCTTTCTCTCTCTCTCTCTATACATATATATATAATTATATATATATATATATATATATATATATATATATAATTATATATATATATATATATATAATTATATATATATATATATATATATATATATATATATATATAATTATATATATATATATATATATATACTTATATATATATATATATATATATATATATATATATATATATATATAATTATTGTATTTTATTTTTTAACTTTACTGAGTTTTAAAGGCACAGAAAATTCGTTCAATTGTTTCCAAGAATACAGAGAGATTCAATCATTCAGACAGGGGGTGGTAGCGTGTTAATTTTTATTAGATTTTGTTGTATCTGTTATTAGTTACGTTCGAAAAAGGGTTTATGTTTTGGGAGGGTTGGGATGTATTTTTCAACGAATTCTGACATCCGTTAAATGCATGTCGTCTGGGCTTTTTTGTTTTTTTTTAAATTTTATTGTTAACGGCTAAAAATACTAACGCTTTTTTTCTATTTGTATAAATAAAGATTTTTTTGGATGTTAATGTTAGAATACGTTTTATTTAACTACAATATTTTCACTGTTAATTTTAATAGACTATATTTCTTTTTGAAACAAGTAAACGTAATAGAATTACTTACAGTATATAATTTTTTTTTCATATCAAGTATAAGTGTGTATATTACAAGGTCGCACTTTTTAATTTTATTTTTAAATGTTATTTAAGGAAAAATCTTGACAATGACGGTAAAAATAGATATTTAATTTCTCTGATTCAGTAAATTTTTATTTTTCATAAACTTAGTAATATATAGTTTCTCATGTATGCATAAAGGACATGGGTGCTGGATCAGAGAAATGAATTAGCTAATTTTTGCCGTCATTGTCAAACATTTTCCTTGAATAATATTTAAAAATAAAAATTTAAAAAAATGTGACCTAGTAATATACATACTTATACTTGATATGAAAAAATAATTTTCTATACTGTCAGTAGTTCTAGTACATTTACTTGTTTTAAAAGTAATATGGTCTGGTAAAAATTAAAAGTGAAAATATTTTAAAAATGTAGTTAAATAAAACGTATTCTAATCTAAACCTCCCCCCAAAAGTATACAAATAGAAAAAATGACGTAAGCATTTTTTGCCGTTAACAATAAAATTAAAAAAAAAAACAAACTCAGACGACATACATTTAACGGATGTCAGAATTCGTTGAAAAATACATCCCTACCCGCCCTAAACACAACCCCTTTTTCGAACGTAACTAATAACTGATAGAACAAAAGTTAATAAATATGAAACATGCTACACACCTTGCCTGAATGATTAGATCTCTCTGTATCTTTGGAAAGAGTTGAAGTATGAATTTTCTATGCATTTAAAACTCAGTAAATTTAAAAAAATAAGCTACTCCAAAATTCGCTTGAAGATAAAATGGAACTAATGTTTTTAATTTAGTCACAAAATTAAATTTGAAGCTTTTAGCTTATATTTTTGAAACATGGTTATTACTGTGTAGCGAAAAACATATCTTAAACGAGTTAATTTATAATATTAATGCTCTGAAAATTTATATTGAGCACTATTTTGTAAAAATAAAAATATCAATAAGAACACCGGATTATATATCTTAATGTTCTTTATATGTATATATATATATATATATATATATATATATATATATATATATATATATATATATATATAGTTTAAGTATTTATTTTTTCATAATTTAATATATATTAATTAAAATTTTACAACGGGCAGTTTTCAAATTGTGCTTTATGGTTGCCACGGTAATGAAATTAAAATTCAAACAGTGAGAAATAAATATAAGTCATATATATATATATATATATATATATATATATATATATATATATATATATATATATATATATGTATATATATGTATATATATATATATAATTTTTACGCTCAAATTAATTTCTCTGCTTCCTTTATTAATTTTTTCCATTTTTTAAAATTTTTTTAAATGGTTTAATATCACAATGTCTGTATTTGTATCGTTTCAAATAATGTCGTCGGTCTGATGAGGCAGGTATATATATTTATATTTATACCTCTTGAAATAAATTTAAACTGGGTATATGATGAATATCTAAGTCTTCTCTGTATTATTTTTATTGCTCTCTATAGAAATTTCCTTTAATATACATTTGGCTCTCTTCAAGGATTTAATTTTTTTTATATTTTTATATTAAAAAGACCTCCTTCTAATAATCCCTACAAACACACGGATATATATATATATATATATATATATATATATATATATATATAGATAGATAGATAGATAGATAGATAGATAGATAGATAGATAGATAGATAGATAGATTTAAACAGACGTCATGTTATGCCTTAGGTACCTTTCGAGCAACACTTTTTCAAAGGTATACGTTGGCAAATTTGAAAACAATCAAAGGTACGATCAATATAACGAATGAGGAAGCAAAGTTGGAACGTGGTTAAAAAAAAGAGATAACTTTTAATTACAAATAATTAAAATTCAAAAGTGGGTGGAAATACCAAGTTCCACAAGAATATAAAAAGGGAAAAAAAAACATTCACAGTCCCTCCAACAAGCGTAAAGAGCGTATAAAATGTTGCTTCAGTCTGCACAGGCTAGGCTGATGAAATTTTATAAATACAACCCCCAGGACTCGGTGATGCTCCACCGAGCGAACACTGTGCAATATTGAAAACACAGTGTCTTCATAATCGGCCTCACAATCATGGCTGTCAATGAAATACTGTCCAATATTGTCTTTTTTCCTTTTTATACTATACGATTTTATAGTTTTAAAAAGTGTTGGTCGAAAGGTAATTATGGTATAACAAGACGTCCGTTTTCTTTAAATCTATGTTTTATTTCTGCAGGTACAAATCACTTATATATATAATTTAAATGTCCATTAAGGAATTGTATCCTTGATCAATCAAAATCCGGAAACAATTATATAGGCCATACTACAAGAGATGTGACACGAAGAATCACACTACACCTTTCTGACCATAGCTCAATTAGGTCTCATTTAAATACTCATGGAGACCTACTGGACACTGTTGACCACACAAATAAAATTGCATCGTCTACATGTAAAAAGGCTAAAAATAATGGAAGCCGTATTAATAAAAACAAAAAAATAACATCATTCAATAATATCAACCATGAACATGGACACAATATCTTGACCGAATTTTGAAAATGAAAACATTATTAAAATACATACATATAATAATGTGTTCCTTGTTAGCAGTTAACGTATTTCAACCTTGAAAATGGCTGAATGCATAATTGAAAGTGCTCGAAAAAAAAAAAAATCAATTGGACACTTTTTATATAATTTATTTACCGAAAAGAAAAAAAAAATATCACATGAGAAATTCCATAAAAAAAACTAAATCAAAGCACCTTGACTGACGTATTCAACGAAACGTGCATGAAAGAAGGATTGCTGTCTAAATACATAGACACACACATACACACACGCACGCACACACACACACACACACACACACACACACATATATATATATATATATATATATATATATATATAGAGAGAGAGAGAGAGAGAGAGATTGTGTGGTAGAGTGAGAGGAGATAATTTGGGCGATTTATATGAACAACAAATAAACATTATCTGCTTCCTAAATTTAGACTATACCACTACAAAATAAAAAGAAAATGTAGAATTTAATTGTCCTGTAATGTTTAAAAGCGCGAAATACAAAAAAAGAAAAAAGAAAAAAAAATTGGAGATCCGAATTCGAATTATAGTCATATTCGTTTGCGGCCCAATACCGTTGCTAAATGTAAAAATCTATATCTTCCCCTCGGTTGAATAGAGCGACAAGCTTTAGGTTGATTAGCCTTGGATAGCAACCAGTCTACCACAGAAAGAAACGGCAACCTTCTCTGAATAAATCTACGCAATCAGTCATGAATCCAACGAAACATGATCGCCATGTATCACGTATGGCACTTAACTGGAAGATCATTTAATTTAGAAGAAAAAAAAAAGAGGCTAGTTTGTTGTGTCAGGTTTTATATTTTAATGAAATATCTGCGCAACGACTTTTAAAACTTCTCGTTTGTTTTTGCCCTAGTTCAAATTTTGCTTAAAAAAATATAAATATAGATATTTGCCAACAGGCTTAGAAAAGATTTTTTTTTATATTCTAATATCTCGAGCGTTTTGACAAAAAATATTATTTCCAATGCCTGCATAAACCTGGAAAATTTTAAAGTAAATGTCTGTAGGAGTGGTTATTTAGAAACTTTTGCCATAAAATGTGCGTAAGAGCAGAAAATTGAGAAAATAGTTTTATGTCGGCGTTAAGTCTGAATTCTAGTAATGAACGGTTTTGATGAATTTGTACTTACCGACCCAATGAGCAATATTGCAAGCCTTCATTGCAAGAGTTCATTGGGTGCAGCTTTTGATGGAGATCATTATTTATTTATTTATTTAACTGGCGTATTTAAAAAAAAAATTATTATATGTTTTATAAAATACCCAAGTGTCGCTCAAGGTAGAGGGCTACTGAAGTTGATTTTTGTGAGGGCAATAAGAGTAACAATTAAGAGGTGCAGTTGATGCGGTTATACGAGAAAGATGATGAGTAACCAAGGATTCTATAGGTTAAGATTATAGTAGTCGGGAAAGCAAAATTTCCTCTGAATAATCTACCCCCGTGGAACATTTTCTTACTAAAGGAACACGAAGGAAATAAGGGTGGTTTGCGTTAATGTGCACGGCTTTTTGGATCTTAGATGGGAGGGTCATATTTGGGAGAGATAAGGAATGTAGATCCTATCAAAATGTTTCATCGAAATAGCGAGAGAGTAGCGGCAGGCTTTCAAGATTTCGTCTGTGGGAAAATAATCTACAGCAAGGCTTTTTAGTCTGGAAACTGAAGATTTCGTAGCTCCAGTCCATATATGGCAACAGTACTCCATATGGCCTTAGAAAAGTTAGATCATAGCAGGGGCAGTCAGATACTGACGTGAACAGTACAAGAAACCAAACATGTCTTCAGCATCTTTAGTGATGGCATAATGGGTTAGATGTCCGTTGATATTAGAAAATAGTCAAATGAAAGTAAGATTAATAATACAATATATATATATATATATATATATATATATATATATATATATATATATATATATATATATATATTATAAATTCATGAAACATTCATACAAAAAAGAAATATAGAGGTTAATGATTTAAATGGCGATAATACATTGTCGCAAACAATATAAATAAGATACATCAACCCCGAACCTGTATATGAATGATATGATCCCTGTTTACATATTCCAGTTGCATAATGTCTTTTTAATTTTTTACAGGCTTTCGTCTGTTCCTACAGACATCATCAGGTATGGAAATAGATTTTGTTCTTGATTTTACTTCTCGGTAATAAGAGGACAACGAAAAAAGAGATGTAATCCGAAAAAATGCTACGAGAAATGTGTTATTGTTTTGGAACGTGCGGTCGCAACGCTGAGTTTGAATTTAAATTTTAATCCAATCTAAAATATAATCTATCTATGTATTGCATATGGATGTGCAACATTAGGAGTGGAGGCACTTTATAAGGGAGGAATGAAGTATCTTTGAGGATGAGTTTCTTGGAGATGCTCAGATCAACGCGAAGACGCACCCACTATGATTTGACAACAAATAGGCCGTTTTTGGTGGAAGGTTATGTAAATAATCTGAAAGTCATCAAAACAACCAGAATCAAGCCAATTATGCCATTGATGACAATGCCTGTGTTCTTTGCAGGTTTGCAGATCATCATCTCGGCTGAAAAAGGCACATGGTGGGACACGGCAGAGTTGTCGACCATGCGGATCCGATTAACCCAATTAAGGATATTGAGTTTATCTGTCATATATGCATGGTACCTATGAAATCAAATGCTGGTCTCAAGTATCATCTTAGAGGCTACGAACGTCGAAGCAAGACGGAAGCCATTAAAAATTAAGCAGAGGGAGAAGTGGTGACTGTTATCTGAGTATGATGTAGTAATCACCATATATGAGCGAAGACCTTGAAATACCTAGATTGGTATCAAGACGCTCACTAAGCCTCGTGGGAGTGAGAGACGTTCTGTTTCTTTCTTGGTTATTATATATATATATACGTGTGTGTGTGTGTGTATGTATGTATGTAGAGAGAAAGAGAGAGAGAGTCAGTGAGTGAGTGAGTGAGTGAGTGAGTGAGTGAATTACAATCAATGAAACCCAAACAAATTACCCCATCCATGGGAAAAAAAACATTTCCTTGGACTTGTCAATGCAAATACTTTTGTTGAATGTATTCCCACGTTTTTCAAAAAACTGTTTCAGAAATTTGAAACGTAAAGGAAGGAAAGAAAGAAATGGAAAGAAGAAAGGAAGACGGAGTAAAGAATAAACAACACATATGTTATAAGGGAGTTATAGAGAGGTAAAGAGACTAAAGTGGTTATAGTGGAATTGATTCAGATAAGAACGACGGTTGAAGATGGACTCTGACCTAAATTTAAAATATCAACATATGTACAAATAGGAAGAAGAAACATAAAAGAATCTGAATATTTCAGAGGTGAATTTAAATGATTCGAGAATAGAAATAAGAATTTAAAATTAATACTAATACATACTTATTATAATAAGGAATTTTTACTCATAAGAAGATATTAATATTAATCTTTTAAATACGATATCTTTAATTATACGTAAAAAAGTACAGTAAAATATTGGGTAAGTCATTTATTATTAATATAATAAATTCTTTTGAATCTAAGTATCTTAATATAAAATTAATAACATTCAAATATTACATTTATAGATTCTGTCTATATTTCTGAGATGAGATATGTACATTATTTACATTATTCGGACTATTGTCCTCATCTTTGTCGCCATATTTATCACAACGTTACGGCCGCTGAAGAGGACTGGAGCGTACAACGGCCGAAACGTTGTGATAAATATGGCGACAAAGATGAGGACAATAGTCTGAATAATGTAAATAATGTATTAAATTTATAATTTAAATTATATCAGATTTATACTAAATATTTAAATGTTCTATGAGGGATAATATATTTTTAACTATATAATAAAATTTACAGTAAATATTGGTTAAGTAAATTATTAATAATATCCAAATATTAAATTTATCAAATAAATTATATGAAATTTATATTAATTATTTAAATGTTCTATAAGGGATTAAATTCAAACTTAATACATAAGTAAAGGGGAATGTAATATTATAAAAAAAGTTTAGTCGACAGGTTAACAGAGGGAAGATAGAAGAATATAAAGGAATTAAAGCCTACACGTAATAACGTATATAAAAATGGATATAAGAAGAGAATTATCGGTGGAAGGACAATTAAATATAGAAGAAAAATTCCACATATAGAAATAAATTTACATATAGGAGAGATGTCATAATGAAAATAAATTCAGATATAAAAATATAAATGTGAGCGAGTAGAGAAAGTTTGGAATGAAGACATTTTTTTTCATCTGTCGACACTTGCAATGCGAGGTTGGAATAATATTATATCAGTTGAAATTTTTCCTATGGAGATACATGTTAAACAATCCATTCCCTTTGTTTAGAAGAATTTTTTTAATTCTTAAATTTAATTATTTTAATTTTCTCCTCTAGATATAAGTTACATCTACCCTTAAAGCTATTGGAATCTGAGCAAAACTTACAAATTCCCAGTCAATTTCATGATTCAGGTCTTTCTCCGTCAATTACCAAAACTTTTGGGAGAGAGCAGTTTGGTGTTTTTATCTTGGGTTGGCGAAGTAGTGTTTGTGGTTATAAAGTCGTTTTTCTATTCCCCCGCAGAAATCCAGATATAAACATGGAGGTTTGATCTATTTTCTTTAGGGTAAATGATGGCTTGATAAAGAACATTAGACGCTCTACATCTTCCCTCGACTGGGCAAAGGTTACTAATTCTACAATTAAAAGAGGAGTCTATATTAAAGTTCTTGTCTACACAACTGGATTTGTTAAGGATATATTTGTTGTGGGAGTCAGTTACTCAAAACATGTTTGTACATTGACTCCCACAACAAATATATCCTTAAAAATGTTATATAATTTTCATATATATATATATATATATATATATATATATATATATATATATATATATATATATATGAATGAAGAGGAAAACAAGAATGAAGACAAGAGGAATGAAGACAAGAGGAAAACTATACTTAGTTTCGCCGATGCATTTGATCATTCGACTGAATTTATAAAAGCAAATGCGATGGTTTTATTTTGCAGCAAGTATAAATTTTACAGTTACTCAAAATTTCAGTAATGTAGGAACTACCACTTAAATCTAGGATCTAACCCTTACAACATTTCATTTAACTTGCTGAATATATATGAGCGTCCTCAAATATTGAAATATTGAGTAACTTTAAAATATATACTTGTTGCAAAATAAAACCATCACATTTGTGTTCATAAAGTTCTTCGAATGACGAAACGAATCAACAAAACTAAGTATAGTTTTTCTTTTGCCATTTCATTCATTTTGTCTCCTAATACATACTCGATTTGCGAATATATATATATATATATATATATATATGTGTGTGTGTGTGTGTGTGTGTGTGTGTTGCTATTTCTCTCAACCCCACTCTAACCTGAGCCTGCCTATTATGGTTCGATATATGGATCAAATATACCTGTTTATTGAAAGTTAGTAGTGATAAACGCCTAGTCATTGTTTACACATCCATATCTTATATATAAATCTGTAGCTTTGATTGCAAACATCGATGTAGACAGGTTGTGTCTAATGCCATCGCTATTCAGAGAGTGAGATTAATTTTTCTCAGTATAAATATATTTAAAACACACACAATCTTAATACAAAAAATAACTGTCACCACGAGAGTATCTCTGTGCTAAGAGTGCAATGAAATATCGTGCCCATAAAAGGCACTCAAAATCAATGAAATCTAATAACAACGAGGCAGAATGTGTGGGCCTATGACTTGGCTCAAAGGTCACATTCATGCTGCAACCTGGTGAGATTGCAAGTGTGCAATATCAAGCAATGATTATGATCCACGATATACGGCTGTATTGTTCCTCATTTATGTTAACCTGTTTGCAGTTCGACTTTATTACTTGCTACGTACAAACGGATGCTTCCTATGTCATGAAGCCGTATCAGATATGTTCGATAAAGCAGTAGACAATCATATAGAGAAAGTACCTTATTTTACGTACTGAAACCTAACATTTATTTCCTGACATACTGTCTAAATCGAAAACCCTTTAAACTTTTACAATAACGTAGCTCTCAAATGCTGTTTCAAACAAACAAACAAACAAACAAACAAACAAACAAACAACAACAACAACAATAATAATAATAATAATAATAATAATAATAATAATAATAATAATAATAATAATAATGCCACTGAATATAAAATTCGACATGATAGAGTGGGCCAATATCTGCAAAGGAAAATATGCAACTTTTAAGGGAAGGAAACTGCAAGAAACTGGTATGAACATCATCATGGTTGAAGAGATAGAACCTGTAATAATTTTATGGGACTTTCCAAGACATACAGGTAGAAAAAAACAAAGCTAATTGGCTAGACATCGTGATCAAAGACCACAAGAACAGAATGTGCTTCCTTACTGACATAGCAGTTCCTGCATATTGCTATTTATCTTTGAAGATATCCAAGAAAATTATCAAATTACAAGGATCTTGAAGTGAAACTATAAAAGGTGTATTTTGATCCCACGGTTTGACAGGAATATTTTCCCATTGGCTCATTGATGTTATTCCTGGTATCCCATGCCTTAAAGAAATATTAAAAAAATGTACTCACAGGTACAGCGCTCACTTTATGAAGAGATTTACAAAAATTACCAGTGTAAAATGTCAGGAAACCATTTCTTTGTTTAGGAACCGGAAGGAGATGTGTATACAACGGAAATCAAAGGAAATAATAATAATAATAATAATAATAATAATAATTATTATTATTATTATTATTATTATTATTATTATTATTATTTTAAACAATAATGCACCGTATTAGCAATAACTGAATATATAACTCGGCATGATAATGTGGGCAAATATATGTACGGGAAAATATGCCAGTTTTACGGGAATGAAACCGCAAAAACTGGTATGAACATCGCCCAGTGTGATAGGCCCTCTAACAATTTTATCGGACTTTACACTACAGAACAATCGGCCAGACATCACGCTCAAGAACAGAATATGCTTTCTTATTGACATGACACTCCCTCCAGTTTATAATATATCGTTGAAGATTTTCAAAAGGCAAGCATCTTTAAATGGAAATCTCAAAACTGTGCTACATGAGGACATCAATAATTCCAATTTCAGTTGGAGCTCATGGATTGATTAGAAAATGTCCAGATTGAAGTGGTTCATAGTAGCCCATGCCTTAAAGTCATACAAACATATACTCACAACTACAGCTAACACATTACGAAGAGCATTATCTATATATAAATGTGAGTGGGAAGTCATCAGTGGAAAATGTCATGAAGCCCTATCAGACCTTATGTCCCTGTTTGGAACCCGGAGGAAAATTTATATACAACAGAAAACAAAGGAAATAATAATAATAATAATAATAATAATAATAACAATAATGAACGCAGATTATGTGATAAATATCCAGAAACGATTGATAATCTTGTATCAGTTAACACGATATTGGCACCCACTGAATATAAAACCCGGCATGACAGATTGGGCCAATATCTGCACTGGAAAATTTGCAACTTCTACGGGAATGAAACTGAAAGAAACTGGTATGAGCACCACCCAGACCCGTTTACGGAGATAGGACCTGTTACAATTCTATGGGACTACACAATACACACTGACAGAACAATCGCCAACCGCCCAGACATTGTTATTAAAGACCACAAAAAAAAAATTGCCTCCTTATTGATATGGCAGCCCATGCAGACTGCAAAGTATCTTTGAAGACATTCAAAAAGCTGTCAAAATACAAGGACCTTGAAATAGAAATCTATATGGGAACTTCAACAATCTCTGTTGAAGTTGGAGCCCTAGGATCGTTTGGGAAATATTCCAGTAGACTAATCGAAGGGATTCCTGGAAGTCCTTGCCTCAAAAAATTGTTCTGACAAGTACAACCCACACTTTACGAAGGACGTTATCTATGTAATTTTTTTTTTGGCTGTGGAAAGTGTCATGATGCCATTTCTTAACTTAGATCCCTGGGCGGAACCCGGAAAGAAATGTGTACACGCCAGACAAAGGCTATAATAATAATAATAATAATAATAATAATAATAATAATAATGGGTTTATGTATGTGGGAGTTTTCAGTGAATTGTTGATATGAACATGGTTTGCCTTGTGAGTGGAAAGTTATCAGTCAAAAATATAATGAAGCCGTATCAGACCTTTTGTCCCTGTTTGGGACCCGGGGGAAAATGTGTATACAACAGAAGACAAAAGAAATAATAATAATAATAATAATAATAATAATAATAATAATAAGACATTTGGGGAAAATATTTGGAGCAACCCAAAGGAATGTAACCCAAATGCAGAATGGATACGGCGTGAAGAAGAACGACTGCTGGGTACACCTCTGCAAGAATGGGAAAATATATCCACAGATGATGTTAGGCAAGCACTAACGAAATCCCAAAAATGGAAATCCCCAGGAAATGACAAGTTGCCCAATCTCTGGCTGTATCATCTCTCATCTACCCATGGCATACTTGCAAAAACATTATCAACGCTTGTAAATAATCCCAATAAAATCCCGGAATGGGTTACTGAGGGTATTACATACCTCATACCAAAAACAACTGAAACAGAGGACCCGAAAAATTATAGACCGATAACATGTCTTTCCACAACGTATAAGTTGATCACGTCTGTACTGACGAACCGTATTTATTTTTTTTTTTCGAAACAAACAGCATTCTCCCGCTGGAACAGAAGGGATGCAGTAGAGGTTCATATGGCTGCAAAGATCAAATACTGATAAATAAAATGATCCTGGAAAATTGCAAGAGACGACGCAGAAATCTCAGTGCAGCGTGGATTGATTATCGTAAAGCCTTTGATAGTGTTCCACATTCTTGGATCCTTAAGACTTTGGAAATGTACAAAGTCTCCCCTGTGGTATTAAACTTTCTTAAGCACAGCATGGGGATGTGGAACACAAAACTGTACCTTAGGCACACCGGGGGCACTGCTATATCCAACCGTCTGAATATCCGACGTGGAATTTTTCAAGGAGACTCTCTGTCCCCACTTCTGTTTTGTTTATCCTTAACCCCTCTTACACATGAACTGAACAACAGTAGCTATGGTTACAAAATAAATAAGAAAATATTCAATCACCTACTATACATGGATGATCTCAAACTCTTTGCCAAAGACGACAATGAGTTGAAAGGCCTCCTCAATATTGTAAAATACTTTAGTGACGACATAGGTATGGAACTTCGGATTAGATAAATGTGCAAAAGTAACATTCAAGAAAGGTAGAATTACAGAAACACCCTCAATAGATTTAGATTTTGTCACAAAGATTAGGGAATTGGAGCATGAAGAAGCTTATAAGTACCTAGGAATTAGCGAAGGAGATGGGATACAACACCCCCAAATGAAAGAAAAAATACGAAAAGAGTACTACAGGCGTGTACGTCTGATACTAAATACTGAACTAAACTCAAAAAATAGAATATCAGCTATAAACACATTGGCTGTCCCAGTGGTGCATTACAGCTTTAATGTCCTTAACTGAACCATAGCTGAAATTAAGCGAATGGACGCCAAAACGAGAAAGCTTCTCAATTGCTATCGCATGCATCATCCCAAAGCTGATGTTGATCGTCTGTATGTGCCCAGACCCGAAGGAGGCAGAGGATTAGTTCAACTAGAACTGTCCTACAAAACTACAACAATTGGCCTCCAAAGATACTTGGAAACTACAGAAGACTGGATGACGGTATGCGCCAAGGAACATGAAAGTAGTAAGCGTCTTTACTCTGTAATGAAAGAAGCCAACAAATTCAAACTGGAGCTTCAAATGGGCGTAGAGATGTAACTACAGCACAATACACCGGCTGAAACTGCAAAATACTTGAAAAAGACAGCAAAGACGAATGCAACCGACCAGATACAGAAGCGATGGCAAGATAAACCGCTTCATGGCCAATACTCTGCCCGTATCAAACAAGCTGATGTAGACAAAACCCGTACCCATCAGTGGCTACGCAGTGCAGGGTTGAAAGCGGAAACTGAAGGTTTTATCCTTGCTGCGCAGGATCAATGCTTGCTAACTAGGAATTATCAAGCACATATACTAAAATATTGTGTCAGCCCAAAATGCAGATTCTGTGATAAATATCCAGAAACGATTGATCATCTTGTATCAGGTTGCACGATGTTGGCACCCACTGAACATAAAACCCGACATGACAGAGTGGGCCAATATCTGCACTGGAAAATCTGCAACTTCTACGGGAAGGAAACTGAAAGAAACTGGTGCCAACACCACCCAGACCCGGTTACGGAGATAGGACCTGTTACAATTCTATGGGACTACACAATTCACAATCAAGGCCAACCGCCCAGATATTGTTATTAAAGACCACAAACAAAAACGGTGCCTCCTTATTGATATGGCAGTCCCTGCTGACTGTAATGTATCTTTGAAGATATTCAAAAAGCTGTCAAAATACAAGGACCTTGAAATAGAAGTCTCGAAAATGTGGCATATGGGAACATCAACAATCCCTGTTGTAGTTGGAGCCCTAGGACTGGTTGGAAAATATTGCAGTAGACTAATTTCAGGGATTCCTGGAAGCCCATGCCTCAAGGAGATACAAAAAATTGTTCTGACAAGTACAGCCCACACTTTACGAAGAGCTTTATCTATGTAATTTTTATTTTATTTTTTTTTAATTTTTTTTTATTTTTATTTTTTATTTTTTTGTCAGTGAAAAGTGTCATGATGCCATTTCAAACCTTAGTTCCCTGGGTGGGACCCGGAAAGAAATGTGTAAACGCCAGAAAGCAAAGAAAATAAAATTAATAATAATAATAATAATAATAATAATAATAATAATATGAGCTACCTTATATATATCCACTTGAATATTCACTGTGAATTTCTATTTATGAGCAAGAGTAATGAAAGAACGTCATGTCTGACATTGTAGACGGTTGGTTGTATTTAACTTGAAGTATGATCTAATCCAAAGCGTCTTAAGAGTTACATTTAGATACTTGCGAAGACCATGAATCGGATATCAATAGACTTTCTTGGTTACCAGATCTGAACTTATTTCTAATGTTCTGCGTTCAGCAAAATGTGTATCGCGTACATTTGCCTGTGGTACATATGTCTGGTACGCCATTATCAGACGAAATAATTTCTTAGCTGCACGCAATTTAAATATAGCATTAAGAGGAGTAGATAGTTAGTAAATTAACTGTTAACAAAAAATGGAATAATTATTTGTTGTGGCCTGCATAGGGACCAGAAAGAAAGACACGGAAGACGAAGGTAGGTTGAAAAAGTATATCTCTATCTATAAAAGGTAGGATATGTGTGTGTATGTAACGAATGCACAGCCGCAATTTTCGACGGATTTGCACCAACATTTACATTCACATGCTCCAAGTTAGCAAAAATACCAAGACCGACTTTGCATTTTACAACGCCTATCGATAGTGGAAATAATAGATTTTTTCATGCCTTTACGGCAATTTTTATGTAGTTTGCCGCCATTTTGTACTGGCCAGAGTGAGGGCCTATAGCTGGCTGCCACGAATAGGCAGAAAGATTCTACTGGAAAGCGTGAGAGCCAACAGCTGACTGACACTAATGTTAACTAGCATGTTAGCATGCAAAAAAATCGATAGCTGCATTCGTCATAAGTGGGAAAAATTTAAATCTGCAAGGCACTTTACTCCATTCGTTTGCTTAAACTCAACGTTGATTCTGATTCCGCAGAACTGGGTTGGGTGTAAAAAAGTATTTTTTAACATTCTTTTTCTTTCAGTTTTTCCAGTTACGAGTCCTTTTTTAAAGCTGATCGTTTTGTGTTCATTTTGTTTAGTTCTTTTTTCATAACAGATTTAATGTTTAGTATAGAGCTTAGAAAAAATCGCAGTGTGAGATAGGCAAGAAGTAAGGCATGTAGCAACATCAACACGGCAAAAGGTACTCCTTTAAAGGCAAGGAAGGGCAAAAATATTTTAAGTCAAGTGATAGCTTTTGCTGTATAAGTCGTACGATTTTTGAATCAAGCACTGGCAACGCTGGGCCATGCTGCTAGTTGAAGATATATACAAGACAATAGTGTTAGTAATAAGTAGATTAGCATTGCGTCTACTACTCCACTCCACTTCACCCAATTCCACCGCTATCCGACTCTCGCAGTTTGTATTTGAGAGAAGGAAGAGTTCATTATAATGTAGGAGGGTTTACCACAAACTTATTCTTAGAGAAATTTCATCATTTTTTTCATGGCAGTTAAATTAAGCTTCACCGTGTCGTCTCAGACAAATTCTCATTAGGATAATATTGGTTTCATATATTTGGATGCCAGCATCAATTTTTACTGTGGTAATCTCTCAGTAAATAATAATAATAATAATAATAATAATAATAATAATAATAATAATATGACATCATATTACTCCTATATCAAGGAATCCATGACTTTGTCTTCTTTCTCTTTATCTAGCAAGTCCTTTCAGGACGTAGGCGATCATGGCTCTCCACCTCCCTCTATCTCTTGCAGCTCTCAACAATTTCCTTCCCTCTGCTTCCTCCCCTATGACCACTTTCTGTTATCAACTTGCTTAAGTCCACCAGGTATGTCAGGCGTTGCATTGACTTGTTTCACTTTCCCTTAATTCGACCTGTGAGTATCAGATTCTCCAAGCATTCTTTTCCTTATTATGTTTCCCAGAAGCTTCAGTTGCATCTTTCTGATATTGAGTATAAACCTCCTCCTTGTTTGCAACCTTTCTAAGACCCCATCGTTGCTCACTCGCTTTATCCATGATATTCTCAGCATCCTTATGTAGAGCCACATCTCTGTCTCTTCAAATCTCTTCTTCTTTGTCTTACTTATTCAATATTGTATTCTCTTCCAGTGCATCGCGAACAAAGTGACTAAAATATGCTCGAGCATCATCATGCATATACCGCATACGCCATCGTATTAGCAGAGGTAAATTCTCTAACAGGTCTGGAATAAAGACCCTGTGAACAGATCCTGTATATAGTTTATTTTCAGCTTTTTGGAAAGATTTTATTTATTTCCTCAATATTCAGATATCAATTATCTTACATGACCCTCGCTACCCATTGAAATAAATTACTTTTCAGTTACATTTATTATTTTATCATAAATGAAATATTCCGCTTACCATTCAAGTCTTTGTCGATGAATTCGCCAATGCCATGAGGATGATAACAAAATTTGATAATCTAAGTAAGTAATGTGTGGAGAATATGTCAGATGAAGGATATTCCACATGTTATTTTCCACGGTTATATCTCAGAACCGGAAATGTTGCACAAGAAAATATTTTTTCCAATTCTTTGATTCGAAAAGGCTCTAACCTCGTGTTGCACAGTGATTTCAAGCAATTTCTCATGAAGAATTCTTTCTAGGCTTTACTAAATATAAGAAATGGCATTTTAGCAAATAGATTCTGTTTGAGAATTCCTACATATAACCCCTTCATCCTTTTCGATACTAGTAATCTATCCGTTATTCATGCTCACCGACACTTTTATCGAAAAATGGTATTTTTGTTTCGAATAAGGACAGGGAAATAGAAGGCAGTTATCTCCCTTTTTACAAGACCGGTTTACTAATGACCCAAATGGCCCCGAAGCTAAGGTGGCAGCCCGTGAGTAAATACAGCTCGTAGGTGACGGTTTTCTGTTGCTGATTAGCGTTTGATCTGAGATACATCTGTTAGCCAGCGGTGGTTAAGCAACAAGCTAAAGTCACAAATAGGGAAAACGAAAGATATATTCTGGTTGGCCGTATCCCGTCTAGAAACATTACAATATAATTTTTTCATCCTTTCACATATTGTTTTTGTCATGTGTTTTAATTTGTATGTCTACAAAAAATGATTATATATATATATATATATATATATATATATATATATATATATATATATATATATATATATATGTGTGTGTGTGTGTGTGTGTATAACATATTGTATGTCGCATTGGAAGATTCTAGAGTTGTATATAAAATTTTTCATGCACATCTCATTTGTGGAAGCTATTTGAATTATTTGAATTGTGTTAATATATCATCGGATATACTAATGCATAATGTGGGTTTTGCAGAGTGAAAACCAAGATATTTCTCCGCTCTTTCTCAGCACTTCATTTTTCTAAGTTGGTGAATAGCCTGATAAAATGAGCAGTAAATAAAAACTGACCAACCTAAACGACTCTTGTTTCTCAAAATTACTTAAGATCGCGTAAAAGAAGTCATTACCTTCAACTTATATCAGGAAAGGTAAAAAATATTTTTTCTTTGTTTTCCATCTCTAAGTAAACCTGTTTTGGATATTCAAATCTTGTTATCCAATGCTGACATAATCACGCAGGCATAAAGATTGAAATTTGTTGGATTTGAAATTTGATGGATTTGAAATTTGATGGATTTATTTCTTTTCTTAAAAACAGTTTTTTTTTGTTTTGTTTTTTAAGCATTTTACCCTAAGCAAAGCGGGAAGCCATTAGCACGCAAAGGGTTACAGAGAGTTGGATCTAAAGCCAATAGGAGTGATAGAAGAAAGGATAAAGAGAAGGATAGGGGATAGATCAGGGCATCTGGAGACGTCGATTGACATTACATTTGAATAGTTATAGATTATAGCTATCAGGGAACAGGAAGAGTGGAGGGAGTTCCACAGGCGAGAGGTGAGAGACATGAAGCTTTTGGAGTAGAAGAGATATTTAACAGTTTCGACAGTGAAAGTGTGTGAGTGAGATGCCAGCCTAGTAGAACGCTTAAATTCATGAAGTTTGGGAACCAGCGAAAGCAGCATCTTGGAGCAGTTACCGTGAAAATCTTTGTAAGACAGAAGGAGGCGACGGCACGTCTGAAAGAGATCGACTGCAGACGAGATGCCAGATCAGGGCCAATTATGTTGCATATCCGTCTCTGGATCTTATCATTAACCTTGAGACAAACATAAGTGGCACCGGACCATATATGGGAGCAATACTCCATGCAAAGGGTATGGTTGATTTGTAGATTTGAAGGATCGACTCTTGCGAGAAAAATTCCATGAAACACCGAAAATAAGCAATAATTGCAGAAAAGCAAAATCTCAGCATGTTCATAAGAATAGGCGAGGAGTATTTTTGTTTGTTTCTTAATTTATTTTTCAATATGTATCAATTTTTCTACAAATTTTGTTTCCATAATCTTTCTGTACTGTGTTTTTCCTTCAAGAAGTATCCTCATTGGACGTCATTGTGATACTCGGCACTTTATCTTTGCATACGAAACAAACGCTACCGACAGTATCAATGAATGCCGAATGATTTCTCATAAGGAAACGGATAATATTACACTTACTTATGAGATCAGATATTATAGTTTTATCCTAGTCCGATAGCCAGGGAATGAAGAAAAGCGTATTTCGAGTAGCACTGCCCATTCGGTTAATGAATGTCGAATGATTCCTTAGAAGGAAACGGCAAATATTACCATAACAATTACTATTTTGTTGCTGAAAACCAGAAATTTGCATGATTTCTTTAGAAATAATGTTTAAAGATTGAATCTGAAACAAATGAGAAACTGATATAGAAGATTGTGTCGACTGACGAAATAAGAATAGGAAACAGAATAAGAAAGAGAAAGGGGACATAAAAAAGAAAATATTAATCAGAAACATAAACATAACATTAAACAGAAGCAGAGCATATTAAGAAACAGATGCGGAAACATAATAAGAAACAGAAACATAATATGAAACAATGGCAGAAACATAAAAAGGAGAAATATAATAAGAAACAGAGACAGAAGCATAATAATAAGAACATAATAAGAAACAGAAACATAATAAAAAGCAGAAACATATTAAGAAACAGAGGCAGAAACATAATAAGAAACAGAAACATAATAATAATAATAATAAACATAATAAGAAACAGAAACATAATAAATAACAGAGGCAAAAACATAATAAGAAACAGAAACATAATAAGAAACATAATATTTCTCTGATTAGTAACGATAAAGAAACAATGGCAGAAACATAATAAACAGAAAAAAATAATAAGAAGAAACATAATAAGAAACAGAAACATAATAAGAAACAATGGCAGAAACATAATAAGAAACAGAAACATAAGAAGCAGAAACATAAGAAGCAGAGACATAATAAGAAGCAGAAACATAATAAGAAACAGAGGCAGAAACATAATGAGAAACAGAAATATAATAAGAAACAAGACAGAAACACAATAAGAAGCAGAGCATAATAAGAAACAGAAACATAATAAGAAACAGAAACATATTAAGAAACAGAGGCTGAAACATAATAAGAAACAGAGACAGAAACACAATAAGAAACACCATAATAAGAAACAGAAACATAATAAATAACAGAGGCAGAAACATAATAAGAAACAGAAACATAATAAGAAACAATATTTCTCTGATTAGTAACGATAAAGAAACAATTTCGTGTCTGCAGGAAACTGTTTCATTTTCACATTTAATATAATCTCGGGTAATCTCGTATAGACATATGCGGATTGCTTTAGGGATAAAAACATTCACACGTACACTCACCCATAGAAAGAAATATCTGGTCATTCACGACCGGTTTGGAAAATGTTGAGACTTTGTTAATATCTTGAAAACAAAATGCGTTGTCTTCATGAAACTTGGCAACCAATCAAATCGTAACCTACCGCGCATGTGTAAACAGACACGTGATGTTACGCAATCGGCAGTCAGAAACCATTTATTTAACTTATTCCTTATGTTTCTATCATATTCATAGAGATTACACATCATGTTTTGCATGGAACGTGATAATTCCTGGGTAGAAAATATATTGAATGAATGAGATTGCTGTCAGTAATTATTCACTGAGGAAAATCCAGATAATACTCTGTTACAAAAAGGTCACTCTTCGTCAGGAATCTGCTACATGTTATTCATGTTCTGAAATGCATTTAACAAGCAGAACAGCTGTATAGGCTCTCAAAGTCACGCAAAGACGAAAGGAAACTGGTGATTAACGACAAGAAAATCTGGAGATTCGGCTGACCGATAATATCTTGATATTTCAAATATTCATTCTTCCTGCCTCACTCAGATGACGTTATTTTGCAAAATGTTGTATTCATCAGGTTTTTCAGTCGGACACATTGTCCCTTTTCTCAAAGCTTAAATTGCATTTTAAAAAGAGACGATTTCAGGCCGTGTACGGATCACTTGGTGGCGATACCGAAAAAGAACGTGTAGAATGTTTAAACAAAAACAAAAACAACAGAAAACTATTTGGAAAAAGTGTGCACTGTTGAAGCCGATTAAAGAGCCATTGTACTAAGTAAGCTCATTTTTGTTACTATTTAATGTCTGGATTGTTTTCGCACAAAGTAAAAAAGAAAAATCCGAAATATCATAGAAAATTTAGAATTTTTCTTTGACATGTTTTGTTGATTATCCGACATCCTCAGAAAAGAAATTTTATTCTTGCAAGTACACAGTCGCCATTAGCCAACTAAAACGTAATTCACTTCCAGGATCTGAAGAATTTAGTTTTACATTCATTTTACCGTCATGAGGATTTAATATATATATATATATATTAGGTTGGTGCAAAAAAAAAACGACATTATTTTTGCACCAACCTAATATATATATATATATATATATATATATATATATATATATGATTTTATTTTAATGGTTTTAATATTCAGCGAAAATGAAAAAAATAAAATAGCCCAGTCGTATATCAACCGTATTATATCAATTTAAAGAAATGTTTGTCTGAGTAAATATAACACCATGGGCTAAAACGGAGCATTTCAGGTCAAGGTTTGTGATATATCTTACAGTGTGTGTTTGTCTGTGTGTGTGTGTGTATGTGTGTGTGTGTGTGTATTTGCACTAAGTCACCTTCAAAACTCACATGACCTAGTTTAGTTGAGGGCGCTGCGGAACAATCATCTTGACTATTTCACTCCATATATCTTCATTCATGCGTAGCAAGTAGACCTAGCGGAGTGTAACCATTTCCAAGAGAAACTACAGACTGAAGTTACGCCTTGGTTACTTGGCCATTGGTCACATCGAGGTAACCGTCCATCCTAGCCATTAACTACAGACTAGGATGACCTCCGGCTAGTGACGGCATGGCATTACAGCACAATTTGCATACATAACCATAAACCCGATTTTATCCCATTGTGCTAGATGGCAATTAACACTACAAGAAGGTTCACAGATCTTGTTTTCAATCCTGTGTCTAACAACGATCCCCACCAGTAAATTTAGTGGGGGAGCCTGTTTAGTCAACGATGCCCGATCGTATGACAGCTAGTACTGAGTTACGAGTAACACTGATAAGGAAACCTAATTATGTTAAGTCATCATAAAAATTAAGGAAATGTTAAGTAACAGAGTTTTATTAATTCTACTTAATAAATAGTAGAGCGATAAATATAATTGTTTGAGAGTAACAATGGCAAAGAGTAATTGCCTATTGTACAAATCATGACCAAATAGTACTCTTTTTTTACTATGAACAAATGCCATCTGGAATACTCATGTCGCGGAGCAATTTTCTAATACATGAAATAAGGGGAGGATGTTTCATTCCCGGAACAAAATAGTAGACGCAAATAAGAATGGCGGGGGAGGGAAAATTGAGGTAACTTATTTAATCATTCCACCGTTCGTATTTCTACAGAGTCAGTTCTGATAAATATTTTTCCATCTATAAAAATACGTAAACTCCTTCTATCGTATCACCATTTTTTATAAAATCCATACTTAAATAATCTATCTAATTACAGCCACAACAGGTGCAACTTAATTTTTTTCACTCACACAAAACATCCCCAATTCGACACGTACACAACCAGCAAAAAAAGATGAAAATGCCAGCTATACGTTCAAACACACACAAATAAATATACATTATCGTTCGAATTCCGCATAGATAAATTATAATTCGAATACACATATATACATGCATTATGCATACGAACGCTATTTGAGAGAACAAATTTACATGCGGTCTATTTAACCAATATGAAACAAACAACATAATTAAAAATAAAAAAGTAAATCTTTGCTGTTTTTGATTTATTATAAGGTATACAGAAAATTTGTCTTCAAAGTAATCCGAACCTTTGCCAATGTGCCTCCACAATTCCCTGGCTGAAAAGTTAGGTGTCTTTGACGCAGAGAAGTCTGTCAGTGCTTGCCGCAAGTCTGCCTCATTTGTAAAGGATTTCTCAGGAAAGTGGTCGTCCAGAGCATGGAAGGTGTAGCAATGTCCGGGCATTAAAGTGGATGGCACAGTGTCTCCCAGAGAAGTAACCGGATGATATAACTGGCCACTCGTGCCACACCAGGCCTGGCATTGTCATTCTTAACCAATGATGGCGCTTTCTGCTTCAGTGCCGTTTGTACACGTTCCAGAAGCTGTGAGTACAGGTCCGCAATGATAGTTGAGCCCGTTGGGAGCAGCTCACAGTGCAACACTTGTCGACTAGTCCACCAAATACAAAGAATAATCTTGTTTGTGTGTAAAGGTGGTTTTGAGGGGTGTGGTAAATGGTTCCGTAGTAACGACCAATGTCCTGTACGGTTCACCTCACATACAGGAACCACCTTTCGTCACTGGTGAGAATTCGATCAAATATGATTTGCGGCACCGAGAAACAGGCTGTCACTCGTTGTTGCATGATGGTTTCCGAAAGTGTGTAGGATACTCACTTGCTCAACTTGTACACCTTCTTCATGCGGTATAGGTAAGGTTTGACTGTTTCACCCGAAATCTGTAAGACTTCGACAAGCTCAACGGGAGTTTGGCTGGGGTCCCTCCTCTATTATTAATAATCATAATAATAGTAATGTAATGTTTTTTTGAAGACCTTTAAAATACAAGGACCTTGAATTAGAAATCTCAAATAAGGGATACAAAACGACGTCAATAATTTCACTTGTGGGTGGAGCCCTGGGTTCTACTGTAAAGTTCCTGATACTCATTGAAGGAGTCCCAGGAAACCTATGCCTTAAAGGAAAACCAAAATAAAAATGAAC
>OZ010572.1:11304959-11314959 GCA_963932145.1 Acanthosepion lycidas | reverse complement strand
AACAAAGGGAAAACAGCTTCATTACGCTAGACCTAGTGGTTTCTGTAGTTTATTTTTACCGTTTGAAGTTGATAGACCAACGTACAAGCGGTTTTGAATTCCGTTATTTTTTCTTAGGTTGCCAAGCAGCGCTAAATAGGCTATTGCTCCCTAGCTAGGGCGGGCGAATGAAGAGATTCATATCTTTTCAAGCGGATTTGTCTGAATAAGTTTACGAAGGACTTGGCAGGAATTTGAACTCGAAACGCCAATCAAAATTGCTCCCACGCGCACATTCTAACAAGTAATTGGGCACTTCATCATGGAGTAATGGCTAGCAAGCTTGTCTCGCTAAAAGAATTACGACTAAATAGTGAGTTCGTTCCACGCTAGGCGCCCAACACTTTCGGCCTTGTTCCACATCTAAGCTACGCTTAG
Source organism: Acanthosepion lycidas (assembly GCA_963932145.1). Classification (NCBI taxonomy): domain Eukaryota; kingdom Metazoa; phylum Mollusca; class Cephalopoda; order Sepiida; family Sepiidae; genus Acanthosepion; species Acanthosepion lycidas. Next base: position 11,314,542 of record OZ010572.1, on the reverse strand, counting down.
AAAAAACAACATTCTAACGAGAGTTACTGCATTCAAATATCAGCCCAAATGTACAAATATTCAAAGAAAGGAACAAACCGATGTTTGCTTAACCAGAAGAAGAGGAAGAAGAACATGAAAGGGTTACCAATGAACAGGACTTAACATTAAACAAATCAGTAAAAGAAAGAAACTAGAACCAAAATTGACAGATAATTTGCATAGGTACCAAATGAAAAATAGAAATCTGTCAAGGCATGACTTGTATTCCTCTTTTGTGGGTGACAAGGAAAAAGAGAGAAATGAAAAGAGAAATGTGTACGAAAATAAGAGATATTATGTAAGGAAAACAAATCAAATAACAAGAATGACACAAACGGAATTTTCAAGAGATTACTGAGTATTAAATTTCTTGTTTTGTTTCTTTTTAAGTTTATGTGAAGATTTCGTGCTGGAAATAATATTATTACCTACATTTTCTTTTTGGTTTACTTATTTTTTTGTTTACCTGGATTCATTTACGACTTAATCATATGTAAACACCATTTTTACTTGCATGCGCCTAACATTTTGTCATGTAATTACGCTCTCCGCGTTTAAAAATAGTTTATTAGGTTAGGGAACTTACAGTCATTTATTTTTTGATGGAGGCCGATGTTACATCTATATGTTTATTCTGCATATAGGTTTTAGATTTAAGTAGAGTTTCCATATACAAATTAAGATATTAAGTGTAATTTCCGTAAATATTTCGGGAATTTTGAATGTGTCTGGAACAGGTTGCGTAACCCATCGGTCGATACTTTACTACGCATGAGTAAACAATCCCTTTCGTAATTGTTTAATTAGACGGAAGTGTTATGTGAGCTGGTTGATTCTGTCATCGTCAAACGTAGGGTTTCTTTTTCGTTTACAAAACATCGCAACAAATATGTCTTTCAGTCCCACACCCAATATTACATATTTGACTCACTACGAACTTAAAGTCCCTGTTGAAACGCCGTAAGAGTGACATCTGATGACAAACCAGAAAAAGGTTTACCGGCGGTTTTGCAAAGTGGATCGGACATAGAGGAGGGTAATTAATACTATTACAATAACTAGGGTGTATTTTATTTAATATAAATGATTCCATATAGCGTGATGCATATTTATAAAACCAGAAATATATTTTGATTATGATGGTTGAATTTGACTAATTTGAACACATTTAAAACTATTTTATCCTGTGCCTTGTTTCCTTATGCAGAAGTAATTGTTTGCACAAACTGGATATTACAAGAAGACAATACTTCAATTAATGGGATACAAAGTACAACACAAAGCATTCTGAACAACACTATTGACGTTATCAGTTTGCTAACATGTTCTTTTGACCACAATCCAATTGAAAACTAGTATGGTATCCCCCTTAGTAATATATAAGAACGTGGGCGTCAATACGATTCAATCCAAGAATGGAAAACAGGCTATACATGATATCTGGGCTTCAGTGGTCATTGTACATTTGCGTAGTATGGTGTAGATTTTGCCGTAACGCATTTTATTTATCGTCATGTAGGTGTTAAAATTTACTATAACAGAACAGAAATTATTTTGCATTTTCTTTCTTGCTTTAAAACGTCCTAATAGTTTTTTTTTTAAAGAACGTCTACATGTAAATACTTTTCAGTACTTATTTACTTATATTAAAAAAAAAACGTATACAAAATCTCATAATGCCAAATCAGCTAAATGTAACATTTATAATGTATATGTATATATCTAGTTTTATAAATATACACCAGCAAGCGCTTTCCTCTTTGATTAAAGGTTAACTAGCATATAGAAGTGGATTCTTTCTTTAGCACCCAATATCAGAAAAAAAGAAAACATTGAATTACAAATTATAGAGAAGACATTCTACAATTCTTTTATAAGAACAATCACTGCTGTGTTGTTTACACTCAATATTATAGAGTATACATTTTATTTACGAGTATTTGCTTTATATCTTTGAATATCTAATTGCCAAGCAATACATATTGACTGAGAGCGTTTGCCTGTGATCTGCTATTTAAGGTAGATTATTCTGTGAATAGTAGTGGTAGGGCCATAGAAAACGTATAACAGGAACTCATCTTATAGTGAAAATTTATGTGCACTTTGAATTGCTGTAATTGTTAGCAAGCTTTTCCCCTTAGATCAATGACGAATGAATAGTGAGTTCGATCCTCACTATTTGCTTCATACGTCTGACTTTGTGCCACATCTAAAGGTAAGCTTGTCTTATTAATGTGCATCCCACTATTTTAAAGATAAACATCGTTTAGTTTGCCATTTTTGATTGGAAGCATCAACATTGTTTCAAATATTCTTTAAAACAGGTAAAAAATGTTTTTGATTATTACTATTATAGTTCTTTTCCTTGAAATGTTTTATAGATATTTAAATGTCTTTAACAAAAGATATATGTTGTTCTACCCTGTGTTGTTTTTTATGAGCGTCTCCTTGGAAGAAATCTCAGATTCATTTCTTCAGGCTAGATATAGTTTATCCCCTTGCTCACATAAACAACGCAAGACAGGAACGAGATAACATTGTTTAAACGATGAGAGTTTGCAAATAAATACGCACGTTGCCTTCTGTCTTGCGAAAGGATAAGACACACGATCGTATCATATGTTTTCCTGTCTGGGGTCATTGGACTGATGACTTGCTAAATCAAATTATCTTCTCTGTAGCAGTGAACAGGTTAAATACACAATTATCTAAAACAGGATTTTTATTGACAAACAACCATATTTCTGAACATCCCATGAGAATTTATTAATTCTGGATATTTTGGGCTGTTTGTTTGAGCAGCTGAGTAATAGCCAATGGCCACGAAATTCCTTATCAAGAAATAGTGTTTATTGCTTCATTACGGTGAGCTCTTGGTCGAATGAGAACGTTCGCGTTGCGACCAGGAGATCTGGGTTCGATTCAATTCAAGAATAGAAAACAGGCTATCAGTAGTTATTTAACAATTTCGTAATAAGGTACAGATTTTGCCGAAACGTATTTTGCATGTTATTTACCGTCATTGTGGTGTGATCGAGTTTCTGGGAGGTACCTTCTTCATATTATACGCCTAGGGAGACGGTGCCATTGTGTGGCAAGGTTGGGGTGTGCTTGAAAATTAAGAGTTATGAGCTAAAACGGGTAGACTTAATTGCTGGGAAGCCGTAAGTGGTTGTGCTTTCAGGGATTCACCAGTCATTGTAAGGTATTTGTCTAGTTCAAACTGTGTATGAACACAGTTTGAACTAGACAAATACCCGCAAAGTGAAACTAAATTCCACTCAGCATGTAAACAGAAGGTCACTCTGTGAGTGTTATACTATTGTTCACCAATTACAAAGCCCGAAGAGTTAGAACGTTCACCTTCCGCCGATGAGACCCGGGTTCAATTTGTCAGGAAGGCAACTTATTGCTGTTATCAGCCTAGCGACGCGATCCTTTGAAAGCCATCCCACAAGTTGAACCAAGTCTTCTGAGTGAAATTGGGAAGATGGAACTATTTGGGAACCATCGATGGTTTTGCTAGCACAAAGTAGCAAGTCATCGTGACCGAGGGTTTCAGAGTACAGACTTTGTTCAGATTGCTGATCCCGACAGATAATGTGCTCTCTCCCAGAAAGTGTAATTAAGGTCCGCTTAGCATAGTTGCAGTATAAACAACAGATAAGCTCTGTCGGTGTTGAACAAACACAAATGTGTCTGAGAAGACGTCTGAAACACGGGTTAGCTAGCCGCTCTTATATGCAATCAAACTCGGATAAGAGCGGCCAGATATTAAATGTCTCTCCCAATATAGAGAGTTACTGAATTTATTGTTTTAATGGCGTAAATGTGGGGGGAGTAAAGACTGCATATGGGATGTATAGGGCAAATAACTGTTATTGCGAGACATGAAGTGGTTAAAATCGTACTGATTGGGGAAGTATCTTTACGGGAGTTTATACCACAGCGTTAATGTTCAGGAGAAATTGTCTGAAGTGAACATAATTTTTACCAATGGAATATGAAGTGAATGCGGATATATTGACACGGTGTACGTGGCGTGGGATCCTATTTGAGGTTTGACCTAACAAATGGAATTCTTCTGAACATTCACTATGAACATTCGTATTTAGAGTAAAAAGAAGGTAGTAACGTTTTATGTGTAGGGAAGTGATTGCATGGAGGAAAAGAATACGTCATTTACAAAACCAGATAAAAGCTTTTGATCTCCTTCAAGATAGAATAGAAAAGATTGTGCAGTTTCAATTAAACAACTATTCTTGAGTAGGTATTTGCAATTAAGGGTTCGCTATACGGCATAATTAGACATGCCTCCTCGGATATGAGCGGCCAGCCATAACAGTAGTATAGTACAACGGAACTTATATAATACCATGACACTAGATGCGTTGTTTGCTTCTAATAATACAAACTATATAAGACGGGCTCAGTTCCTTGATTTTCCTGACAATTCTACAAAGGGAGACAAATTGACAAACTGCCGACTGGTGACTAGGGTCGGAGAGTTGTCTAATCGAAGCGTTCAAAATTTGCCCATCGATCCACCATATTGATGATAATTGACCTCAACATTTACGAGCACTCAGCTCTGAAAGAAAGTTGGTAGCTAAAATTTCTGGCGGGCCGACACCAAAATTCCATTAACAATGATAATTTGTCATCAAACCTGAATGGCCATTTTCAGCACCGAGTATTTCCAATCAGGCTGGGCCCCGATGCGGTAATAATTAGTATTGATCGACTGAAGTCGAGTATTGAAACAATCCAGGCTATAAGTTATGGCAAGTTACAAGAAGGAAAGCCTGTTGTGCTGGGTGAAGTCGGAAAACATTTGTATTTCTGTTATGTAAGCGTAGAATTTAGAACCTAGCTAAGATGGATATCACTGGAAAGAAAGTGTTTTAGAGAAAGATCTGATTTTATTAGCAATCTCTAAAATAATCTACACATGTGTACATAGCAATATGTACTCTCATACACTCAAACACACTCACACACTCACATACACACACAGACACACACACACACACATATATATATATATATTTAATAACTGAGTATTTAGGCAGCAATCCCTCATTTATACAAGTTTCATAAAGGTTACTAACATGTTTCTACGATTAACCTTTTTATTCAATAATTCTTGCATACGTAAGAGTGTCTTCTTTTCTGGGCAGAGTATATAAAAACTATCCAATTGTTTTATATATTTGAACGCAAATTTAAGTTACATTTCGAACGTAGGTATATGTATATTTATTCATATATACTTCTTAGCTCTGTCTAAGCCCATTAAGCACTATTTTGTTTACAGATTATTAAATTAAATAAATATGTATTCGCTTACCTGTGTATGCACGCTAACTCACGTACATACGGTTGCTAATATCTAGTTATTTGATTCGCCCACATTAACACACACACACACACATACACATACACACACACACATATATATATATATATATATATATATTAGGTTGGTGCAAAAATAATGACGTAATAATGTCGTTTTTTTACGTCATTATTTTTCACCAATTTAATATATATATATATATATATATATATATATATATATATACGAGGGCCATTCAATAAATAAGGTGAATTTTTCGGTATATGGACTTCTAATACAGATAGAAGCTTACTTTTGTTTATTCTTCAACGTAGTCTCCCAGCACTGCCACACCCTTTTCCCATCTGTGCACAAGCTTCCGTATTCCCTCAGCGTAAAAATCTTTGGAGTCTCAGCCAGTCGCTCACAACACTTTGGACTTCATCGTCACTTTTAAACTTCGTGCCTCTCGTGAACGCTTTTAAGGGACCAAACAGTTAAAAGTCTGAAGGGGGAAGGTCTGGGCTGTAAGGGGGATGAAAGAGCAGTTCCCAGCCCAGCTCGCTGATGGTCTGCACCGTTTGGGCTGCTGTGTGAGGTCTTGCGTTGTCATGATGCAAGATGACTCGTTCTGACTGAGGACCCCTGCGTTTGTTCGTTGTCTTTCTTGACTTGCCTCAGCCGTTCATAGGATTTCTTCTGTCAGACTGAATTAGGTCATTGACTGATTCGATCACCTAAACATTTTTTGGCTGAAACATGTGGCACCATACACAGTTGACATTCTCCTATTAATTTCAACTGGTTTGCACCCTTCAGCAACCAAAACTTGATAACTGACCGCTGTTCAATTCTGGAGCATGCTTCTTGGTGTGTGTGTGTGTTTGTGTTTGTGTAAGTATGTATGTATCACCCTCTGTTTACAGACTGTTTGGGAATACCATGTGATCAAATTTGGGATGTCTGGGTGGATTAATGGATAACGACTTGGAATTGAAACTCGGTTCCCCGATTTACAATTCCAGTCATGTTCTATATATTCCCTTACGAGCAAATAACCTTGGGAAAAGTATGAACCCATGTCTTAAATTCATGAAACCCCCAAGTTATGGGTTAATTTACAAAGACTCAGTACAGCATTATTATTTCCAAAACTTTTTACAATTTAAAATTATTCATGGTTAATAAATAACCTGCCAACGGCTGATAATTCCTAAAAAAAACAAAAAACAAAGACACAATCAATCAAGTTTTTTCAGTTCTCTAGAGGACACATGTCTTCCTGTTGTGTGGGAAGTAATAGCTATTGCTCAATGACGATAGTCATTGGCATTCTTGTAAGTGTTTGAATTCAGTGGTTTTCTTATAGACTAGTTGCTCTTCCAAGACTAAAGAGGAAGTTATGGCATGAATGGGTTCATGCCTTTCACAATAAAATTAGTGTAAAATGAATGCAAAGACTTCTTTCCTGTTTCTTAATATTTTTTGGCGATTATTTTTCGATTTTAATGCCTCTACGGATTTATGTTGCATTTTCTGTTGTCACGTCTCAGATAGGTAAATTGATGCGCCTTCATTTTGTGCTCTTCCGCTTGTTAAGCACCCCACCGTATCTACTTCCCTCTTACAATTCTTGCTTTATACTTTCTATTCACTTTCCTTGCTATAATGAACAGCAAAGTAAGGAACAAATAAAAACTAAAGCAGCAGAAGGAGAGGCAGTAAGTCTCTTTCGAACTGTCAACAGTTTCTGAAACCAGGACTTAGCTGGTATTAAGCGATGAAGCAAAAAGAATTTATATGTAATTCCAGTTGTTTAATTCCTGTTTCAACAACATGTCAAATAAAAATGAAGCGAGGAAAAACAAAAATTAATCTTTCAAAATGTATAGAATTATAAATACATATGTATACTTCGTTACCGAACATGGGGCAGCTGAGAAATATGTTAAAATAAATGCTAAATTTCTTAATAATGATGCCAAGCGACATTGATCAGTATTTTAGTTAGGAATTATATTTTATTCTTTACACTCTCAAGAAGCAAATTGAGAAATCCATATTGATTACATGGTGTTAATTTTAGAAATTTCATCCATTTTCTTTTTACTTCCCCATGTGTGATGTACAGACTGGCCGCTTGTATCTGAATATATCTGTCTTCTAGGTTGGCAATCAGTTCCTATTGCTGACGTTTTCTCAGGCATATTTGTGTTTGTTCGACACCAACAGAGCCTACCTGTAACTATGTTGAACGAACCTTAGAGTTTTTGGGAGACAGTGCGTTATCTTGCCGGATCAACAGTCTCAACAAGGCCAGTATGCTTATAGTTCGGACACGATGACTTGCGACTTGTTGCTATTTCAATCATCGACGGCTCCCAACTGGATGCCGCTACACAATTTCATTTACAAGGATTTTGTCAACCAGTGGCATGTGTTTCCGGCGGTTTCCATTTGGGGCCGCACGCTGGATCGACTGTTCAGGCTAATAACATCAAGAACTCACCTTCCGACAAATCGACGATAGTGATATTCGAACCCGGGTCTCATGACAGGAAAGCATTTAGTTTTTAAATAGTAACCTGACATGATCGATTGTTGACATTGGTTTATTATTTAGCTAACTATTATGTATTGTAGACATTTTACTTAGCATTTAATCGGTTATAGTTTGTGTTGTCTGGAAAAAGTTTTAATAGTCAATCTCTCATGAAACATTCTAGCTACCAACCAATCTGTTAATGTTTATTTTTAAATCCCCGAAATATATATTTAATTGTGTTGGGTAATCTCTTTACCAAGAGAGTATCGAAGAAAATAGCAAGAATAATTCGCAAGTTACAGCGAACCATTATGTAATTAAGAATAAAAACATACTTCAAATATTCATTTTGGCGTGCACTCATGCATATTTTCCCCGATTTAAGATTTCCTTGTTTTTTTTTTAGCGGCATATCCACCTTTATGAGTCATAAAGCCGAAATTTAAACATTTTGTACAATTTTTTTTGAGATAGTAATGTTTTTAATGATACAAATTTTACTGTTTAATCCACACCTGGGAGTAGATGAGATAGATTCATACATTTCCCAAGGCTATTTGCGTTTATATATTTATAACGAACTCAAATTGAACTCGGCTCTCGGATTGACACTTTCGAGCCATTTTCCAGTACACCACCCGCACTTCCTAGCTTACAACACCTGGTATTCCCAAGCAGTTACCCATCTAGGTACTGACCCAGCTCGACGTTGCTTAAATTCGGTGATCGTACGGGAACTGATGTTACAACGTGATTGGCCGTAAACTTTTTATGCGTTAAAATAAATAACCTAAATATTTGCAACATCACCTCCTCATATACGGATGGCCTTAACTCATAAATCTTATTAATTAGTGAATATAAAAAGAAAATACTAGAAGCGAATTATGTATTATTTGCTAGCCCATCCTAAGTATGGTTTCAACAATGACAAAGTTATGTTGGGCGTAGAGCTATTAAAATTACCTCCATTCTTTGAAGATTTATCATGGGAAGAAAGAAGAAAATTTAGCACAATAAAAATTTCGACTATTTAAAAAAAATACTCCTACCCACATTTTCTTGGTGTCATGCACGTTTCATTTCGAAGCCCCATCATCTGTTTTCGTCTTTGTTTTTCGGTATGACTAAACTTTTTCTTAACAAGCTGGCAAAATCTACCCCGTTTGTTTGCCAACTTTTCCGCTCTTTTATTTTTTTGCTTTCATTGCTAGCAGATGGCGACAAAAACAAAAATGCATCAAATTTATCAAATGTCTAAAATGTCCATTTTGAAGGGGGTATGGTGTGCCTTTTTGTTTGCACGTGTCACTTTTTGATAAACTACAAACTAAACCTGTGTACAACCCTCGACATATTGTTAACACAATACAACACGATTAAGATTACCGACATACGTACTCATGTGATTCCAGTCTCCCCAAAACTTGATAATATTTCACGTATATTAAATAGAAAGTTATATCCTAAGAACTACTACTTAATAGAAGAAACACCCGAGAGAATGCTTTCCCGACCACTACATTCTTAACCAATTCAACTCTCGGGTTAACCGTTATCTTTTCCAACATATTGGCATTAACTGCCCTTGTTATATCTTAATCTTGCCGCTCATCGAACAACTACCTTCCTTAACTCTTTATCTTAAGAAGAATGTTCAGGCCGGTAAAAGGAAATAA
>OZ010572.1:11237459-11302459 GCA_963932145.1 Acanthosepion lycidas | reverse complement strand
ACCCACATCAATCCAACTATATATATATATATATATATATATGTATGTGTGTGTGTGTGTGTTTGTCTGTGTGTGTGTGTGCGTGCATGAGGGTGTATTTACCCTATAGTGCTTAATACCTAGATATTATGATTTTAATCGCAGTAATAGATTGGCGGCAAGGTCTCAATTAGCAGGTTACATTGTAATCGTAAGTTCGATGATAATACGTTCTTTTCCCGCAATTAATTTTTATAGATATCTCTTCCGGCTAATTACTTGTTACTTAAATTTGATCAATCATGTCAATCGTTATCTTTTGTCTTATTAATTCTTATCTTTTAAATCTTCTCTCTCCTTAATAGTGTTTTTTCTTTATATTTTCTAACATTCAGTCATTCGTTTGCGCCTTAGTGACTTTATTGGCGTTTTTGGTGCGAAATGATCAATGAATTAAACAAATAAATCTTTGCTGTAAAATTATGCTTTGATAGTTTATCAATCACATTCACTTATTACGACCCTTGAAAATTACATCTACTTATGACATCCTCCGGACAAAAATCCAGGGTGATAAATCTCCATTTTTCAATTGAATTCTGAAGTCTGGGAATGCAGCTCCTCGGAGCAATTACCATGAAAGTATTTGTAAAAAAGACAGAGAGTGGCGACGGCACGTCTGTGAAAGAGCGACTGTAGACGAGATGCCAGAACAGGGCCAATTGTATTGCATATCCGCCTCTGGAGCTTATCAAGAACCCCGAGGCAAACAGAGGAGGCTCCAGAACATATATGGCAGCAATACTTCATGCAAGGGCGAATTTTTGATTTGTAAATCTGAAGGATCGATTCCGGGGAGAAAAATTTCCTGGCGCGTCACAGGGAGCCAACTCTCCTTACGGTTGACGAAGCAATTGACTCAATGTATTTGTTCCATCTCAGGTCAGCAGTCAACGTGAGACCGAGCAGCCGCAGAGAGTTGCTCTCGAGACGTTGAGCGTCAGACATTCTAATGGAGGGCAGGAAAGGATCTTTGTGGTGATTAATAGAGAGCAGTTTTGTCTTCGATGCGTTGAAGTTGACCAGCCAATTCTTGCCCCAGTTTACAATAGATTGGAGGTCCTTTTTGAGACCCACGGCCAGGTGATAATATTCACATACTACTTCCCATGCAACTACTGAATATTTCAAGAAAATGAACACAATTAGGAAAATTAGCCAACCATGCAATCTATTTTCGTACTGTATATATATATAAAATATCAGTTGTATATAATTGCTTCCTAAGATCAATAATGAAATAGTTAAAAAAGCTAGGAGCTGTTGAATCCTGAGTGTGTTGTTAAAGATCATCTTTTTTAAACATCAGGATTTGTGATACAGGTTCAGAATGAGATGTACCAAATAAGAGAATGCGGATCAGTTGAGGACTACCATCAAATGCAACGACTAAAATGAATAGCTACTTGAAAAGAAAATAATTCGATAATCAAAATTTAACTTTCTACACTACTTCAAACAAAAGGTTAGGAATCAAACTCTAATCATTATTGGAAAGATCGATAAAAGCTTCTGTGCATGAGAAACCTATTTTCTTGAGAAGTTATTTTAAGAGAAAGATTTTATATATTTCAACAGAAATGAGTGCTGTTCGGTCAATGAATGTCAAATATTTCCTTATAGCGAAACGGCTAATATTACCATTACCTTATATTTTAGCTTGTGTTAGGTTCTATTTTATTTAAATTTGTGAGCTTAATTCATTTTCCGTACGAATTAACAAATGTCTTAACGTGTTAATACTCTTGGGAAAGGTATGAATCTTCTCCAGGCAGCTATGGGTGAATAGCAGAGCAGAGCGGGTTCTAGAGACTTGGATGGCAGAAAGAAACGGTAACCCACTGAGGGAAAAAAAGTCTGCCTCGTCAGTCATGTATCTAAAGATACATGATAACCTACAGTATCCTACATGACACATAACTGACTTGTGCTCGTGTCCAGAACTGTTCAAGTTTGCACAATAGAAATGTTTCAAATCTTCATTTTATTTTGACCCAACAAATTTAAGTGTTAACAAAGTAGGCGCAAGCGATACCAAATTATTTTGCCTTTCACAAAAAAGAATGAATTCGATAGAAATTTTCACCCACAACTTATTAGACTGTTTACTATTAACGAGACATAAGAAAGTATTTATTTATCTATATATCTACATATAAGTAATTAAATATGGTACAGTTGATTTTGTTATTCGTAGATGTGTGTGTGTGAGTGTCAATGATTATCAAAAAAAAAAAAAACAAAAAAAACATAAGAATTAAATTAATTTTATTTTATTTTATGAAACTATCACAGGTTCTTATCAATGTAATTTTGAAATTTAACCAAATGTACTTTTCTTGCCATATCATTGCTACCTAAATCTGAAATAGCCCAGGGTTTTCCAGACCAACAAACATATTCCCACTGCCTCTACTTCATAATCTACTATCCCTTTCGTAAGTGTCTCTAGGGTACGTGCGGCTGATTTCTAGTTGCTACGTGCATCTGTCGGCCCGCGGCAGTTCCCCCTTGATTCACGGATGACAAGTATCATTTGGATTAGGATGAAGAGTGACGTTAGATATTAACCATAGGCGGTTTTGGGTTTTTATGTCGGAAACAAATAGGCCACCCACGTTTGAAGGAAAATGTAAGAGGACATTAATTGTCATAACTCTGGCGAACACATACATAGCTTTAATATACATACACATGTCCATGTGTATTGCTTTCTCTCTCTATCGCAGTTTATGTGTTAATATCTATCTATCTATCTATCTATCTATCTATCTTTCTCTCTCTCTCTCTCTCTCTCAATATATATATATATATATATATATATATATATATATATATATAACAATTTCTGTCCATTAGTTAGCTAGCTAGAAAGGGAGGAAAATGTGAGCAAAGACCTGAGGTGGAACAACTACATTGAATCAATAGTTTCATCTAGCGAAAAGAAGGTTGGTTCTCTGTATAGCGCCAGAGGGTTTTTTCTCGTCTGTGTCCATCCTTCAAATCTACAAATATAACATTCGTCCTTACATTGAATACTGTTTCCATACATAGTCCGGTGCCTCCGCTGTTCCTCTCCAGGTTCTTGACTGAATCCAAAGACGGATATGCAATGTGATAAATCCTGACCTGGCATCTCGACTCCAGTCACTTTCTCAGCGAGGTGATATGGCTTCTCTCTGTCTTTTCTTCAAATATTTTCATGGCAGCTACTCTGACGAGCTTTTTACACAGGTGCCCATACTGCATGAATTGAAGCGTACTAATAATTCGGTCGGCATCTCGGTCCACCGTTTCACTGTCGAAACAATTAAATATAACTGCCTCTACAACATCAAAAGCTTCTTCTCTCGCCCTTTCTCAACAGTGGAACTCCATTCCTCTTACTTGCTTTCCTGATAAAATAATCTTCAAATATTCAAGTGTAATTTCAATCGACATCTTCTGATGCTATAATATTTATCACCGTATTTCTTTCTCTTTTCCTCAAACACCCTTCTCTTACTTTCTCTCCCGATAACCCTTTGCATGCGAGTAGCACTCAAACCTTGCTTGGGGTGAAATGATTAAAAAATATAAACACTTTATTAATATCAGTCTGTTCAGCTTTATCTCAATCGGTTCATTGCTATCTCTCTATTTATGTGACTGTATCTATATCTATTTCTTTCAGCTTATTCATATCTCTCGCCCACTCTATTCAAGTATATATATGTGTGTGTATACATATATATATATATATGTATGTATGTATACATATATATGTATATATAAATGAATATAAATTTATATATATATATATATATATATATATATATATATATATATATATATATATATATATATATATATATATAGTTCATTTTCTCCATCAAGACATTCATTACTGTAGTTCACTGTTACCAGCAAGCAGAAATATTTCTTCTCCTGATCATGGCCATTTTGGCCGAAACTAGTCGAGGAATCAAAATGAAATAATAATAAAAAAAAAAAACGAAAGACTATTAATCTACAACCCAGGGTGTCTGAAGATTTTAATTTGTTAATATTTTTATTGTTCAAATATATATATATATATATATATATATATATATATATATATATATATATATATATATATATATCATGAGTAGCGGCAAAAACGAACACTAAAGTAAAAGCCGAGTCTGTGTCACTACAGGATGTCTCAGGAATAAAACGCGTTGGTAAATAAGGTTTTCCGTTTATATATATATATATATATAAGTGAACATATAAGTCAACACGTATGTTCACTATGTTCACTTTTATATTTACACACGCTCTGTCTCTGATATTGAGCACTTTATCCCATAAATATAGCACACCTTAAGACTATATATATATATATATATATATATATATATATATATATATATATATGTGTGTGTGTGTGTGTGTGTGTGTGTGTGTTTATATATCAATATATTGATATCTTTGAAGCTGTGTTATTGAAGTGGGATGAGAGACTGATGGAATGACAAATATGTAAGAAGATTTGACAAAATGATGTTTCATCGATGATGTGGTGCCATCAGAACAAAGCAAGAACAATCGTAATTTATGTTTATTGTATAAACCATTGATTTTTATTAAAATATAACCTAATATAAATTGTATTTACCTATTTCCAACCCATATTTTTAAATGTTTACGCATAATATTTTCTTTCAGTAGTTACCTAGTAAGAAAGACGGCTTTCTCCAATGAATCAGTTTTATAGTCATTGAATCATGCATAACGGCAACCTCGTCCGGATAAATTATATTCTTTTTATTAAGATGATGTTTTAAGTGCAAAATTCTGATGACGAATGTTTCGGTATTACACTAGAATTTTGATTGTTTATTTTCTTGTTTAAAATCCATTTTATAATTGATATATTCTTTTTTGTGAAGACTCAGGATAATTTAATAATATTCCTTTCATTTTTTGATAGATTCCTTCTCCTCGCGTAGAATTAACTCAGTTTTATATTGATTCAGTTTTTGTTTTCAAAGTGCCAGTGATAATTTTCATATTGACATTAGCTAAGTCTCTAAGTCAAGTGTTCCATAGGAAACTTTTATGTAATGTCTAATTTTATTATTTTGTTTATACCTGCACTTTTACTATTATGTATTTGGTAGGCATTTCTTTAGTCATTTTATATGGAATAACATAGTGCAGTAATTTAATAATTTCTCTGCACTTATCTTTTTCAGGGGCAGGATTTCAAAGCAATTATCTTTTCAGGGAGAAATTTGGGAATGTAAATTCTAAGAATCATTAAGTAAAACTCTACAGTTTTTTCTCATTTTATCTTATTGTTGCGAGCTAAATAGAAATTGATGTAACCGTTTTTTTTTTTTTTCATTTGCAGAATAATTTTAAAACTTTTGAATTTGAATTAACAGAAAAAAGCCTGATTTTTTTTCGTTTTCATAGACGAATTCAGTTGTAGGTTTGCTGTGAAACCGACATCCAAAAGGTAACCATTTCATGTCTAGGGTTAACCGTTATCTTCCACACATATCCGCGTAAACTATATCTCTTAATCTGTAACCCTCTACCTCGAGTGCTTCTCAGGACGTATATGGAGTGAAAATTATTTTTTTAATCTAAGTTTAAGTTTTAGAATTTGTAATTTGCAATTTTTTGTGCGGATATAATATTTATTGTACTATTTTACGGTTTTAGCCCATATATTTTCAAATAAGTCATTTCCTTAGAATTATAAAAAGAGGCATGCTAATATAGCGGTGAGATGAGAACCCATAGACAGGCCGATTTTGCTTATAATGAATATTTCTGAATTATAAAAATATTGCATTGTAAATGTTATCAAAATGTTATGACTTTGTTGATCGGTAGGGACAGGATTACATTTTAACAAAATGACAGAAACACACAAACCAGATAATTAAAATAGGAGGATGTCAAAAATAGATAGAGAGACCACCAAAATAGCCATAAAATTAAATATTGTAGATAGAGTGGGAAAGATCCACACTTAGGTTGCTTACATTTTATTTAAGGACTATAAACAGAACTTCACCAACAATACACAATCTAAACTAATAAATCCAACAAAAGAGAATTAGGCCTTATCTCAAAAAATGTAATTTAAAAAATAACCGATAATTTACTAACCACAACCAGTACTAAATTTTGGAAAGAGTCATCTAAAACTATTAAATGGTTCACTAAAATGAGCAATAAGGATAAACCGACTTTCATTAAGTTTGTTATAATTGACTTCTATTCTCTATCTCTAAGGACCTCCGGATCAATAGTATCAACTTTGCAAAGAACTATTAAGAAATAACGGATGATGAAACTAATATCATCTTATCGGCGAGAAAGTCACTACTAACCCTGAATAAATCCACCTGGACTAAGCGCCACAATGACGAATTCGTGGTCCCCATGAGAGCGTACGACTCAGCCCAAGTTGCAGACCTAGTATATTTTTACATTTTAGATGTGCTTAGTAGAATCGTAAGGCCGGAACTAATAGGGCTGTATCGGGACTACGGACTCATCCTCATCACTAATATTAATGGTCCACTAACAGCGAAATTACAAAAGAAAATTATCAGGGCCTTCAAATTCCTAGCGTTGAAGATTGAGATTTCCTCTAACCTTAAAATAGTTGACTACCTAAATATCACCCTTACTTTAACAATAAAAAAACTTTAAACTTTAGCATAAAGAGAAAGAAAACCCCAACTATATTAATATCGTTTCTAACAACCCCAGTGCAATCCTAAGACAAATACCCACTACCGTTTGCACCAGAATTAGTAAACTATCGTCCAATGTAAAAACCTTTAATAAGATTAAGAACTATACCAAAAAGCCCTAAAAAAATTGGTTTCAAAAGTAAGTTGTCTTACGCAACCACCATTAGTAATAGCGATACACGAAAAGTGGAATGTAGTTGTAAAAATAGGAAAAGAAAAATCACTTGGTTCAACCCTCCTTTCTGCAAACTGTCAAGTATCAACATCGGAGAGTATTTCCTAAACTTAATTAGTAAACACTTCAATGAAAAAAAAAAAAAAAAAAAACAAACAAAAAAACTCTAAATAAGATATTCAACATGAAATCACTCAAAATTAGCCAATCCTCCATGAAGTCACATACAGTAAAAATAATACAGAAAAATATTGTAAAAATCAGTTGGTCTTTTCTGTAGCACCGACTATATTCACCTGAAGTTGCACCAGTCGATTGTTACTGTGTTTCAACCGCTTCGAAACACTTTGATGGAGAAAAGTTTCTCTAGGGAAGACAAAATACAAGTAGTAGTAGAAGATGTTTCCGCATCAAAACCTGCGTAATGTTATTCAAATGCTATCGAACAACAGCCTGATAAGTGCTAATAAGTCACAGTTTATAACGGTGAAGATATAATTGAATAAAACGTAATTGTACTTTATTATTTCACGTATAAATTCGATAAAGAAAAAAAGGAAATTATTTATGACTAAAATTAGTATGTATTCTTGACTCTCAAAAGTTCGGAAAACATGATCGAAAAAAGAACAACAAAAATGCACATTTATCTAAATGTTTTATTACAGGGCACGTAGCGTTTTTTTCAATGATAATAAATTTAGATCGATTAATTTTCTGTTTAAATTCATTATTACACTTTAAAAATATATTGTTTTATTTTCTTTCAAACCTTCATGTAAACTGCAATCAAAATATTTTAATAAAAATGTTGATAATAAATCTGATGGTTTTCCCTCTGATTATAAACATAACCAGAAAACCTTACGAAGCTCTATATCATCGGGTGGGAAATCTGAAAAAGATTTAAAACGTTGAAAGAACAATTACTAAATTCAAGAAAAATCCTTAGGAGATTGCTATATTGATGTAACTAGCTGTCACTTGATCTTCCACAAGAGAAATCAGGTGAATTTGGTGTAAAAATATCAATAATTAAAGGAATTGTAAACCAAATATAACAATGCATTTGATAAAGGGAAAAACGACAGAAATTTGAGTAACCCAACAAGGAAAAAACGGGGAAAGAAAATTAATTCTCCAGGGAATTTGGAAAACAAATGGATTCTATCGCAGAAGAAATTTCTTGAGCAATTCTATCCGCTAAGACAGTTAAAAAAAAAATGAACCAAACTCTCTTATCATTGCAGCTAAAAATAAATACATCATAAAAGATGGCAAAAAAGAGGGGGTGTCATTTAGAAAAATACTATGAAAAGAACGTAAATAAAAACACCTTGTTTATCATGGCCCACCCCAAAATAAGTAACACACTTTGAACTCTGTCCAATGCACTTCAGGCAACGTTTGAAACAATCGGAAATTTGAAGGAAATAAAATCATTTTTATTTTTTATTCTTGTTTGTTTTAAATTTAGTTTTAAAAATATTTTATTTGGGTTAGTTGGGTAAATTGCAGCAAATCAAATTCAGAATGTTTATACGAAAAAAATAAACGAATTAATCATGCGGTTAGATACATTTCGGTCCACATTGCAATTTCAGAGATGTAAATCTATGCCTATAGTGCTATATTTTTTCTCAAGTTCAATAGATAATGTTAATATATATAAAAAAAACAATGTATTTGTTTTTATTTTATTAAATTTTATATTTTAAACAATTGTTCTGTTGATTTTCATGTTATCTCTGTACATAAAGGATGAAATAAATTTAAACATAGCATGTACTGCAACTCAAAATAGAAATATTTTTGCTTCATATATAGCTTATGTTTGAACCAATCGTGAAGCACTTAGCTTTTCCTATGTCCATATATTTCTCAAGATAATCTATGTGCATGTAAATTCCTCCTTATCACTGAACGCAGAGACACCTAGACAAATAAGACATATTTGGAAAATATTATATAATAATCTATCAAGTATCTCTGCATGCATATTCCCTTGATTGTTTTACTGACAATATTTGAAGATTAAATATTTCCTTAATGTGTATCCCTTGTCAGATCCAATACAAATGCATAATTTTGTTACTTAATATCAAATTTTAACTTAAGCATTTTACATGTTGGATGAAGATTAATTTCAATACGAGCCTCAGTTGGTTGTCATAAATGTCTACCGCCTGACCTTTGTAAGGTGAAACATATCTAACTGAAAAACTGACGATATTTAAAAAGTATGATTGCTTAATTCACGTCCACCAAATGTACATATATGCCAGGTTGCTTCCACTAGTTTTGTTCCAAGGTTGAATTGCTAAAGTAGACATTATCTCATTCTGAATTTTTGAGTGGTATGTCGATTTCACTTTTTATTCTGATAGGTACACACTTGAAACGCGTATCGTCCTTTAAAATGACTTATTCAGTCAAACATTATCTTCTTGTTGGAATTCTTTTTATGTAAGTCGAGGGTGTTAAAACATAAATAAGAAATGTTTGTCATATAAGGATATCATCAAGAGGAATGTTGAAGATGTAGGGACTATAAAAGTTAAAATGTTAAATTCTGGCCTCCGATAGGTCTAGACATAACTGCTCACCGATTTCATTCGATTTCACAAGCTTTTGTTTTTGTTTGTGTCGCTTATGCTTTTAAAATATATGGCATCGTGATTGCAGTGCTTTTGTCAAGAAAGGCGACATGAGTTATAGATATAGACTTACTGTAGAAGACACAGAAATTATTACATTTCCTATAAATTTTCGCCTTAGTGAATTATTTTCTCTTTTAAGTAAAACTGCATTAACGCCTTCCTCGACAGTTATTTTTATTTTCAAACGAATATTTTTATTTGTATTTAATATGGTAAATTAAGAAACTGTTTCACCTTGAAGTACCCGAGCAGTGCTAATGCCTCTACCAGACGTATGAGTTGACAACTGGATTCTTTTCAAGCTCATAGGGGCAAAAAAGAATGAAGATCGGCGTATAAACACGTCAGTAGCTGATTTTTTAAACGTTATGTTTTTGCCGTGTTTATTCGTTCCGTGTCTGAAAAAAAACAAAAAAACAACAAAAAAAAAAAAACAAAACAAAAAAAAAAACAAACAAAAACACGCACATTTTCAGTAAAACTTTATATACACGTCTACGCCGAAGATGGGTTTAAGTCGAAATCATGGTCAGATTCATTATAATGAAGTGTTGCTTTGTAAAAGATTTGTTTTGTGTTCATATATATTTTTTCCTAAAAGTGTCACCTACGTTTTTATTTGTTTTATATTTTGAAAAACAAAACGCCTTGCATAGAATTTAATTATCCACTCTTTGTCTCATAGATAAACATTATATATCATATTTCTCCCAGGTATTCTCTTCTGATTATAAAATGATAGTAAGTAAATGTAGAGATAGTTATCATACGAGAAACCTACGAGGATATAATATTACGAATTGTTTTAATCGCTTTAATCACTCTTGTAGCAATAGTAAGTAAGATAATCTCTTACTGATATGAGGTGTGAGATTACCACAGGGAATCCGACATTCGGGTTTCAGCCCTGAATGACGAATTTCACTAAATAGCTATTTATTCGAATCATGCCAGTAAGGCCTGATAGAAAAGGGAAATTCAATTATACTTATATGTTTATTTTAGCGATGGCACCATTTGTATCTGGTTTCCATCGGCAATCTTTTTACTTCCATTTAAGTTTCTACTGATTCGACCGCTACTCCGTCATCCCCACCCACTTATCTGGACTTCATTCTAAACAATATACAATTGAAATATTACTGTTAGTAGGGAAAAGTTTGATGGTTTACAATATCTAATGTGGCATCTCCTTTTTAGAATATTCCCTATGCGATCTGTCACGAACATGCGTTACGTAACTCATTAGATTTATAGAGGCACCACATGTACTGAAGCCATAACAGAAGTGATGTGTCTTGGGAAAGATTTCTTGACGAAGAACAACCCTCTAGAAACTGATTTGGATTCAGACTACTTCCTAAACAAGACTATAGGGCTCAGTCTGTCCTGACATTTCCTCATAGCTGGGGTCTGCACTTGAGGGATTGTTAGTGACGAGAAAATATGTCAAGAATAGGGATCTTATAATGTATAATCTGTAAGGAAAAACGTGTCTTTAACAGATAAAGTTATTCCAAATTTATTTCTTCTTCTTTGCGCCATATCTGTTCAGGACGTGGTCTACCATGGCTCTCCACTATTTATTGCCTTTTTTTATTCACGCTATCTCTCTTAATCACTGTTCCACCAACCATTTGCTCAAGTTTGATTGGCTATACGATGATTTGCCTTGTCTCTCGTATCTACAGCATTTTCTGTCAGTGTCGAGTATTTTTAAGCCAACTGAACCTTATCAATTCCGTATATAGTTAAAAATTTTGTAGTTTATAGTTTTCCTTGACTGGCTGGTAAATAAATGCTGAACACTATTTGAAATAAATGGAAACATCAAGTGATGTATCTAATGGATTATGTAAATGAATAAAACAAAAGATACACTGTGGAGTCACAAACATTGATACCAGAAAACGAATGAGAGGAAATTGTAGAGAGCCATTTCTCTATTTAATGTAATAATCAATACCCCCTGAAGTTAGTGTTTACACTGATAAAACTATGTATGAGCAGCTGTTTAAGGTTGCTTGATATACGCTGTCTAATTTTTTATTTAACTAGACTAACTACACGACATATACATGCGGGTTATATTAAGCAGTAAATTTTATGATCTCAAAATCAAAAAGCGTTCAATACAAGAGATCGATTAACGTAGGATTGATTGAGTAAGTGATTTGTTTTGTACGACTTATCAACCTTTTGCAGGTTATTTAAAGCCAGAAAATATTATCGATCCTAAGGAAACAATGAATTACTGAAACAAGCCCTATGGGGTGTGAGGTGGATACATACGCTTTCTCAATGATATTTGCGTTTTATATAACGTACCCGATTGCAATTGGAACTCTGGTCTCTGATTTTCAATTCCGAGCCATTATCCACTACGCCGGTATCCAGTGAATTGCTCGACAGTAACTTGCTCAAAATCAATTGCTCGAAAAATAATTTCTCGAACTATCAATTACTCGAAAGGCAGATTGTTCGAAACCTGTGGTTAAAATAAAATAAAACTATATTCTTTCTATTATTTATTATAAGATAAAATAATCCAACTTTATTATTGTTAAATGAATAGGTAAAATTAAAGAACGTGTACATTTATATCTTGCTTATTTCTTTAACATTCTCCATGGCTTTAGCGGCATTAATTTCGGTGGCATTTCCTTCATGGTTGTGAATCCCGCTTCGTTCCATTGACAGTGATAACACGTGCTAAGAATTTCGTTTTTTTTGCACATTCACATTTCCAGTAAATCTTATTGTTCACTGTTTTGTCCTTAATATATAGATATCCATCCAAACACAACTTCTTTCTTTTTTCGCTCTCAACAAAAGTTATGTCCATCACTAGGGTTCGAGATCTCCAAAATAACTGAAATAGAAATAGAAAACAAACATCGAAAAAAATCAAGACTGTTAAAGTTGAGTGTTGTGGTTCCTTTTATATCCAGCTCCGTTGACGTGTCGTGAGACAGCGCAGTTTACGTGCAATTACTTCGAGCAATCTGCCTTTCGAGCAATTGATAGTTCGAGAAAGTATTTTTCGAGCAATTGATTTCGAGCTATTTACCTAGATCCCATTACACCAGTCGCACATCCAAGCCTGAAACACCTGATACTCCCAAGCGCTTATCCATCTGGCGACTACCAGGGTCGTCGTTGCTTAACTTCTTTGCTTAACTTAGTAACTTTTTGTTCCTGCTAGTACCCGTATTTCAACGTGACATGGCCTTAAGCCGATTCATGTAGAAGTATGGACAGTAATTCTTATATTTTTGTTACTGTCTTATACTGACAGCAAAGGATGGGGGCTTATTTTCAGTTCCTAACGACATAAAAGATATTGATTACAATATCTGTTCCTCAAATTACTGTCGGGTGATAGACTCCCATAAGAGGCAGATACCTAATCAGCAGAAAATGAGAATAAATCTGATGTCGAACCAAACCGTCGCTGATTCTACTGATCAAGATAGAAATAGAAAAAGTAGCGCTACAATGTAACGGTGAGATTCTTGCAATTACGAATGTCGTTCAGTCTGTTGAATCTTCTGATAACCTAGTGTGGAAGTAATTAATACCATTCTACAATACTTTGCTCGAATAAATGTCTACCAATTATTTCTTCCTAGAACAAGAATCAATAGGAAAGTTCGGAGTATAAAAAGAGGCATCCAAAATCTCTTTCTAGTATCATAAAGAAAACAGTCGGTAATTCTTAACGTAAAGTGTTATTTACAGTGTATAAAACGCAATTAGTCAAGGACATTTCAGAATTCTCTTGCATTTTATATACCAGAATTCACAAATGATCATATCCTATACTAAATATCTACGAGTTAACACACCGCATTTTACATCTAAAGATATCTCTTTTTTTATTTCCACTTTGATAGACTAAAGTATACTGATAAAAATATCAATAAAAATCACCTTAATAATTAAAAGTATTATGCATATTGTATAATTTGTTGTAATGCAAAATTGTAATGCAAAATCCTGAAATTATACTATTTACATCAGGACTATTATTCTTATCTTTGTTGTTGTTTTCCCAACGTTTTGGTCGATGTTCCCTCTGGCCTTCCTCAGGTCTATATCTAACCGAGAATGCTCAGTAGGTTATATACTGAGTATCTGCATCTGACTATATCTCTGAACAGAATCCCATCTTTGGGGAGGCTGAGACCATACAACTACGATAGCTGGATGCAACGTTGAGTCACCCGGCTATACTTTTCCTTGCGAGGTAGGCTTAGGATCTGTGACAGCTTTCTCCCAAATTTTAGTGTCGGATTTTTTTACATTGTTAGAGCTGCCATCTTCAACTAGACTTGGCACGGTCTGTCTGAACTGCAAATAAATAAAAACAAAAAATAACATCAAGTCTTCAACAGCAGTAGCTGCAACAAAAGAGAAAAGTTTCAACGAGTTTTGCCAAGCATGACAACC
Organism: Acanthosepion lycidas; assembly: GCA_963932145.1. Lineage (NCBI taxonomy): Eukaryota > Metazoa > Mollusca > Cephalopoda > Sepiida > Sepiidae > Acanthosepion > Acanthosepion lycidas. The sequence goes on along the minus strand of OZ010572.1, from coordinate 11,288,390 downwards.
AAAAAAGAAAACATCGAAGTACTGAAAGAGGTGTCTATAAGGTTTTTTTCTATTATTATATTGTCACGATCGGTAATTCTATATGTAAAGTGTAATTTACTATGTATAAAACGTACTTACATTTTTGCTCGGAAAAGACTGATTAAAATTCTTTTGCATTTTATATATTGCAGGTCAAAAATGTTATGAAACTTGTATAGTATATAAAATGGCTACAAGCTAGCACATCAGCTTATTTGTTTCTCTCTCACTCTCTCTTGACAAAAGAAAATAATGTATGTCGAATGTAATTAAAAATCCGCTTTTGATATTACTATCATTTATTATTGTATAATTCAACGAAATTATTGGATACTTCATCCGACATTATTTCTCATCTTTCTAAAGTTATATTTAGTGTGTTATATAGGAATAAAGTGTCATCTCCGACACTTGAATTTGAACATATTATTGAATTAAGCAGACCACGTGACCATAGAGGAAACGCATATATGGAAGGTAGCGTGAAGTCTAAGTGATCACTATTTTTATTCTATTCTCTATTACTATTCAGATCGCTATTTCTACTCTATCCTCTATTACTATACTAATCGCTATTCTCTATACGCTATACTCTACACTGTTCTCTATACTGCTTACTATTCGGTGGTTACTATTCACGCGTGTATTGTCGAGCAAGTACTATTAGTGCGGGTGGTATTCGAAGGCGCCTGACACCAGTATTGTCTAACGGCGTTACTATAGTTGGATCTGCAATTACAAAGTCTCTACTACAACGGGCATTACGAAAATGACTACGAGTGTTCGTTGAGTCACAGAATAGGGGTTCACATGTTTTAGTAGGGAGTATTGCTTTCTTTCTTTTAAACAGTGAAATTAATGCCAGCAGAGCTTTCTTTGAAAGTTAACCAGTTTTAATCTGGAAAATCACTTTCAATGCAAGTGACTTTCGATGAAGTCAGGGTTTTCTTTACAAGGATTTTCGATCGCTAGGCAGTAGATAATATTTTCACCGTTAAACGAACAAGAGATGCATACTGAAACACATGTAACCACTAAATATTGTGTTTAATATAATAACAAATATTACTGTATGATGAGTTGGATTTTATTAAATAAAAAGACTCTGAAAGTAGAGTTGCATTTTATATTCTAAAAACCCTCACTGCTTCTTCATATGTGGTACAAATAAGAATATCTTACAAATCTCTATGTTTAAGGAAGAAATGATCTTCATTATTGTAAATGCTAAGTTTCTAAAGATTTGGGCAAAATAAAGGTTATGTGATATCTAGAATAAAATAATCATCGTGCATAATTTTTAATGAACTAAGAATTCGTCAATGTAATTTTAGGAGAATGCGTGATCATTCAGGATTATTCCTCGAAATATTCGCAGTGACGCAGTACGATTGGCCACGTAGAGAGCTGAATATATGTTGATGCCGAAAATAGGGTACCTAATGTTATGAATCACATTACGAAATTTAGCAATAAAACTTTTATATTTGTCTTTTTCTATTGGCTGTTTTAAGGCGGGGGCAATCGTAGTCCTCAACTCTTTCACCTTTGCTGCTCTTACGAATTCTTATACATCTCCCCTAATCCCTTTTCTTACAACCAATTACATTCGCACTTTAGGTATGTTATCCACTGCTCGTCTGCTATTAAATATATACTTTAGGTGTTAAATTCTCCAAATTTACTTTCCTCATTATGTTTCTGAGAAATTGCTTCTTTCTGATTCTATGTATAAGTGTTATATTTGTTTCCACTTTCTCGATAATTTTGCTATTGGTATTCTCAGTATCCTTCTGTAGACCCACATTCCTATTGCTCAAGCCATGTTCCATCTGTGAGGAGATTGTCTAGCATTACTTTTCATATACCATACATAACATAGTAGTAATCTTTTCTAAAGAAATATTCCTGTTCCTTAATACTTTCCTCATTCTAATTTCGACGTCACATTATCCGTCCTTTATTAAAACACTTCATAGATTTTTAAACTTCCGTTTCGTATTGTTGAGATTTTCCTTTTGGTGACAACCATAAATTTTGTTTTCTTACGACTGATATTCCAACCATTTTTCTTACTTTCCTTTACAACGATCTGTACGACTAATTGTATTATTTACATTATTCGGACTGTTATTCTCATCTTCATTGCCATACTTGATTGGATCTTCGAAACGAACACTTTATTTCGTCCACTGGGGTAGATTGTTCTAGTTCTACGTGCCATGCATCTTCCTTTAACACAACTCTTTTAGTTCACCACTACTGTGGCCTGGTATTGAACACACAACTCTTTGGGTCTAGTCACTGGATCTAAAAAAACGTCTTTATCCACTGGGCAATCGCCTTTATTCGCAAGGACTCTGTATTTGAATTTCTGAGATTTATAAACCTAATGTCTCACCAACCATTTTTACCAGTGCTCATATTGCTATTTTTGTTATTGTTATTGCAAGTTCTACCAGACGTTATATTGCAAGTTTTGTTATTAATCATTGCTTTTCTTTATTACTGGTTCCCATATTGTATTCATATCTATGGTTCAGGAGATTTTTGTAGCCTAGAATGTAGGACTTTGTATAGCTAGATTTCTTTCTTCTGAAACGCTGTGTCATCTACATATCTTATATTGTTAAGTTTGCGGTTATCGATAATGAAACAAATACATATCCCATTTTCTAATTGCGGGTATTCGCTGAATTCATTTACTATCCGTATCCAGCCGCTTGCTCTCATAAGTCCTGGTTTAATCTATAACCTTTCGAAAATAAATCAAGTGTTTCTAGCAGTTCGAACAGTTTTTGTCTTGTTCTCTATTAAAAGATTTTGCATAATCTATAAAATACATCCTTCTGACATTATTTTGGGCATAAACATTGCATTACTTGTTTAACGTAACTGCATCGTTATTTGCAATTTCAGGTCTAATTTTTGTTATGTAGGAATAAAGTGTCGCTGCCGACACTTGAGTTTGAACATAGATCGCTAGTGATCAAACTCAGGCGATCCCATTATTGAATTAAGTAGACCACATGACTATGGAGGAAACGCATATATGGGAGATAGCGTGTGTCTAATGTATCGCATTGGTATTCTGCCCTTTATTACTATTTGGATCGCTATTTCTAGTCTATCCTCTATTAATATACGGACCGCTATCTTCTACTCTATTCACTCTATTATTTCTCTATTTCAATCACTATACGGATTACTATTCGAGCGAATATTTTTGAGTAAGTACTATTAGTGTGAGTGCTATTCGAAGGCGTCTGACATCACTATTGTTCAACGGCGTTACTATAGTTGTATCTGCGATTACAAAGTCTCTACTACAAGGAGCATTACGAAAGTGACGACGAGTATTCGTTGGCATAATAAAAGTGGCAACGAGTGTTCGTTGACATCACAAAAATTTTGCTACACGTTCTAATGATCAGAATTCAGATTAGATTATTATATGACGCGATTGTCCGTTGGAGTCACAGATACATTTTCCGTGGCTTCTTAAGCAGCCCCATGAAAATGGATTTATTGATATCTTCGGCTTTATCACGACTGTTGTATAATTAATTTATTATTACTTATTTATTTATTATTACTTTGTTAGTGCTGAAATCACCGAAAGCTGTCAGTATCTCTATTATGTTTCCATCAAGTTCTACTGATTTGCGTTCAATTTGGTCAGTGCCGATTTCAATTTACACGTTAATATTTCTTGTCTTTCCATATTTTGCTGTATTGTCATTTTCCAATCTTCAATCTTGGAAGAACTTCTTACTTTAGAGGTTTTTAAATGCCATAGTATTTATTATGGCTCTCATTCTAATGAACTGCAAGCTTGATCTGGAGGATTATGTTTAAGTATAGTTTTGAATAGTCCAAATCCGTAACACTACAATATTCTCGTCAGTGAAATATTGCTTTATTCGCATGAAATATGCAAAGTATTGTGTCACTTTGGAATATTTGATCTATATCTAGGAATTGGTATTTAACTTTTCATGTCTTCAACCAGTAGACTCCTTTACGGAATATTCCATTCTTCTTTTTACGTTTGACATAAACTTTCACTTATTGAGCGTACAAGTCTATATTTCTGAGATGAGGTATTATGCACACTATTTACATTATTCGAACTATTGTCCTTCTCATCTTTGTTGCCATATTTATCACAACGACACATGGTACAGTGGATAAAGGCGTTAGTCAGATCCAGTGACAGGACCCAAAGAGTGTGAGTTCAATACCTGGTTAAGTCAGTGAAGAACTTGGAGAGTGGAATTAACAGAAAATAACTGATAAATGACATCCATTAGACACGGCAAGTGGAATTAGAACAGTCTACTCCAGCGAGCGAAATAAAGGGTTCAGTTCGACATTCCAACCACCTGAAGAAGGCCGGAGCGTACAACGGCCGAAACTTTGTGAAAAATATGGCAACAAAAATGAGCACAATAGTCCGAATTATGTAAATAGTGTAGAAGTTTAACTTTCGTTATTAATGTGATAGATCCTAATCTGTCATCTCGTCTACAGTATCTTTCTTACCGACATAATATTTCTTATGATATAATATTTCCCTCTCTATTTTCTATAAATATTTTCATGGCATCTGCTCTGACGAGCTACTTTCACTGGTACTCCAAGTGCATGAATTTAAGCTTGGCACTAGATTGGTGTCACGGTCCCAGCTTTCACCGTCGAAATTGTTAAATGTAGCCATCCTTTCTACTCCAACAGCTTCTTCTCTCGCACTTCTCAACAGTGCAACTCTCTTCGTCCGACTTGCTTCCCTGATAGTCATAATCTTCAAATATTCAAATGTAATGTCAATCGACATCTTCTGATGCCTTGCTCCTGATCCACATCTTTTTCTATATCCTCTTTTCAAACACCCCTCGTTACTCTTGCTCTAATTCTCTGTAACACCTTGCGTGTTAATGTCACCCAGACTTGTTTGGTGTGAAACAAATTTTAAGTAAAAGAGATTAGCCAGCTAAAAATAGTCACGAGATAAATTCATGAACAAAATTCAAACGGGTAGAGATGTCAGCTTACTAATCAATAAAAAAATAAATAAATAAAAAAATAAAAAAGATTACTAGAAGTAAACTTATATTTTAAAATAAAATGTTATTCTTTTAATGCACTTTGTATGAATATTTTTTTCTAATCGACTATTTCATTGAAAATCCTAACAAACATCAAATTAAATTCTTTGTAGACAGTTCAGACTTTCAAATTTATATCAAACATTATAATCTTTATGAACCCCCAAAATAACACTTTCAAAGTAAAACAAAATAACAGCGTCTTTTTCGAGCCTGTACTTTCCAAAGAAAATTAGTGACTTCCTTCTCTCTTTTTTATGTCTTTTTTTCTCTTCTACCCCTTCTATATCAATATATAACTTCCGTTAACTTAACCGTTTAAATGTGTCAATGTCTGGCCCTCCTCAAGTGATTTTAAGTATGAAAGAATAGAAATATTAAATTACCTCTAACTTACTCATGTCTTCTCTCTCCCCACTCACTTCCTCACTTCGTTAATTTACATATGCTTAATACGGCCCGTCAAAAATGTGTAAATTTCTTTTCATTTTTCGTTTCAACCTCTGATGATCCGCAGTCCTTGAAAAGGGCTGTGGTGAAATAATTTATTACATGGAAACTTAAAGTGGTCTGTTTTTATTTAAATTATTTGCTCTGGATATACATTGAGTACTCTGGATTTTATCCTCCTTGGGTCTACCCATACGGATTACCTAGTTTTCCATAAACTAAATTTATATATATATAAAGGTGTTGAAACAAAATGGCTATTTTTGTAGTGATTTTATAACATATTTATGTTATAAATTTTTTTTCTTTAAAAATAAATAATTATATATATATATATATATATATATATATGTGTGTGTGTGTGTGTGTAAGCAATTTTTCATTTATATTATTTATATATGATATATGCGCTACACGGTACTTATTGGAAAGCGATCAATATCAGTGATAGAGCTAACATATTTAGTTGGATTGATGTGAGTTTGTGACACTGGGTTTCATGCTATATGACGATCGTCAGACAAGCTCCTCAAAACTTCCTGATCAGAGGCCTTGTTGTTGGACGTAGTTTATCGTCTTACGCAGGACCCGGGAAAATTTATGTTGATTAATAATAACCTAAACATATATCTTTCATCCCATTTATTTAAGGTCGACCATCTCACTGTCTAAATGTCTTCTAAGTGCTCTCAATAGCATTAAGTTTCTTCTCCATGACGTTAGGAACATACCTTGATATTTCAAGTAACTTATCAATTTCAAATTCTTCTGTAACATTTCGATGATCTTCAGCTTATTCTTCAAATCCACTTCAAAATTTAAATCATCTCCACTGAAATGTCAAGTTGGAAGTTGAAATGATTATATATCTATGTTTAATCAATTCAAGAAGAGAAATTTACATATGAAATCTTTGAAGAATTTTGAAAAGGTCAAGTGTCAATAAATGCATAACTTTTGAATGTTCTGTTTTCAAGGTCACGAAGCAACTTGATATGTTTCCCACATTTTACAATGTCCTTAGAAATGCAGTAAATTGATCTGAAGAACAATAGCCATTATGTCTGGAAACAGCCAACAGCTTTAATCCTCATTCAGTTTAAGATTAATATGTAGTATCGGTTTTATTCTGTTCCTCTTAAAATTATGGGGGGAAGCCTGTTCCCGGTAATACCTCCTTCATTGCACTAAAAAGAGTTGGTGGAAGACTTTTTCCAGGGTGAAAGTGATAGCGGGGACTTGGCTATTTACGACCTTATACCTATAAGACGACCTCGTATCACCTCCTACTGCCGTCGGGATGTGGGTAAATAGCATATCTACTTCTCGTAGTTTGTTGCTGAACGTTTATTGATTCTCAGTAAAATGTAACTCATTTTAGCTATGTGGCTCATTTCGTTTGGTAAACACTGCACGTACAAAGTTTACATATTGGTATCGGCCCTACACTTATGATAATGGTAACATTAAATATTTCCTTATGAAGAAAGATTTATTCAGCTAGGAACTTCTCGAGTGAAACTTGTAAAATCTTTCTCTTTTCAAGAAATTAGATTTTCTGCTCATTAACCGTTAACAATTTTTCCAGTATAGATGTGGGTTTCCTTCCTAAACTTTTATTTGAAGTAATGTGGTATTTAAGTATCTTGATTATGCCATTGTTTTCTCTTCAAGTTATATGCGATATCAAATTATCTGTTGTTGTTGAATATACTCATATAGTTTCAATTATTTGCTACAGTCCATTGTTGTACTGTAGCGTCAGGCCGCAGGCTTTGAAGCATCACTCGTTTAAAACAATATTTAATCACTGATGATAGAAAGCCGTTGTATACAGCTGACAGTTTAGATATTACTGAACGTTTCCCCGGTATGAACGACCTACATTTGAATGTCCCGATCTGACGAGACTATTTGAGGTCATTTTTTTAATATCGATTTGGATTTTATATATGTATATACATACAAATATAGATAACTAGACTCGTTTCGAAAAACCCTGGAATTTTTGATTTGCCAATAATCAAATCAATCTCAAGGGAAAAAAAAGGTTTTTAAAAAAAAGAGCTACAAACATGAACTACTGCCGAAAAAAATCGCACTGATGCAGGTCTGAAGCCCAAATAAAAACCCCGATACGAGTAAACAGCTAACAAAAGAGCTCAATACAACCGTAGAGCAGACCTAGATACACCTAGTGAGCCAGACAAACCTACCTAGGTTTCACCTAAACGGATCGTCAGGGAAAGTTCGGCGCACTAGGTGTATCTATATATATGTATATATATATATATATATATATATATATATATATATATATATATATATATATATATGAAATTTTATATATATATATATATATATATATATATATATATATGAGTTTGTGACCTTGGGTTTCACAACATTTTAGATCGTTAGACATTTGACGATGGCAAATATATATGTATATGCGTGTGTGTCCTTAAAGGTCAGTACATCAAGTTTATTTTATATACATATACGTATAAAGAAAGGAGAGTGCATTAATGTGCCATAAGAGATTGCAACAGAATCTCAGCAGCGATAGAATCATGGCGAGAGTCTTCTCGTTTATCAAGTCTCTCTTACCAGGTAGGTCTATGAATGTCTATCTATGAAGGTCTACCTATCTACCAATCAGGTACGTCTATGAAGATCTATCTATGAATGTCAAACTATCTACCTGTCAGGTAGGTCTATGAATATCGTTGCTTATGGACAAATCAATGCTGGCATCTTTCCTTGGTCCTACTCTCTTTTTCTTTGTATATTAACAATCTGCCTAAGGGCACTCTCAGAACCTTAGTAAATATATACGCAGATGAAACAAAGGTGTATTTCCGCATTTGATAATAACAGCTCAATGCGGGAAAGACTTGCTTGTGCCATTCAATAGCTATAAAACAAAGTTAGTTACGTTTCATTAACAGCGAACAGACCATATATTCGATCCAATCCTTTTGAGCTGTCAAACCTTCCATGAGCTTTCTTGACTCTAACGTCTATAGACTCTAAATCTCACTACAGAACACAAATGGAACTCATATATTCGTGTTATTACTAAATTTAAATCAGCTGGAAGAATAACTGGTTTCCATGTATCGCTCCAGAAAAAGAATAGGGTATGGATGTCATATCTGGGTTGATGCTACACAGGCATCGCTGTCCAGCCACGGTAGAGTTAAAAGCAATTACGCTATCCTATAGATAAAACGTTAGTATACTCTCAATCTGTGTTAGTATGGCAAATATTCAAACGAATTGCATTTTTTACGTTTTTCACCCCAGACGTTCAACTCTAGGAAACGATATGCCATGTATCTGTCTATATTTCTGAGATGAGGTATTATGTACACTATTTAAATTATTTGGACTAGTGTCCTCATCTGCCATATTTATTTCAACATTATGTTGTTCATGAGAATGAGAGCCATAATAAATACTGTGACATTTAAAAACCTCTAAAGGAAGAATACTTCCAAGATTGAAGATTGGAAAACGACAATACAGCAAAATATGGAAAGACAAGAAATATTAACGTGTAAATTGAAATCGGCACTGACCAAATTGAACGCAAATCAGTAGAACTTGATGGAAACATAATAGAGATACTGACAGCTTTCGGTGATTTCAGCACTAACAAAGTAATAATAAATAAATAAGTAATAATAAATTAATTATACAACAGTCGTGATAAAGCCGAAGATATCAGTAGATCCATTTTCATGGCGCTGCTTAAGAAGCAACGGAAAATGTATCTGTGACTCCAACGGCCAATCGCGTCATATAATAATCTAATCTGAATTCTGATCATTAGAACGCGTAGCAAAATTTTTTTGTGCCTCATCTTTGTTGCATATTTAGGATAACGTCAAAATATGGCAACAAAGATAAATATAATTGTACGAATAATGTAAATAGTGTACATGACACCACATCTCAGAAATACAGACTTGCACACTCTAATAAGTCAAGAAAACACGTCACAGTGGATAAAGGCGTTGGTTAGATCCAGTGACAAGACCCTAAGAGTGTGAGTTCAATACCCGGTTAAGGCAGTGGGGAACTTGGAGAGGGGAATTAACAGGAGAAAACTGATAACTGACATCCATTAAGCATGAAACGCGGAACTAGAACAGTCTACCCCAGTGAGCGAAATAAAGGGATCAGTTCGACATACCAACCAACTGAGGAAGGCCAGAGCGTACAACGGCCGAAACGTTGTAATAAATATGGCGACAAAGATGAGGACACTAGTACGAATATTGTAAATAGTGATATGCCAAGTTTACTTTGGTATAATATCCCCATTCATTTTGTGTTTGTTCGGTAAGGAAAAAAATGTCCACTCAGGCAGCTTCTTTCCCAGAATTGTCACTTTCTAGAACAGATTCCCAAGATAATATTTCCATATCAACACAATATTAATCTCTTCAATTTCAGGGTCAACCGATAACTATTCTACACATCCTTGTAATATGCACTTCTTAATTCCTCCATTTTTCTCACTTAAAACAATCTCGCTCAGTAAACTTCTACCATAATTGGCTCTTGGGCCTTGTCTTAAGTGAACTAATGAAAATGTATTCATGTATGTATTCATGCTACAAAAATTGTTAGCCCAAAATGCAGATTCTGTCATAAATATCCAGAAACAATTAACCGTCATGTATCAGGTTCTGCGGTATTGGCACCCACTGAATATAAATCCCGGCATGAAAGAATGGGCCGATAGCTGCATAGGAAAATCTGAAACTCTCACGGAAAGGAAACTGCAGAAAAATGGTATGATCATCACCCATATTCGGTTACGGAGGACTTGTATCAATTTTATGGGAACGCAAAGACAAAATGGGCCTTCTTATTGATATGGCAGTTCCTGCAGTAAGCAATGAATCTTTGAAGATCTTCAAACAGCTATCAAAATACAAGACATTGAAATTGAAACCTCAAAATTGCGGCACACGTGAACAGCAACAATCTCAGTTGAATTTGGATCCCTTGGATTGTTTTGAAAAGATTCCAGTAGACTCATTGAAGGGATTCCTGGTAGCCCACCCTTTAAAAAAATACAAACAATTGTTCTCGCGAGTACAGTTCACACCTTACAAAGGGCTTTATCTTTATGAAATATGTGATATTTTTTTCCTAATTTGGTTTTTGGAAAATGTCATAACGCCATTTCTGATCTTAGGTCTCCGGTTGAGTGCCGGAAAGAAATGAGAGAGCAGAATGCAGAAATCGAAGGAAATAATAATAATAATAATAATAATAATAATAATGATAATGAGAAGAAGAAGAAGAAGAAGAAGAAGAAGAAGAAGAAGAAGAGGAGGAACAATACCAAAAGCAATAGGGGAAGCCCTTTTCATTGTGCAGCAACATGAGTCAAGTCAATTCCATACGAAATTCAAAGAGAAACTTTACAATTTCTTCAAAAGGTGGCAATTGTAATGATTCCTATTTGATATGCGCCGCCTAATGTACCAATTATGATTTGATTTATGTGGCTGGCACAAAAGCAAAATTAAACAAAAGATTTAATAGCCAGAGATATGATGCCCGACACAAAAATTTGACCTCAACCTAACTTGCAGAACATTTTATCACAAAGGGCTGTAATTTCGAAGAACATTTTAAGGTATATATACTGATAAAAGAAAAACCCTAATATTTACGGACATTTGAAACCTCAAAACGCATGAAGATAATGAAATATGCAAAATACGAACGTCCCACCTAGGGGGAATGCACTAGATGACAAGTGATATCGATAAAATGTTTACTAAACTGTTTGATTAATCACTCTTAGTAATCAGCTAAGACAGGTTCACCCCTATCATGTTACTCACAAATAAGTTGCATTCCATTCATAAGGACTGTATTTCATTTATTTTTTCGCATTGTTTACGAATGCAACCTTTTTGCGATGTTAGTACAAAGACATATTTATTATATCTTATACATGTATACATAAAGAACATACCCATTAAGAAGACAGGGATACTGTCGGAAAATTGTTATACCTGTATGTTTTTTTTATTTAAATTTTTTTAAATCGCTCTCTTCTTTTATTATTGTAATAATAATAATAATAATAATAATAATAATAATAATAATAATAATAATAATAATAAAAAAGATACATATTTTGAATATCAGCCCAAACCAGTGGTAGACACAAGCAATGATAGACACAATATATTATGGGATTTTTCTCTCTCGGAAAGATTATTGAAGCACGAAAACCCGTGCTTACTGTGTAATAGATAAGAAAAAAGTAGCAAGCGTCAAATTATTGATTTTGCTATCCCATATGATAAAAATACACTAAAATATACAGGATGATGTCACGGAGTTGGAAAAGCAATCGCACATGGCTGTTAAAGTAATTTCTGTAGTAATGGGTGGGTATGGAGCACCACCTAGAAAAACTAAAAGAGCTCTTAAAGAAAATTAGAATTGAGACCAAGATTGTAGACTTTCTGGAAACTGGCATTATTTATCCTAAGAAGATACTGCGAAAATTTAATGTATTGATGGGAGTCTTTTTGACACAAAACTCAAGAACAGAATTTCCATTATGTCAAAGTGCTACACTTAAATACTACAACTACTACTACAAATAATACTAATAATTCAAACTGATGGGTACGTCTCGCAACTTGCATAGATCATTCACAGTGCATCAACTATAATCATATGTATTTTATTTATCATTTTTGGTCGCATCATTTGTCTTGATTGAGACTAAGACCAACTCGTATTACAAAAGACAAAACACAACGGCAACAACGCAAAAAATAATAATGATATAAAGATCTTAAAAAAAACTATGCAAATAACGAGATCTTGAAATGGAAATGGCAAAAATGTGGCTGATGAAGATATCAATAATTGCGGTTGTGTGTGGAGCCGTGGCTTTCATTAAAAAAAAAGTTTGATATATTCTGATAGCCCATGTGTTGAAGTAATATAAAATATTAGTCTCACAAATACAAATCCGACATTATGAACGGCATTATCTATGTAAAATATATCATTTTAGGTTGATTTAGCTTTACAAATTTTTCAGGGAAAAATTTCATATTACGATTTCTGACCTTAGCTTACTGGTTGGGACCCGGAACGAATTGAGCATCCAATGGAAATCAAAGGTAATAATAATAATAATAATAATAATAATAATAATAATAATAATAATAATAATATTTTTTAATAATAATATTTTTTTCTTTCTTTCCTCAATTTGCATATGGCTACTGGTGTTCGAATCCGATATTTTTCTGCATTTTGACCGACTTTTCATTAATTTTGGGGACTAACAGTTTGAGAAATGTTGGTACCAAGTTAGCGGTTTCGACTGATCTCCTGAATTTTAAAGTTAAAGCTGTACCTGTTATTTTCATTTTATTATTTTCACACGTGTATAGAGCACTTTTTAATATTACTGTTTCCTGGTCTGATTCAAATTTGACCATTAACATTTTGTCAGGGAAAATGAATACCCTACTGCCCCTTATTAAAATGATTGGTTTTCTTTATATCCACAGAAACTGATATTACAAATATATATGCTTATAAAGTTCCGTAAATTTCAAAATCAATTATTGAAAAATTCGCTTCAGGATGAAACAGAAGTAGGTACTTTAATTAATTTCTAAAAATGAATTGGGTTTTTTTAGCTTCTGAAACATGACAATTCCTATGTGGATATATATTATGAAATGATATTATTTGGTAATCCGTATGGATAATTCCGAAAATTATATAGATCCAGAGAGAGCACAATGTAATAACAGAGCAAATAATTATTACGAAAATTCATACGGAGACTTTAAATGATCATGGTAATATATTTTTCAGTTAAATAGATACTACGGTTTTAACTAATCAGACCAAACATTTTCACAAAAGTAAATGGATAAAGATTTTACCAGGCACAAAGACATTTATATGAACATAAATTATGTTCAAATATGTCGATTCAAAATTGGGGGAAATATAAAAGAAATGATATGAGTGACACTATTTACGTCGCTAGAAAGAAAGAAGAAAAAAAGAAAAGCGAGAATTAAATTTAGGTGGTAAGAAGCCATCACGAAAAGGACACTAAGCGGTGTTATTTTTTTGACAGGGAAAGTGGTAAGATTTTTATTTCCATTGTCGAGAAGGTGAAAAACTGAATTTAATCTGATTTATGTTACGGGGCGTAGAGTAAGATATGTCCAATTTGCCCATGGCAATGGTAAAGGGAATTTTCAAGTTGGACAAGTTACCTCCCGCAGAATTCTAAAGAGATAATAATAAAAATTAATTAAGCACGCAATGTCCGAGAAAAACAAAAATGTCCACTGGCCACCATGAAGTAAAGGTCAAGCATTTGTCTATATGCAGAATATCATTGAGAGGAGCATCTGTCAGGGCGGGCTATGATAGCGAAACTATTTTATCGGATCAGTAATTGGCACCAAGAATGCAAATACGTCCAAATGGCCACCCACTTGATGCTGGCAAAATCTGATTGACGAATTCCAGGTGATTCAGTTAAAATAAGAGTCTAGGGAGTGAGGTCTCCTCGAAGAAAGGAAAGAAAAGCAAAACAAAAAAAACGGAAGATAATTTTTTTTTCTTTGAGCAAGATTTTTTAAACCGACGCTATTCCGGCCAAACACACGCTGCTGAGCGCCCATTGGCTGAATGGTGGCATGAGCGTTAGGCGGAGGTAATCATGTGAAGAAGGAGGGGAGGCATGTTGTGCCCTCCTGAAGGGATAGGTGTGAGATGCCACTGTGAGAGATAGGAGAAACCCATTGACACCCTCTGAGGTCATGGTGAGATATCAATATGAGAACAGAAGAAGGTGGGAAGACGAAAAACTTCCAAAAATGGAAAATAATAAATTTTTCCTGACCGAAAACAAAGAAGTGGATTGTGGGTTTAGAATTATCAAGGAACCTCAAACCCCGACAAGGCCACCCCGGTTTTGGTCGGCGTACATATAAGCAGAGTCGCAGCGAGTTAAGTTCAGTTCTAGTTCGAGTGAAGTTCGCAGTTGAAGTTGCACCCGCCTCCCAGATAGCTGACTTGTAAGATTCCACGCAAATCACGACTCAGTTTCTAACCAAGAACAATTTATTTTTGAAGAACGACTTAGACTCACACCACCAAAACAAGTTTTACGAATATCATCTGAAGATACACCAAGAACCAGTTTCTTAAAGAACAAACAACTTAAGATGTTAAGATTCGCCTAACAAACACAAAGTGTCACGAATCCATATAGCGGGTTGGGAAGAAGACGTAGTCCTGTATTCAGCAACCAGATATAAAATATTGTTATCATTTTTAACACATTTGAACTTTTCGAGTTATTATTTTATTTTATTTTACATATACTTGTGCGGTGTTACCCTTGATCGAACTCGACTTGCGTTACGGCACGGCGACTGATCGATTTCGTCTGCCTAAGATCAATTCACAACGTGGGTAGGTTAGACTGGAAATCAAAACAGTTACTTCGGTAACCAGACGTTGGAGGCGAGCTGGGAACGACAAAGCTGATACTGAATGTAACCAGATTCCCATCCGAATCACCAAAAGGTTAGAACGTCACGTTCGGTGCCGCGACCAATACCAAGCAAGTTGGTCGTCACAGGACAGGATAGCACGACGGACGCGGCTAGGCAGACGTCACATTTGGCGCAGCGACACCGGGGGGACGTCACATATGTATTGAAAATGAGGGAAGTGAAGGGAAGAGAAGAAGAGGGATATATATATATATATATATATATATATATATATATATATATATATATATATATATATGTTTTTTTACGTTTCATCAACGTTTTCTAGTTTATTTGAATTTATAAAAATATTCTTAGATTGTAATAATTTTTTCAGATAATAATGATTTACTGATACATTTCCTAATAATTCACTCATAAGGAGTGGGAGGAGTGGTAGATACAGAATTTTTCAAGTGTATTTGTGGGTCAGTTAATATAACGAAAGCGACTGGAATTGGAACTCGGTTCTGTGATTTCCAATACCGAGGTATTATCCATTACCTCACTTGTATCTCCAAGCTTCCCGCACCTGTTATTCCTAAGCGTTCAACCATTCAGGTACTAACAAGGTACAACATTGCTTAACTTCGGGGACCGTAAGAGAACCAGTGTGTGCAAATAATATTAGAAGGAAATGGATGGTACATAAGCGTTCACTGTTTATATATATATATATATATATATATATATATATATATTTATGCGTTTGTTGCGTGTGTGCAAGTTTTCAAGTGAATGTCTGTGAAAACTTCTTATTCTGGCTTAATGGTTAAGCCTCTCGTCTTTCAAATCTGTTCTTAATATATATAGAAGAGCCACAATTAGCAGACAAATAATCTTAAAGGATATGACCTTAACACGCTTCGATAAAAATATAATTCTTATCTAGCAATGTTGGTTATGTTTCTCTGGCAAATTTCTTTTTTTTTGGGGGTAGCATCTTCGTGAAACGTAACTGTTTATTATTACATATATTAGGTTGGTGCAAAAATAATTTCGTTTTCTCACATAGTAACATATGTTAGCTAACGAAATTATTTTTGCACCAACCTAATACATTGCCTTTTATTATAGAAAGTGCAGAAAAGGATACCAGTCTTTTCTTTCCAATTCTAAGAAGAAGCTTGCTAAAGATTCTGAAATATGTTCAATTCTATCTCAATCATTTCCTATGAATTTCTCACTACATTGCTTTCGAAAGAGAACGACATTTTTTGGTATGCCAGCGCTTGTCAGAAACATATTACACGCGCCTTGCATTTAGGTATTCACTGAACCCCTTCCAAACGAATCCATAGATATTTTCTCCAGTCAGTTTGCTGATGTAGAATTTTAACGTCTGTTCAATCTCAGATTTTGAAGCCTTTGACGGGAAACATTCAAGCTGAGATGCAAAAAAAAAAAAAATGAAGCAGAAGAAATCAATGAAGCTTCAAATAAGTTAATATTCAGACTAAAGCCAGACAAAAGAAACAATTCTTTTGGCTCTAATGGAGACAGAAGCTATATTTAGCATGTATCAAAATGCGAAGTTAAATTACTATAACCACTTAATCAATTTCTAAAAATAAAAATAGACTTGCAGAAAGCCATCTATAAGCAAATAATATCTGTGTGTATTTATATTATTGGCATCCAACCTCATCTCAGACAAGTTATTTTGGAGTTGTGTAAGGCGGGGATTCCTATTTTACTCGTTAATCTCACAGGGCCACTGAGCTCTATACAATGAGTAAAATTGTTTTCAATTCGAAGAATTATTATTTTGCCCTTTTCCCCGTTTTATCTCCATAAAAGCCAGAGATTTTAAAAAGGAAATACAATAGTCTCATTTGCAATGTAAATAATTGATACTTAATGTTCATTGACATATTTATGTACTAAACAAATAAAGTACGTGTATCAAAAGGCTAAAATAAGACTAATGTAGTTGTCTAAAATTGCAAAAATCTTCACGTCTGCAAAAAATATGATGTTAGTATTTATGAAACGAAAGGAATATTCACTATTTTCACAATGACATTTAGAAAAACATTTTTCATTTCACGATCATTTGTAGTAAAATATCTTTTTTTTTTTAATAATTTCAGTCCAAGCAAGGCAATAAAGTCACTAAAACACAGGGGCTTACTGAGTGTGAAAGAATATGAAACATGACAATAGTATTAAGTAGCGAGAAGCAAAATAAATGGAATCAAGACAGGAGAAAAGGAATGACACTGTATTAATGTTTTTGAAGCTCAAAATTGGATGGAAAAGAAACTGGAAGAGAGTTACTCAAACTAGAAGTTCGAGAAAAAAACTGTTAGAATAGAACTTAGGTTCTTTAGCCATTTCAACAATAATACGATAAGATTTTGCTGCCAATCTAGTACTCTGCTTAAATTTATGAAGTCTAGGTGTCATAGAGGAAATTTCATCAGAACAATTACCATGAATGTATTTAAAGGCTCGGCGGTGGGAGACTGACTGAAACCAAGATGCCAGGTCTGGACCAATAATATTGCAGATTATCCTTTATATTTTTTCAAGAATCTCGAAAAATATATAAGATTAGTAAACCATATGAGGCAGCACTACTGGGAGCAGGGATGAACGGTAGTCTGTAAATATGTAAGATAGATTCTGAAGAGAAAAAAATGCCTAATATTAAACAGTGAAGCAATTTTCCTAGCAACACACCTGTTAATTGATTTAATACAATATTTCCACTTCATGTGAAGGTTAGCCCAAGAAGCGACAATGAGTTACTCTCCTGTAGGTTAGCCTCAGCCATATTGATGGAGGATAGAAATGTGTATCTTAGTTGATTAATACAGACTAGTTTTGTTTTGGAGAAGTTAAAATTAGAAAACCGCTTCTTTTCCCAGTTAACAGCATATTGTATTTCGCTTTTGATATCAGTTGCCAACTTGACCTTATCGGACAGATCAAACTTACTATTAAGACAGGACTATGAAAAACTGTTTAATACTTTTGAGATGTCCAAATTAGTAACCCTAGCTTCACCATTCTAAATCTAAAACTTGATAGAAACTTTCAGCAATAATACATCAGGAGTTGACCTAAAGACACAAAATGCATATTGCTTATCTGAAATAATATGATATGATTAATCGGTTCTGAGTTGATTAGGTACTCTAACATTTAGCAAAAAAAAAAAAAGGCTCAGAGGCCAATAGGTAACAGGATCAGACATTTATTGCAGAGTTTAAAGAGAACAGGTGCAACATTTTTATAGTGATACCATCAGGTCCATATGTTTTCTAGGGACTCAGTTTAGAAATGATACCAGAAACCAAAGAAGGTGTTATATGTTGTATATGACTCAACAGAGAGTTTCTTCATGGTAAGTCAGACATATATTCTCCAGATGAATCTAGAGCAGAATTTATAGAGAATTTACGGGCAAATTATTATTAACAATTCCTTATAAAACGAGCCGTATCGATTGAAATTTATTCTCTAACAAAAGGAATCCACCTTGCGCGGGATAGAATTATTAAACTTAGTGTAAATTAACTTGGATCTAAATAGGGGTGCCAGTAATAACCTGCAAGACTAAACGATGTCCTAATCATTCCAAATAACATTATTGTTTTTTTTTTGTTATCTATTAGATTTAGATTAAGCTGCAACCAGACTCGATAGGTACAAGGTAAGCATCGATAGCCGTAGTATAATAATTAGTAGCAAAACTAAATTCTTAACAACGAAGTGTGTTCATTAAATTATATCTCTTATTATTAGGTAAATCAATCTGTTTCCATAAGATTAATATTAACTAATCAATGTTGGTAAAACTTCGAGGATATACTGACAGTTATAACGTAAATACGTCATCGAAATTTCATCTTATAATATCAGTTTTAATTATTTTCAGTTTAAAATAGTAGTAGTAATAATGATTATTATTATTATTATTATTCTATATTGAAAGAGCAGCATGTCGACATATACAAATATACGAAGCCCGAAATACTTGTCATTAGAGCCAATCTGATAAGCGTATACCAGACAAGTACATTACAGCCAAATGAGTCGGATAGGCTGAATGATTTTTCAGTTCAGATAACAGAGTCCGCTCATATTCACCGTGTTCTCCCAAATATATCGATGTGAATCCCATGTCACCTTGGCTACGTCGTTCTTCAAAATAAATAACAGAGCTTCTTGACAGCCGGCGATGATTGGCCCTCTGCATTCCCACTCATTAACAGAAATGCTCAGTATGTCAATCTCTTAGATAGATACTCTTTATGGCAAGGAAAATACCAAACAGCTGTGCTACTGAGAAATGTATTTATTGCAGTCCATTTGAATTCAACAAGTCAAAAATCGCGCATTTGAAAATTCTCAATAAATTAAATTCAGAAGCCATGTCGTTGGTTTGAAATTTTTCATGCAGCAAGGGCGGACTATCATTGTTGTTTCGTCCGTATTGTTTGATATATTGAAATTATCATCTTTGATAATGGCTTATGTAAGCCGAAAGCTTAGATTGGATTTAAACATCTATCAACATGCTCTTTTCCTTTCGTCTTTCAACGATAATGGGATTGAGCTTATCGGAGAATATGAAAGGAACTTACTTAAAATAGATAAACCTTGTCTATATTATTTAATGAAACTTGCATTAATGAAAAATTGCTGCCTAAATATACACTATATATATATATATATATATATATATATATATATATATATATATATTAGGTTGGTGAAA
Source organism: Acanthosepion lycidas (assembly GCA_963932145.1). Taxonomy (NCBI): domain Eukaryota; kingdom Metazoa; phylum Mollusca; class Cephalopoda; order Sepiida; family Sepiidae; genus Acanthosepion; species Acanthosepion lycidas. The sequence goes on along the minus strand of OZ010572.1, from coordinate 11,268,489 downwards.
ACATAATGTCGTTTTTTGACGTTAAAAATACGTCAAGAAACGACATTATTTTTACAACAACCTAATAATATATATATATATATATATATATATATATATATATATATATATATATATATATATATATATATATATATATATATCGTTTGATGTAGGGTTGAATACTGTAAGGGAAATTCTCAAAAGTGTGTTTAATTAATTTCTACCATCTTTGGCGTATTCAAGGAAGTGGGAGAGTGACGTCGGGCGATTGGAGCGTTGATGTTGTTAACGGTATAGAGTTAGAATTGAGTGGGGTTTCACATAAAATTTACCGTCAAGATAACTGGATGACATTTCAGCAGTTTAAAGGCATTGTAATACGTACCCTCTGAGACCGAAACAAATTTTATAGATCGTTTGATTCCGTCTGTTGATGTGAGGCGCCTTTAAAATTTTAAAACTTATTTTTGAGTTGAATTGGCAGAGTACTCTTGTATTATCTTTCATAAACTGACAGTAATCAAATGTGGTGCCGCGGATTTATATTAAATATTTATATATATGCCACTTTGATCGAAAAGCTGGCATGATAGTCTTCTCTCGAAGAAATGTTGCAGAGCGAGCAATACATGTTAATACGTTTTTTAATATCTACCGAGGTATACTTTCCCAGGAAACAATAGAATTAGTATGCAATGTTATTTTTGTGTGGAGAAGTGAGTGAAGTTCAGAGTGTTTAAATATTTGTAGTATAAAAAGATATTACATATAGCTGGTTTACATAATAACATCCCAATTTCTACTAAAAAATATTTTACGTAATAAGAATAGATATTATCATGGAGAACTCATTTCTCTCTCTATTTCACCTCTCTCATATATATATATATATATATATATATATATATATATATATATATATATATATAAAAAAAATTTCGAACAGGTAGGTTAACACTGTGTAGCGACACATTGAAACAGACTGCCGCCTCACTGTGTTGACCTCGGTATCCACTTTTATAGTTACATCAACTCTCTCCTTGTTATTGAGTACATTTACATATACCATATCTTCCATACATCTATCTATCTATCTATCTATCTATCTATCTATCTATCTATCTATCTATATATATATATATATGTGTGTGTGTGTTTATGCATACATACAAATGCCTAGTGGTAAAATATCAAATAGCATCAATACAACACCAACAAAAAAAGTCCATGATGATCTGCCAAAAATAACAAAACCACCTTTGCAGAGAGAAGGCTGTGCTTCACATGGAAAACACATTCGGAAACGCACAGACCGAACATAGATAGACTAACTAATGGAATATACATATCTGAGAGTAGACCAGCTACCGAAAACTATGGAAGATCGTGAATTATGTGAGAGATATCTGACCGAGGTCGACGATCAGATGAGAGATGAGAAATTTTATGGCTAACTCAAATCTTGCAGACGAATTAACAACTGCATAGTGCAGTAGAGCAAAGAAAATGGTTTGGAGCCAAACAACATATCAGTGTCAGTATATAAAGCACTTTGAAATGTAAATGGTACGGTTGCACAAGGCAATGATTTAGTATGTTTATCATATTAAATACAAATCACTACCCAAGTTATAAAATAAATCACTTATAAATTAATAAATGCCCCGCGGAAAGAATGCAAGTCATGAAATGTTCTACGCCATCAAGATAATATTTTTACAATCGAATATAAATCGATTTAGCTATGGAAATAATTATTATTCAATGAAGATAGAAAACGAAGACTCAATAAACGTGTCAAAAGGGTTGGCAGCTGAACTTTGTAGACGTATAGCGAGGACTAACTGCATTTGAAGGTAATTAACGCAATTACGATTTTCCAGGAAATTGAAAAAATAATCTTTTGATCAAAATATTACAGTCAAGAGTGATATCATAATTATAAGAATGTCGATTATTTCATGATATATAAATGGCGTGTATATATGTAAATGAGAGAAAAACTCATTTGCACGCAAACACTTAAAACTAAACAAGTTTTTCACACACATACACAAACACTATATATATATATATATATATATATATATATATATGTACGGCATTTTTAGTGGATATTGATAAGAAACTTTGCCGATCAACCAAAGTCTGAACAGTGCCTTTAAGCAAAATCTTCCTCGTTTTCGATTCCTCGAAATTATCATATTTACGCAGTCTCGCGACCAAACGTATCAAAAGCAATTTTCTAAAGAATACTACATTTTTTAATCCGACATATTTTAATCAGTTTAGCCCACCTGGAAATTAGTTGGAGGCCCAGGACAAAAGTCCTTCTGTTTACACAGGAGGGTTTCAACGATAAAATATAAATGGCCTCCAACACTATAACAATAATGCAAAATAAAAATGCCATTTTGGAGGACAAAGTGTGTATATATATATATATATATATATATATATATATATATATATATATATATATATATATATATATATATATATATATATGTATATGTCTGGAGAAGAACATACCTATGATCGCTTTGCCAACTAACCCAAATTACTAAATAAACGACCCTGATTTTATCTCCAAATGCACCGAAACCAAATCTTTACTCTGTTGCTTAAATCCGAAATGTAAAAACGATTAACTTATAAAATAGCACCATGAAATATTCAAATATTTTCACTGTATACAACGCAAATAATGTAACATAATTTAGACATTCCAATTTTTTAAAAATAATACAAGATACCCAACCCTGCCATATTGGTGGAGTGATATTACACAGTTGTTCATCACTCTTTCTTTGTTTATGACGAAAAATTCCTGTTTATTTCTTTGCTTAATATTGGAAATGCGCCATTTGCTATTAAACTGTGTCTTCGGTTTATAGTGTAACATTTTCTATTCCATTTTTAAAATTTTGTTCTTGTTTGATTTTGATATCTTTACTTCGTATTTTGCATCACGTGCTTTTTCTTTTGCTGACAACCATATTTTATGTGATCTTATGTTAGTCCTTTCTTCTCGCTGTCCACACTTCCATATCTAGGAAATCCTGTAGTTCTCCTTTTGCGTCTGCCTCCAACAGTGACAACTACATACATTGTATTGTTAAGATTGTGCCCATTGATAATGATTAGCATGTAGAGATAGAATAAATCCGCTCAGACGACACAGCCTCATCTTATAGTTTATATATATACTAGGAATAAACCGCCTACATTCCTATAGAAATGAACTGAGGCGCAAAAATTTAGAAAGGTGTTTTCTATTTCTCTGCGCCTCAATTGAATTTTCTATGTGTATGTGGTTTGTTCCCAGTGTAAATTCAGAATTGTTTTAAAAACTTTTTCAAATAGAGTTTTCCTAGCAGTTCAAATAGAACTTTTTTCTTGTACTTTTTCAAAGGTTTTTGCCTAATCAATGAAACATAAGTTTACATCCTTCTAGGAATAAAAAAGCGATAAAAATAGTTTAGAAATTTAGCAGGAACCAACACAGTTACATTTATAGCCTGAGAACATTTGATTTGACTACTTGAAATTCAATTTAGTTATAAAGATCAGAGACGAGTTTCAAACTTTTGTTTACTTAGGTGCAGCTTCAATAAGGGACACTAATTATCAATTCAAATCACTTCATGACACTTTCCCCACCCGAAAATAGAGAGAAGGGGAGAGATTGATGAGGAAGAGAGAGACGGGGGAACAGTATTTTGGTTTTCCTTTCTTTTTTCGTGTCTTGTTCAGGATTTATTTTTTGTTAGGTTGTCAGGCATCTATAGATAGATAGATACTAAAGAAAAATCAATGATGTTCGTTTGACACAATCGACAACTTTCCTGAAAACCTAACACCTTAAAGAAGAAAGAACAATATATATATATACATACATACACACACACACACACACACACATATATATATATATATATATATATATATATGTATACAAGTATATAATTGGTGTATACGGAATGAATTCCAATAACAAACACTTACTATTCTTAAAAGAGTGCTAAATACAAAATAGAGCAGATATAATTATTTATTTAAAAAAAAACAAAAAAAAAAAAATAAATATGTTATAAAATCGCTAAATTCACCGGGGGTGTTGAAACAAAATGTCTATTTTTGTAGTGATTTTATAACATATTTATCTTATAATTTTTTAAAAATAAATAATTATATATATATATATATATATATATATATATATATATATATATATATATATATATATATATATATGTATTGTTTTTTCTTGTTAACAACACTAATATAATAGCATCATCTACATTCAAAAATGGTTAAAAATAATGGAAGCCTTATTAATAAAAAAAAAAACACTTAATAATATTAACTGTGATTATGTGATTATTATCTTGACCGTGTTTTGAAACATGAAAACTTTTTTATAAAACATACATATAACAAACTGTTTCTTATTTAACAGTTAAAATATTTAATCCTTGAAAATACCTAAATGTATAACCGAAAGCTGTCGGATAAAAACAACATTCGGACAGATTTTATATAATTTATCATCGGAAAGAAAAAAATATTAGATCGCATGAGAAATTGTATAAAAACTAAATAAAACCACCACAATGAAATGTATATATATAGTCATCCGTAAACAGACTGCTTCGCTGTATCACAGCTCTTCAATGTGGTTAGACGTCCGATTACTTCAAGCCGGGATCAAAACCCGATCGATTTACTAGCAGCCAGAGATTCTACACCTCCGTTATCATCGCACGGGAGACAAGAAGGAAAATTTTAACGTTTTTTTTTTTTTTTTTTTTGCGAAAAAAGAGAGATTAATTTAATTCGGTTGAAGAGCAAGTCATTAATAGCGGCCTGAGCCACTGTTTTTAAAATTACCCTTTTTTCAAGTGAGCTAAACCGGATTAATCATTTCACCCCCACGCAACGCAGAATTACCACTAGTATACAGGGGGTTACAGAGAGTGAAGGTGAGAGAAAAGACTGGGCATAACCTGGATTGACGAAAGATAGAAGATGAATGGCATTCAATAAAATAGAAGATGGCGATTGACATTATATTTAAATTTTTGAAGATTGTATTTTTCAGGGAAGCAAATAAGCGGAAGGCAGTTCCATAGGTGGAAAGTGTGCGAAAATAAATTTTTGCAGTCGAAGTGGCGATTACATTTAACTATTTCAACAGTAAAACGGTGGAATCTAGATACCAATCCAATAGCACGCTTAAGTTCACGTAGTCGGGAAACCAGGGTAAAAAGCTTGTCAGTGTAGTTGTCATGAAAATATTTGTAGAAGAGACAGAGCGAAATCACGTCACGTCACGTCAGTGACTGAAGTCGAGATAGAAGTTTAGGATCTATTACATTGCAGATTCCTTTTTGCATTATGAAAAGAACTGTGAGATAAATTGCAGAGGCACCAAACCGGATATGGCAACAGTGTTCCATGAACGAACGAATGGTAGATTTGTAAATGTGGAAGATGGACTCTGACTTGAAAAATCTTCTGGCACGACACAGTGACCCAACTTACCTTGCAGTAGATGCAGTTGATTCGATGTCAAGTCACTTGAAAACGTCAAACCAAGAAGGAGTAGTGTGTTGCTCTGCAGGAGTTTAGCATCAGACATGCTGATGGTGGGAAGGAAAGTTTCTCTCTTGTGAATAAATGAGAGCAATTTAGTTTGAGAGGTGGTAAAATTAAAACGCCATTCCCTGACTCAGTTAACCACCGACTGGAGTTACTTTTCAAGAGAAGAAGCCAGTTTAATTTTGCCAGCTATGACGGAATTGTTATTGAGACAAGTGTAAATGGTAGTGTCCTCTGCATAAATACCTACTTGGGAAATTATGACCTCAGCAAGATCATTGATGAAGAACAGAAAAAGAGTAGGACTCAGGATAGAACACTGAGTGACATCAACGTTCGTGTGTAATTATCTGGAAACGAGCCCTTTTATTTCATGATTTGATAAAGAACGATTGGATTACATCAAATAATATTCCTATAATACCGTAGAGCTGGAACTTACGTAGAAAACTAGCGTTCCAAACCCTGTCAAAAACCTTCAATATATCTAGAGCCAACATTTGAGCTTCGCCGTTATTATCAAGAGCTTGATATACATATTCAGTGATGATTGTTATCATATCAGAGGTAGACCTGGCAAAATGGAAACCATATTTTTGTCAGAGTGTAGTTCGTGAGATGTGAGACGTTTAATCACATCAGCATTGATTAAAGCCTCGAATACTTTGCCGAAAAGCGGGAGGAGACTGATAAGGCGATAGTTAAAGAGATCAGAAGGTTCTCCAGAGTTCTAAAACAGGAACTATAGAAGAGGACTACCAACAAGTTGGGTTCACAGGTCCGGGGTGGTAGCACCAGTTAGGTTCCCAGCTATGGGCAAATCGTTAACACCCAGATTGGGTAAAATAGGTTTTAATACCAGAAATATTTTGTAATAAAAACAATTATTACCAGCAATATTTTTTTAAGGAAAATTACTATTAGCAATAGTTTAAAATAATAATAAAAAAAATATCAGCAATACAAACAGTTATACATACTTTGAAAAAATATGACCAGCTATAGATTCCTTCAAGGAAAAATATTCCCAGAAATAGATTTTTGAAGAAAAAACATATTACCACCAGTTAAAATTTTGTTGGCATTAAATAACACATTGATGTTGATATGCCATAAAACAAACCAAACCAAACAGAACAGACCAACAAGCTAGAAAACAGGAAGCAGCGAGGCAATAGTTGTAGATTTTGGAAGGAAATGTAGCCAGCTCGGGAGAACATTTCTTTAGGACGATGACTTGGATTCCATCTCCTTCGCTTCCCCTGTTTGAGACTAATTCAGAAATGATGTCTGATATCAATGGCAGGATTTTGCACATATCACTTCGAGGAACCTCTGTCATAGTGAGGAAATCAGGTATGAGTACTCCAAATGAGTCGGGTGTTAAGTTGGAAGATAATTACCGATGAAAGCTTTCAACTTTATCTGCTATAAATGTCAGGACTTCGAATCCTTTAAATAAAGGAGGTTTCGCGTATTTGCTGCTGTCCAGCAAACTCTGAAAGAGCCGCTAATAACCTCTAGAAACGAACTTGCGAGAAGCTATACGTTGCTACATACTACGAGCCAACAGTAATTTCCCCTCTTTTAGGACAAGCATTCAGTCATTACGAGCAGAGACAAAGAGACATCTGTTCCTATAAAACGTATGGTGCTGGTACAGCTGGACGTAGTGATTCCTGTGGAGTATAGCGGACGCGCATGAAAGGGAGAACTATGGAGATGAAGGCCACTTGTGTGAGACATTGAGAAGTTCAGGGTTTTAATGCCAGCGACCTCAGTGACAGAGTGTTTAAGTCATGGGTAACTTTGGGTATTAAATCACCGAACATAAATATATTTGCAATCGGGTACAGAGACATAGCGTTGACTATATTATCAGAAATACTATCTAACACGCAACAGTCAGAAGAAGGGGAACGGCAGAGAAAGCTGGTTGAGTTTCGTAGAGAGAGACGGAGACACATGTAAGAGTTGTCTGGAGATTCAAAAGAGAGTTCCTTAGACAGCGGGAGATGTTCGTGGACATAGACTCCCAAGCTCTGCATATGGACATTAGACACCTTCCAAAGGAGAGGTAGATAGCCATGAATCTAGAAATGAGAGGAGGGGATTGAACAGTTAAGATTAGTTTCACATAGAGTTAGCATGTCCGGAGACTGTTCGAAGTATACCTTATACCTACTACGAACAGTCTCCGGACATGCTCTATATATATATATATATATATATATATATATATATATATATATATATATATATATATATACACATACCGCGAATGTTGGAGAAATAAATCTTGGGAGTATCTGTCTATATTTCTGAGACAGAATTTACATTATTCGGACTATTGTCCTCATCTTTGTCGCCATATTTATTACAACGTTTCGCAATATGAGCACTGGTAAAAATAAATGATGGTGAAGACATCAGGTATATAATGCTCAGAAATTCATATACAGATGTCCTCAAGGACACGTGACATAGTGTTAGTTAGATCCAGTGACATGACCCAAAGAGTCTGAGATCAATACCCAGTGAAGGCAGTGGAGAACTTGGAGAGGGGAATTAACAGGAGATAACTGATAACTGGCATCCTTTTAATATGGCATGTGGAACTAGAACAGTCTACCCCAGTGAGCGAAATAAAGGGTTCAGTTCGACATTCCAACCACCTGAAGAAGGCCGGAAACGTTGTAATAAATATGGCGACAAAGATGAGGACAACAGTCAGAATAATGTATATAGTATAAATTTTGAGAGGCTTAGGTAATTTTGTTGAACTGATTTAGTTTTATATGTTTGGTTGCTTATAGTCATAGTAAGGAAATCCCAAGGGTAGTAGTAGCCGTCGGTCGTCTAATGTAACATGTGCGGGATGGAACTCCCGCAGACTGCAACACAGTGTGGCTTACGGGTTGCCCAACGGAGGTGTTTGCAGGGTCACTCTTCCATGCGCGACTTAGCGCCGCAGGATCCCCGATAATATGCAACTGTTGATCAGAGTAGCGTCTCAAGATGCTACGGAATATTTGGGTCTCATAAGATACCAGTCGGAAACAGCAACCAGAAAACTGCCAATCCGATACTCTCAGTATGAAGAGACGTTGGCAATGCCGCTATATATATATATATATATATATATATATATATATCAATACTGCCAACTATTAACACAGGTTCAAAAAGATACATTACTTCACCATTTTTCTACAGATCTATTATTCAGGAATCTAACTTATCTCTTCCGAATACATAAAAATCAATATATATATATATATATATATATATATATATATATATATATATATATAAAATACGCCCGAGATATACTCTAACGAAAAATGGTTCAAAATATCCTGTAGCGTCTCACTAACATTTAATTACTTCAACATCCAGAATGTTTTCTTACACTTATTTGAATATTATCTGTTACTTCATTATACGAGACACGTATCCAAACAAAACATCCTACTGTATCTTACTAGCTTTTATAAACTATAGCATCGAGAACGTTTGCTAAACATGTTTAAATATTTTCTGTTACTTCATTACACGTGACACGTATCTGAACAATATGAAACAGTCAAACGCAACGTACTATTAACCTGCGTTTCTTTGCTATTTATCATATTTTATCATTTCCGTCTTGATCTCTGACGAAGCTTTAATAAAGTGAAACTTGTTAGATTAATATCTGTTTACTACTTGTTCGTTGCCCTATCATATATATATATATATATATATATATATATATATATATATATATATATATATATATTGCAAGCATATGTTGAATGTAACATTGTGGTTATTTTTCATTTAAATTACTTCAGTGACTTATGAAAAGGAAAATGTTATAGTCATCCTTTTTTATCGAACCGAAGAAAACCGGTGAACCCTTACTCTTAAGTTTTATTGATATTAAATGACAGTTTCAAAATAGGCATAAGAAATACTAAAGAAAAGTTCCGCCTTTTCGATTTGATATTCGTTTCCTGAGAAAGAAAAAGATAATTAAAAAAATCAGAAGCGAAGGTGTATAAAAATTTGGATCATTGAACCTGATTTAAGATGCAGAGATTTTTTCTTTCAAACACTCTGAAGCATAAATAACGAACAGTGAATGTCGACAAGTGAGTATTTTTTTCATTCCGCTCAGGGAGAAAGTGAAAGAAAGCCAGCAGGATAGAGAGAATTCTTGCTCTTGCGAACTAAGTAAAAAATATTCAAGATATGTCTACACTACTGCTGATGACACTCCCGAAAAAAAAAATAACTCAATATATATATTTTTTGATATTTTTTTTGATAAGACTATATTTTTCTTTCGAATAATTATAATCTGCATTCATAGAAATAAAATCTACCCACACACACATAAAACTTTGAAATGTGTATTATTAATAATTAATTATAGAAAATATCTAAAACCCCACTTCCAATTATAATGGACACATACTTGATTTTCTTATGAGTGTTACAAGAATTCGGAAGCTCTGTTGTATAAGAATATTATTGGGAATTTTAGATATTATATTTGTAGGTATGCGGTATTTGTTAAATTACATGAGAATTTAACTTTAGCAAGTTATTCCACGGGACAGTATTAAGGTAGTATAATCAACTTAATCGGAAAAAAAAAATATTGTAAACGCCAGGACTTTTCGAAACAGAAAATTTCACATAGTTACACTTAATGACATGAAACCAATGTCTTTACTGTCCATGTCACTTTACAATGAAAAGTTTCAAAACGTAAAAAATATAAAACACTAATATGTCCTTGTGGAGCAGGTATATCATAGTCTCCTGATGAAAAACTACAATACACTTTTGTTCCGCAAGGATATCAAGAAAATGACCGAAATAGCCAGGGTCGATGAAAAAACGATTGACAAAGGCTCTTGTCCCATATATTTCTTCACTTATGTTAAAATAAAATAAAAATAAAATCAATAAAGTATTCGTGAGCTTTCGAATTTAATAATACTCTAGTAATGAAAATTTCCCACCCAGATATATATTATACAATCGGTACTTGAAACATATATGAGGCAATTTCGGAAAATATTTTATGTGCCATAATTTGCCGGAGGTTTGGCGACAACAGAAAAGAATTACATTAAGAAAGGCAAAATATATAGATTATCGTTACACGTAAGAACAAAGATTTTTCCAAATCTCTCTATGATGCAATAGATACACGCTTATATATATATATATATATATATATATATATATATATATATATATATATATATATATTACATGAAACATTCATACAAAAAACAGATTAGTGAAGTTAATGATATAAATGGCGAGAATACATCGTTGCAAACAAATTTATTAAAATTACATTAACCCACGAACCTCTAGATGAATGTTGTGATCACTGTTTTTAATAAATTCAACTTGAATAAGGTCTTTTTTTGCAAGTACTTTCATCTGTTCATACAGACATCATCAGGTATGGAAATTGATTTGTTTTTTTTTAAATGCATCCGGGTAATAACGGGACATGAAAGAATTAGGTTGAATTTTTTGAAAATTTAAAAAAGAATTCTTTTGTTGTAGTAGTTTTTTTTTTTTTCAGTCGATGTGGCATGAAATAAATTGTTCAATAAATAGAGCAATGTTGCAGCTATTATCCTGGATCACAAGGTCCTATGATTAATCTTTTCATTTAATTTTTCTTGGCTGGACAAAAAGTGTGTTAAAACTGTCCAAATGTTTTATAGTTCCGAGCGCTTTCGGCTATACCTTTATCCATTATCAAGGGTGATTCGATTTTCAGATTAATTGAGTTTTTCTATTATGTGTATTAAAAACATCTCTATAACAATGTAAAACATACACGTAAGTAACGTGAAGAATCGAAAACTGAAAAAAAAAAATAGATAAAATAAAATAAAAAATGAACAAAATGAAAATAAAATAAGTAAAACTAACCCTAACCCAAACAAATTACCAAATAACACCCGTCAGAATAGATAAAATCGAATAATGAATATAAAAAAACAAAATCGATGAACCCAAATAAATAAAGTAAATAATAAACAAATTAACAAACCATTATGACCAAAATATTAGTTCGACTATAAAAATCAAACCAAAAATCGGATGAGAAAATAGCTATAATTGTTATATAACGATAAAAAAATACTACGTTATATACAATCGAAAACCGAAAAGAGTAAATAAAAATATACAGTATAATAAATAAATAATAAAAAACAAGCAAAATAAATTAATCTAAATAAATCCAAATAAATAGATAAATAAATAAACTAACAAGCCGATCTCGATAAATTAACCTTTAGAAAAAACAAATAAAGATAATCAATCCAAAGAAATACATGAAGTAATAAACAAATTAAAAACTGCTCCCACCAAAATAATAGTTAGAACAAACTACAACAATCAACCCCGAAATTGAATAAATAACTGTAATTATCTTCCCAAACCAAAACAAAACTATTAAATGGGCAATATAAACAATTTTTTACTACGTTAATAAAACACCGATTAAAATTAAAATATAAAAGAAATACATAGGATAAAAAATAAAAATAAGAAATAAAAATAAAAACAAATAAATACAAGCAAAATAATTCAACCAAAATAAATAAATAAACAAATAAACGACTTCTGGCAGAATAACCGCCAAAACAGACTACCCATAATGTACCACTGACCCGTATATATAAATAGCCGAGAAAAAATAAACAACATTCGTGGCCTGAAGATTGCGTCCAGCATGAAACAGACTGTCGCATCTAAGTGCTGAGTTCAGTGTTTACTTTTATGTTTACACACGCTCTATTTCTGATATTGAGCACTTTATCCCATAAATATAGCACATCTTCAAACTATATATATATATATATATATATATATATATATATATATATATATATATATATAAATATAAAAGTGAACATAGAAGTCAACACTTAGAGGCGACAGTCTGTTTCATGCTATGTGCAATCGTCAGGCCTGACGATTGCATATAGCATGAAACAGACTGTCGCCTCTAAGTGTTGACTTCTATGTTCACTTTTATATTTGCACACGCTCTATCTCTGATATTGAGCACTTTATTCCATAAATATAGCACACCTTAAGACTATATTTCTTTATATATATATATATATATATATATATATATATATATATATATATATACACACACTATATATTTTCGCTTATAACACAATCTTTAAATCACAAAAATCAGCCTTAATAACCGGGGGTTGTCTTATACAACAATTTTAAAGAGAAACCTTAAATCCTGAGTAATGTTTGTCGGTAGGATAACCTCGACCTCGGTGTGGTAACCAACAACGTCCATGAAAAGATTCAGATCATCAAATAAACTGATAAAGTAATAAAACCATTTCTACCTGATATATTACCGGAATATCTTCAAAATTAATTGCCTATTCGAAAATAATTCCATATTAATGAAATCAACTTGTATCCATGCAAGCTCAACTGAGAGAATGTACACTCCGTGTTATGATTACGCTCAGAAAGACCACTATTTTTCGCTAAACTTTCAAAAAATGTGGAATGTACTAATATCGTACTGTTATTAGCGGTATTTTGTGATTGTCGATGAAGTATAAGTAAATGGCTATTAGTACACCAAGCTGTTTGTAACTGTTTAGATATACGAAAAGAAGAGTAAGGAGAAGAAAAATCAGTATTTATAAGAGATCGTGTATAAGACAAATAGAAATAAAGAAAACAAGGGTATATTCTGCTGACCATGTTTGCCGCAGTCTCTGAATATGGAATCCAGTGAAGTCTGTAATCTGTTCAATATCAGAGTGAAGATTCAGAGAACCTAGTGGTAGTTAAGTAATTCTTTAAGTCTTCGATATAAGGTTGGATGTGCAGACAATTTGGAAGAAAAAAATGGCTGCCTTTATACACGTCGCATTGAATATTTTAACCTTTCTGATTGGTTAACCCTTCTATTGGTGAACTATAAAATGAGTCAGCTCATTTAGGCTAGCTCACTAGTACACACATGTACACAAAAAACTGCAACACCCTCTTATTTTTGGGTATATTATGGAATCTTCTTTCAAAATATTAGTAATGTCAATATTCATATAAAACAAATACTTTAGTATTTAGAATTTTTTTTAAAGAAAATTAATATCCACAAAAATTAGTTATATTATTTTGTCCACAGTTAATAAACATTAACAACAATATTATAAATTGGGGTTGTCATCACAACAAAAAAAGTGGAAATTTCTTTTATTTTACCCATAGCTGGGACCCATTAAAACAGTCACTATCACTCCGGGTCAGAGTGATCCTGAGGGACATTAAAGGAAGATTGGGCTAAAAGTAGGACTATTTACATTTATACCCCGAAACTAAGGACTCACATTCATAGCAACAACTGACGTTTCTTAAGACAATAACTAATGGATGCAGTTTTACGTCCTACCCAGGACTAATAAGGATCTTAGAGAGACTTAATGGATGCAGTTTTACGTCTAGCCCAGGATTAATAAGGACCTAAGAGTGACTTAATGAATGCAGTTTTACGTCTTGTCCAGGACTAATAACGACCTTAGATATCAGTACCAAATATGAGAGGAATGAAAGCCCCTAATTTCAAGTTTGTAATTGGCTTTGTAAATAAATCCGACATGTTATTTTCCGATTGAACATATTCAATTTGTACTGTTTTCTTTTGTACCAGATCCCTTACAAATTGATATTTAATATCGATATGCTTTGATATTTCTAACCAAGGCAATACTGGCCTGATTGTCGCAGTAAATAATTATTGGCTCACTTATTATCAGTGTTGTAATTGTTTTTATTAGTAATTTAAGAAAAATAGCTTCTTATGTTGCTTCCGACAATGCAATATATTCCGCGTCACAAGTAGAAAGTGAAATCATTCCCTGTTTCTTAGATTTCCAGCTAATCATTGGATTATCGTTTGCCAATCTAAAGCAATAGCCTGTTATACTTTTACGATCTGGTGAGTTTGCCCAATCAGCATCACAAAATCCTTCCAGATGTAATGGTTTTTCTGATCGTCCAAATACTAGGCACTGATTCTTAGTTCCCTTTAGATAACGTAAACTTGCTTAGCTCTTGTTAAATGCACATTTCAAAACTTTCTGGCGGTTGTATGTATATTTCATAGTCGATCGCAGCATTCAAATAAGCTGCTTTAACATCCATATGGTGTATATTAATACCATAATGTGCGGCCATTTGCATCAAAATTCTAATTGTTGTCATGTTTGTTGTTGGACTGAAATGTGTCTACATAATCTTCCCCATATATCTGCGAAAATCCTTTAGCTACAAAATCAGCCTTATACACTGGCGATCCATCCTCAGTTCGCTTTACAGTATAAACCCAACGGCTGCCGATAATATTTTTATCATCCGGGTGCTTTTTCAATTCAAAAGTGTCGTTTGATACTAAAGATTCGATTTCTTTTTGCATGACAGCTATCCAACGTTTGGAATTGTCAGAATTTATGGCTTCTTGATAGTTCTTCGGGATATATTGTACCGAATAGCAACAGTTAATGTCACAGATATTACATTGGCCCATTCCAAAATAGTCTGGATTTCTTCTATTTCTGGTCGGATAACGCGGAATTTTTCCTCCTCTACCTCATCCGGTATAACACCTTCCTCTCATTGTGGATTTTGAACGGGTTTTCTACTTACAGGCCCTATCCCATAATTAGGCCATACTAGTTCGTGTTGGACCAGCTACTCGCAGTTAATGTTCGTTTCTTCGGGTTCCTCTCCTGGCTCAAAGGAATCTGTAAATCTGACGCATCTGATCTTCCTTATTATTTTACTTTGTCGGAAATAAATCATATAGACTGGACTTGTCTTGTAACACCCAATAAATATGCCTCTTTTACTTTTTGGATCTAGTTTAGATCTGTGGTCGACATACGTGTAGCAAATTGTACCAAAAATTAGCATACCACTTACGCTGGGTTTGTAGTTCGTATAAGCTTCGTAAGGAGTCTTTTTTAATGTTATAGTAACGGTTTCTTATATATACGGCTGTATTTAATGCATAAACCCACAAATTTTTCGGTAACTTAAATTCTAATAGCAAACATCAAGCCATTTCGAAAAGCGTCCACCAACTACGTTCAGCAACTCCGTTCGGGTGTGGTGAATAAGAACAAGTTTAATGCCTTCATTTATTAGGAGGTTTTCGTAAGCATCAGAAGTAAATTCTCCACCATTATCTGTCCTAATTATTTTTACTTTTCCATACGGGGAGATATCAGATAAATAGATTTTTGTAGCTTGTAGGGTATCAGATTTGTTTTTCAGAAAATATATCATAAGTCCTGAATATTCGTCAACAAAATTTAATACATATGAATAGGTGCCGATACCCATTTGTGAAATTGGACCCGCTAAGTCGCAATAAACTCTTAACAAGATATCTGTTGATTTTGGGATCTGACCCCTATTTCTATATTTCGTCATTTTCCCTTTAATACATGTGTCACAATATTGTAAGCCCTTTCGAAATGTAATTTTCATTCCAGTGACGTATTCTTGCAATCTTTTAACATCCGAATTATTACAGTGGCCTAATATTTTATGCCAAGTCCTTAAGTCGTGCTTGGCTGTCTTCACAAACTTAATACTTTACAAATAATACAAACGTCCATTTTGTTGTATATTATTAGGTTGGTGCAAAAATAATGACGTAATAATGTCGTTTTTTGACGTTAAAAATACGTCAAAAAACAACATTATTACGTCATTATTTTTGCACCAAACTAATATTTTTAGTTCCGTCTAGGTATATTAACTTTGAATTGTCTCGGTGAAAATTAACTTTAACACCAGTTCTAACCGCAGACTGAACCGAGAAAATATTTTGTTTAAATTTAGGAATATATAAAGCCCTTTTTAATAAACACTTACAAATATTTTCTTTGGTATCTCATAAAAAAATACAGGCATCGCCTCTTTTTAAAACTAAATTATTAGCTCTGGTCTCGCCAGCTAACTCGATGAAATGTGAATCAGGCTCAAAATTCGAGTGAAAATTAATAAATTTTGTTTAATCTGTAATTACATCATTTGTCGCACCCGTGACTAGGTAAGAATTATAACTATTGGGTATAGTATCCAACTTAAACGAAAAGGCATATGTTCGCCCATTCGAAAAAGGAAACAAAAGATATTTCTTTTTCTATTATTACTGTTCCAGTTGTTGTTATTGCAATAATTGTTTTTAAGCTCCTTGTTTTTAATATAATTCCTATTCTGATAGGCTTGAGGGACTGGTTTTCTGAATTTTTTAAATGACGTTCTCAGTTGCATTACGTTATTTCCTTGATTTTTTTTGCGGGGTGGGGGTACACATTACAATTTACAGTTTCTTCATAACTATGTAACGCAATTTTAAACTCAGTGAAAGTTAATATTTTATCTTTTTGAGTTATGACTGTCGTGAATGGTTTGAATGTCGGTGGTAATCCCTTTAAAACCATGGCTATTAGCAGCCCATCTGAGATACTCTCACCTGCAATTTTTAAGGCATTTGTGACATTCTCAGCTCGTATAATATAATCTGTTACGGATTCATTTTCTCGTCTCCTTAACGCGGTTAGTTCAGTATATAAAGCAATAATTTTAGGATAACCTTTTGACAGTTTCAAAACGGTTTTTGTAGATATTCTAACAATTCTTCGATCTTCTCTTTGCGATGTTTTTGGAGGTCTGCCGGTTTTTGGTTTTGCATCTAGCGTTTTATCGGTTTTATACCTGCTAATTACACGATGAACGACACTTTTAGACCTATGAACAATATCAGAAATTTCTGAAATTGACTTTTTTTCTTGATAATTAGCGAAAATGAGTTTTTTCTTCAAAAGAGAGTGTTTGGCGTGTAGAATTTGCCATATTGCTTAAAAATAACGTCCAAATGATATATGAACTTTTACTTATTGTTGAGAAGCTCCATAGAGTTTTTTTTTAACAATGTAAATTAAAATTTTACGCAAATTATTAACATGAAATGCAATAGTAGTTGGTAGTCAAACTGGCAATAGAAAATTGCTCAACACAAATTACAGCCTATAAAATATAAGAATAATGAATAAGAAATAAAACAAAAATTACTCGTGTTTCACGCTCGAGTAGAAGGATTCTCAGGCCAGGTTCAATCTTTGTCTTAATTTGCTCATTATAAAAGCCTCAGATATGGAGAATTTGTTTTCTTATTATATAGAAGTGAATATAATCCTGATTCTATATCAGATATTTTTTTTCTGTGTGTGTTAACATCTTGTTAATATTTCATCTCTCTTATTTAGTAGAGGACCAGGATATGAAAACAGCAATCTCGTAAACTTCTCCTCCTCTCTCTATATGGTTAATTGAATTAATCATGACGATTACTGCAAAACAATCAATCATCTGTATCACATGACTGTAATCAGGTATCGATTATACCACGAAATCATCGATTGAGGATTTTCCAACACAAACTTATAGACAGACATATGCTATTCTATGACATCATTATGAATGAATTAAGTTTATTCGGGCAGCCATTTCTCGTTTAAACAAGAAGCCAACGATAGTTCTTTGTTATGGATTGTTGTTGTTGTTGTTGTTCCGTGTCTCCTCAGGACGTCGGCGATCATGCCTCTCCGCAATTTCTCCCAGACCCTGTTTAGTCAAGCTCACTAAGTATGTTTTGTGATGTCAACAAACACTCGAATAGTTCTTATCACTTTAGTAATACTCGAAATATTAGAGACTTTGTAATCGCAGATACAACTACAGTAACGCCGTTGAACAACACTGATGTCAGACGCCTACGATTATCACTCGCACTAATAGTACTTGTTCGATAATTGTCGCCCGAACAGTAATACGTATAGTGATCCGAATAGAGAAATAGTATAGTGAATAGAGTAGAGAATAGCGGTTCATATAGTAATAGAGTATAAAATAGAAGCGCAGATCCGAGTAGTAATCAAGGATAGATTAGAAATGCGAACAATTAGACACACCTTCCATATATGCGTTTCCTCTACGGTCACGTTGTCAACTTAATTTAATAATGGTATCGTCTGTGTTTGCTCACTGGTAATCTATATTTAAAATCAATTGTCGACAGTCAGCTTATGGATTTATTGTTGTAGGCTGATGGTGTTTTCCTTTTATTCCATGATATTTTTGATGTCATTTGGTTTGTTTTAATTTTACGATATATATTTAGAAAGCTTTGGGCTGTTCACACATTTGCTATTTGTAAAAGATGTTTTGTGTGCGTAGTTTGTTTGTTTCCAGCATCCTTCAGTTATTCCTATGTATATTCTTTCTTCGTAATCTGATGATTTTACAGTGGCTTGTTATATTGCATTTTTCTGAGAGCAATTGCTGCTTAAGGAACATTCATTTTTTTTGTTCTCCATTTACAATTGGATTTCATTTGTGCGGATTGTCTGTTGGTTGTTTAACTGTGCCCTTTTTATTATTTATGTCAAGTTCTCAAAACAACTGCAGCTGATTTTTACTATGCTTTTGCTGAATATCTTGAGGCGATTGCTTGAGGGGGAACAGTTTGTGTATAAGTTTAATGAATATTATTCTACGCTTGTTTTTCGTTTTGATGAGTGGCGTGTTGAGGCATATAATTTCACGTAGGCTTTTTTGTGCTGCGTTACCGGAAATTCGCTATCTTTTGTAGTTGTTTCATATCCTTTCTTGGATTCGTTAAAGCTGGCGCCACTGGAAGAATTGCTATATAGCCCGCGGTTAATAGTTTGTAGGATCTGTTTTTTTATTGACAGCTGATGGTTGGAAAATATATAAGTTTATATGTTTCTTTTTACACTCTCTCTTTCTGTATATATATATATATATATATATATATATATATATATATATATATATATATATATTAGAATATATCCACAAAAGGTTAATACGAATAAAGACGAAGAAAAACACGGATTTGCCTTGATAACTTATATATTTACCTCTCAAAGAAGACAAAAGGCGTTGGCTAAGACAAGTACTATACCGGTAAATGTAGTTAATACTGTTTATTATAAACAGAGAATTTACTTAAATATTTGTATCTATAAATATAACATAAACAAAAAATATATTACAATAATTTCGGACTTTATTCATTTCATAATATATGATGTTATTTTTTTACGTTAAGATACGCTTCGAACAGATATGAGTATTTGAATGAAATCACGGGAAATTTTTTTGTTTAAAAACAGTAATTAGAGTTTGCTAAGTAGACGCTTCCTCTGTAGTTCAATGGTATAGCACGCTAGGCCAAATGACGGTTCTGTGTAGGATACAAGTTCGATACTTCTCTGAGGACACATATTTTTTAAGAAATCTCTCGGGCCGGTAAATGTTGTTAATACTGTTTATTATAAACAGAGCATTTGCTTAAACATTTGTATCTATAAAAATAATGTATGAACTGAAAATATATTAAGATGATTGACGGATTTACTCCATTTCATTATATATATATATATATATATATATATATATATATTGTTATGGGAACTTACCCATAATAATAATGGACTATTCCTGACATTATAAATACTGCGCCTCTCAAGAGGTATGAAGAGATTGTAAGACGAGGAGAGATAATTGAGAGCATATTGTAAGAACATTAGAATAGTGATACTTGTCGAGACAACATAGTTCACTCTAACCAAATCTGATAGTCATTACTAATACTTCTACTTTGTATTATATTTCTGTTGTAATATATCTTTGTATTCTATACCTGTGTTCGTGTTATTCTTTCATTGGTTCTAATCTTGGACCATCACCGTGGTACAAGGAACTTGGACCATAACAAGTGGCGACGATGAAACCCTAAAAAAGTTATAAGTAGAGATTTCTAAAAAAAACAAGTTCTACGCGAACATATAAAAAAAAAGGAATTTTTTTTTGTGGGTCGGGGACATCAACTTTAATGTGGTAACAAAGACACAAGTTCTACACGGGGATTTTTTTTTTTTTTTTTTTGGCCTACACAGGTTCCAGAATATCAGGCTACACTAAAGGAAAATACTTACAGAAAATTACGTTAACAGGGAAGATTTTAAGTCAACCATTGTGGAACTTATGAAAATCCAATTTGAACAGCAACAGAAAAAGGAACAGCGACATCTTGAATTACAAGTATTGCTAGATCGGTAACTGGGAGAAAAAGAAAATTTGAGGTCTCTGTGTGTGTGAAAATATATAGAAAATAGGAAAGAATTCTTTAGGTAAATAATCAAAAGTTCTTTATTATTTTTGTTATTATTTTGAAAAAACAGTGCTCGATGCAAAAGTAGAGGCTAAATATAATTATTTATCTAAAAATATAATTCCTTCGCTACATAAGAGTTCTTATGTTTCGAAACAAGAGCCGAAAACTTCAATATAATTATTTGAATTAAAATGAATTAAAGTACCAAGCTATGTCCCATTTTCAAGCGAAATTTTTGGAATAACTAATTCTGGAAATCTACGCGTTTTTATAAGCATATTCATTATTAAAATTAAAATTACCATGGTGACAGCTAAAGCAATTCTTTAAATTTAGACACCCCAACCTTACCCTGACTTGACCTCTTTGAATTTAACTGAGATATTGATACAAATTATTAGCCCTTACGCCCCTTTTGTAAATAATTGTGTTATTACTGCACACCACTTCAAATGACCTATTCTAAGGAAAAAAATAGAAATCGATTACACCTGTCACTCCAGCGGGTCTAAAACTGACCATATGGTGAAAGAAAGGAAACTGAAGGGGTTATTTCAATTAATTTACACAAGGGTGTAGAATCAGTTCTGCCATGCTCAACGTTTAGAACGAATCAGTTTCTTATAAAATAATTTCATCCCCAGTTAATAAAAGCGTGGAGCATGAATTTCATTTTGCTGTCTTTTCTCCTTTCATCGTTTTCTATCCTTCATCTAATGGTTTCGTTTGTCTTCATCGTGAGGCCTTCTTGGGCAGCCAGTCCTTAGTTGCTGCCTTCAGCTGCAAGTTGCTGCGGTCATCCGCAAGTCGTTCTAGTCAGCAGCAAGTTCCTGCCAGTTATCAATCTCTGTAAATTTCAAGTTGCACCTACAGTCCTTCGTAAAGCGCCTTTTGGGGGTCCTGCTGGGCGTTGTCCTGCAGTCTACTCACTGTCCATAAACGTCTATTTATTAGACGAATCTGAGTTAACCCTTTCAAATGTCGCAGACTGATTAGGAAATATGAGCTTAAGAATCTGTTTAGTTCCATCACGATGGTGTTAGAGATTTTATGACGCCATGTGTCACAGAGTTTTAAGATATAGATAATGCAATCGATTATAATACCGAACTTCAAGTCGGAATAAAACGTAGAATCCCATCATTTCAAAAGTCTGAAAATATTCCATGAAAGAAAAACATAATGCAAGATCTCATGTTATAAATGTAAACCAGGCAAAAGACGAATAATAATAATAATAATAATAATAATAATAATAATAATAATAATAATAAATCTAAATCTAAAAAATATGGCACATGGGAACATCAACAATCCCTGTTGTAGTTGGAGCCCTCGGATTGGTTGGAAAATATTCCAGTAAACTAATTGAAGGGACTCTGGAAGCCCATGCCTTAAAGAAATACAAAAAATTCTTCTCAAGAGTACAGCCCACACCTTACGAAGGGATTTGTTTATGTAAAATATGCATAAAAAAACATATACATTCAAGTAAGTATCAAAAGTTTTTAGGAAAAGGAAATACATCATAGGTTTGAATTATGTTTATTGTATAGTGAAAACCCTCACCGTTTCGTCGTCTTGCTTTCAATTTAATTTTAATCAGTGGTGACCTCAGAAAAGATTTCAAGTGTGTACGTTTTATCATATTTATTCATCCGACCATTATATCTGATGTATATAAAAACCTTTTAGGTCGGGAATCAAAGAAAAAGTTTAAACTGCGAACCGCTTTCAAGAAAGAAGGAATAGTCTAGAAAATTTTAAAAAAAGGAAATTATTAATGGCAATCGATTGAAACATAATGGACACTTAACTCTAAGAGATATGATGCCTATGATATAAAATGGTTCCTGGTATATTTCTCCAGCAAAAAATATTGGTGGTCTCGGGTGAAAATAAGAAACAAAAATGTGGAATTTGAACAAACAAATATTAATAAATATATTAGGTTGGTGCAAAAATAATGACGTAATAATGTAGTTTTTTGACATATTTTTTAACTTCACAAAACGACATTATTACGTCATTATTTTTGCACCAACTTAACAGTAAATGGTAGAAGAAAGAAAATGATAGAATTAAGATAGAATTGCGAATAGTTTAAAGCAATCTGCAGTGTGTGCAGAATAAGACGAGAACGTCTTGTCGCTGCCAAAGTAAAAAGATTATGAGAAAGAGGCTTTGAAATCTCACACTACCACAGGGTGAGGCAAATCAAATCTCGTTGCCTGTGATAACCGTCAGGGAGCGGTAATCAAACAATATATATATATATATATATATATATATATATATATATATATATATATATGATTTTGATTTTGATCTCTGTTGTATACTCATTTCCTTCTGGGTCCCAAACAAAAAGCTAAGGTCAGAAATAGCATCAAGACATTTTACACGGATTTTTTGTAAAAAAAACAATGAATATTTATTATTATTATTATTATTATTATTATTATTATTATTATTATTATTATTATCATCATCTTAGAGACTGCAAGTCAACAGATCATTTTAAGTATATGATGCCGTATGTGTGTATATTAGTTTAAATTTTCATTAAAATATTAATTATCTATGCACGGATAAAATGTATATACTGTTAAAATGTGTAATCAGAGTACATGGTGAAGCTGAAAAACTAGAATGATATCAAATGTGTAAAATTCAGTAAACTCTCAGAAGAAAATTCAAATTATGAAGAGAATATCATTCAAAATGTGTAAGATTACGTAGGTATATAAAAAAAAGCGCCTGTGAATTCTAGTAATATAATTCCATAATCTGTCACCTTAATAATCATTTCTGGGTTAATGGGAACTATACATTATTTCCATCGTTTACATTAAAGTCAAACCCAGATTACCAGGAAGGTCAGAAACATGATTTTTCATGTTTTTCGTATGATTCTTAGTGCATCAATAACAATGGAGATTGTCTGAGTTTCGAGACGCTAAATCGTCTGAATTTCTTTTATAAAAAAATGTAACAGAAATATTTGCATCAACAGAGAGGTTATCTTAATGCATCAGCACTTTTTCTACCAATTCTTTTACAACTGTTTCCGGCTTATTGGCTTTTATTCAGTCTATTTCGAATGGAAATTTCCATAATACTGATACATTTTCATTGGATGTCAAAGAGTTTAGTTTGCGTTTCCCCTAATTTTCCCGGGGTAGCTTATACTTGTCACTTATTGTCCAATGAATATAATGTTATATTCTTTCATGACGTGGACGTTATTCTGGTGGGGCTAAGAGCGAGAAGCCTGTCACTAAATGGTCGATAGTTTCTGGAAGTAAGCCAAGATTTTTGCATAGGTGGGTGAAACCATTTTTGAGAATACATTGTTGATAGTTTTAGTTGTTAGATTATGAGTAAGTATAAATCCTTGTCTCAGATTTCAGGCCAGCTGCAGAAAATCAATGATTGATAGCCGTCATATAAACGTCTTTGATACTTACTGTTTCCGAAAACAAGTGGTTTTTCGCTCTCATCAGTCTCAAACTTTTCCAAGCTTTTTCATTGTTCCAGTGCCTGTTTCTAATTGTGCTCCAGTATAATGACGTAAACCAGCGGGAAACAGGCACATGTTAGTTTTGTCTTGTATTTATGAAGAATTCTGTGTTTGGCGATAGGAAATATATCATTTGAGGGAAACCATATATATATCCGAAATCCACTTCTGATAAATAGTTACCGAGTAAATAGTAAGAGATTTTACAAGGATTGTCTTTGGCATCTAATATTGGTATTGCTTCTAAACAATAAAAAGGAGGCTGATTATTTGGATTGACAAGATATTGATTTAATACTGATTTGCCTATCATGTTCCAATCACCGAGTGTACGATTTCGGTTAGCGTCGACTTGCCACTTACCTGCTTTTGCAGCAATGCATTTCAGCGTTCCACCCTTTTCGTATTTAAAATTGATTTCACCTGGAATCTGATGAGTTGATCTTACATACGACGCCGATTTTTTTATATTGTATAAACAGATTTATTTCCAAGCTTATGTTTTTTTAAATATTCGTTCAAAATGTATTTGCCTCATGGTCTTTGTCTGCTTATAGTTGGAACAATCGTCGTCATTGTCAGCAACCGTCCGTCTCGGGAGACGATGGAGTAGCGCAGTGCGCTACGAGCCTGGGCGGGATATATGGAGAACTAAGGCTGCCCAGACGTCTAGTTCCCCCTCTCGGCCTTGCTAGCAGAGTCCAAAGGAGAAGATAAACCAATACAGTTTGGTACCAGCGCGGCTGCAGGAGATGCCGGAAGGTAGCACAGAGTGCCGTCCATCCACCTTAGGGGCTCCACTCCGGGTTTAAATTCAGAGCTGCCATTCTCCTAGACCAGTTGCCATCCAAGTCTATAGAAGGCAGTCTGTCCTGCTATTTACCCATAGCTGGAGGGAGAAGAAGAGGATTCACACCTTTCCCAAGTGTATTAGCACGTAAGTGAATGTAATGGATTCGACTGGAATTCGAACTCGACTCTCCGATTCCTCAACCCAAGCCGTTCCACCGTGCTTCCTCGGTTGGAAAAATAATGTTGCTTAAATCCGTACATATTTTACTGCTTTCTTGGAAACAGAGTGAAGAGATTTGAACGTTTCATGATTTGAACGTTTCATGATTTGAACGTTTCATGATTTGAACGTTTCATGTATTAAAATCCAGACATTAGTGTATTGCAAGTATTAATGAAGTCCAATAGTCGTTAGCTTCAATGGCATTTCTAGTTGGCAGTTCTTTAAAACCACGGCCTCCTGGAAGATATTAACCTATTTATATCTCGCCATGGATGATGCTTGTGGTTCATTTATAGATAGTTTTGTATTTTGACATCTACTTTTCGGGTCTTAATTATTGTTCAAATTATAATTTAGATAAAAACAGGTTTTTTTTATATATTCATTATTTCTATTCTATCGTGTCCATTTACATTAATTTTTCATATTAGCCTTAACATCTATAGTATACTAAACTGATATTTTCTCCCATAAGCAACTATTTTATACATTTTATTTAATATATCTCCTTCATGTATTTCTTAGTACTTGTATGTTTATTCTGGTTGAAGCACTCTAATTAATGTGTCATTGTCAAGTACACCTCCATATAAATATGAAGAGAATAACCGTTTGGGGTTGCCCAAAGGACAGTTAACTATAAAGTTGAAGA
This sequence comes from Acanthosepion lycidas, assembly GCA_963932145.1. Lineage (NCBI taxonomy): Eukaryota > Metazoa > Mollusca > Cephalopoda > Sepiida > Sepiidae > Acanthosepion > Acanthosepion lycidas. The sequence continues at coordinate 11,242,421 of OZ010572.1, read as the reverse complement.
TTGAGTCCATTTTTAAAAATTATTTTAGTAGCTCATCTTGGCTCAGCAGATTTCTTCAAGGGTATTGTTATCATTATCATTATATTTCATTCATCGAACTGCCAGAATATTGAGGAAGATATATATATATATATATATATATATATGTGTGTGTGTGTGTGTGTGTGTGTGTGTGTGTGTGTGTGCGTGCGTGCGTGTATGTGTGTATGGAATTAATATCATTAATACACAAACACACACAAAAACACACTCGCACAAACACACACACATGTATGTATGTATGTATATATATATATATATATATATATATATATATATGTGTGTGTGTGTGTGTGTGTGTGTGTGTAAGTAATAATTAATTAATAAGATATCGGTTGTCTATCTTAAGATATCTTCGTCTGCAGAAATAGGCTATACCCATAAGAGGTAATTTGGAATTTTACTCTTTATTATTTATTTTCCTCTGTAATAATAAATAGAATGAGCTCTATTTGTGGATCAGTTTTCATAGTTTATATTACTAGGAGCTACTTGGATTGCCAACGGATTTATTACCTTTGCTACATATATATATATATATATATATATATATATATACATACATACATATATATATATATATAAATAATTATTTATTTAAAAATATGATTCCAACACGCTACATAAGAGGTCTTATGTTTCAAAAAAAGAGCCGAAAACTTCAATATAATTATTTGAATTAAATTGAGTTAAAGTAAGGTCTATTCCATCTTCAAGCGAAATATTTTTTGGAATAACTTATTTCTGAAATTTACGTGTTTTAATGGTATATTCACAATTGAAATCATAATTTCGATGGTAACAGCCAGGTCGAATTGTTTAGAATAGTTTGGGGTGTTGAGTGTTAATAATTTGTATCAGTATAGAGTTACTTTCATAGATGTCAAGTCAGGGTAAGGTGGGGGTGTCTAAATTTAAAACGGAAGATGTTTTCGCTTAGTCTTTGTTTCCGTGTCTATGGAAAATTATTTATTTTATTTCTTTATGAAAGGGATTTTTGCATATAAAAACTGCCGTAACATATGTTTTTTGACGACTTCATAAAGGGTTATCTTTTTTGTAGGGTATTTAAACTATTTATTTGGGCTATAGATTATAAAAGTTATTTCATTGTATGCTTGTTTTTAGCTAATTATTCAGTGCATAAATCTGATGATGTCGGGAAAAAACCGTTAACTCATGTCTATTGTTTAATAGATTTTTATTATTTAGAAACTTAATAATGTGCAGTTTCTCATGGAGGCACAAAGGGCATGGGTCATCCCAAGTTTTACAAGTTCTAGTCCTATTTATAATTTTCCATTTTACTTTAGGTGTCCTGTTTATTTCCTTCAGATGCCAAAAATGTTTAGATAGAGAAGTCTGATTTCTTTTATTTATATTGTTGAAAGAGCACTTATGCTGCCTCCATCTGGCTTTAAATTCATTCTTCGTGGACCCAATGTATATCATATTAGTATTAGGACTCTCAGTGGATGAGATAGTACATTGGTATACCACAGATTTTATGCAGCATTTATTTTCTAATGGGCAGTCTTCTGGGTTTCTACAATCACACAATTTTTCACTGTTATTGTCTGATTTAAGTGTAGGGTATTTATTAATACTATTCAGGCATGGGGGTTTGTTCAGGATTTTATCATTGTGTTTTTTATTATAATTTCTAGATTTTCAGTGCAGCCGTAACTCAATTTTAGGGTGTTCTCATTAAATATATTACTAAGCCTACTATTGGTGGGGAAGTGCTTATCAATTAAAGCTAAGAATTTCTGTCCTAGTTTAATACTAACCATTTGGTTGAACCGAGGGGTATACCAAATGATTTTTCTTTTCCTGTATTTTTTTCTTCTGGCCAGTGCAAATGTCTCTATAGTTAATGTTAGCATTTTTATAACCACTATTTTTTAGGGCAGCGTTATAGAAGCCATTGTGTTGTTGGTATATTTCTTCGTTAGCGGAGTTAATGCTAATTCTATTTTCTATTGATGAGGGTATATGTTTAATTATGGATGGAGGGTGGTTTGACTTCGGGTGTATATATAAGGAGGTAGCATTTGGTTTTCTGTAAGGTTGGTATGTGTTGCTTGCTAAGTCTAGAGTTACGTCGAGGAAGTTTACCCTTTTCAGTTTAGAAGAGACTGTTATCTTTAAGTTTAGATTTTTAAATTCACTAAATATAATTTTTCTGATTTTCTCTATCTTAAAACTAGTAGAACTCCTCACCACCATGAGCCCGTCATCTCTATACAGTCCGATGTCCTTAATATCAATTTCGCGGTGTGATATATATATATATATATATATATATATATATATGCTCTGTAATAATAAATACATTGAGATCCATTTGTGGATCAGTTTTAATATCTTATATTACTAGGATCCACTTGGATTATTGCTGCCTTTACTATATATATATATATATATATATATATATATATATATATATATATATATATATATACAAAGAAATAATCAGGCATATGTTTTCCTTATAAAATCAAAAATAATAAGACGATGAATAAAGGATTATTCGAAAGTACTTGCATTTTAACAACATATAAACTGGAAACAACAGACAACAGTTTTATAAATGAGGATCACGTCACTCTATGGATTAACAGTATGTTAATGCATACATTATACACTACTAACGATAGATGTCGCCAATAATAGCATCAATATTTCTGATTGATTCTATGTGTGATTATTACTTTGTATATAAATTATATGCTGCCTAATGTTTTATATATATATATATATATATATATATATATATCATCGTAATTAATCTGTGAAGGAGATCACTGATATAATTTCATCCCAGCATTTTACAAGCAGATTGCATAGGCAATTGAACGCAGTATAGCAGTTAACAACGCGGAAATCGGGATTGGTATGCTCAGCTGAAATTCCAGCCAAGACCGCTGCATTTGGTTTTGTACAACCAGCCTTGGTTAAATAGCAGGGCAGAGTGACATTAGTGGTTTAGGAGAATGACACTTCTAAATTGAAAACTGCGTGACAATAGGACTATCATTTCCGTCTCGGGAAAACCAGCTACTCAAACCACAAAAGTAATACCTCAGTTGATGAGTTTGTGACACTATATTCCACATTGCGTTTACAGCGTAATAAACATACATACATACATACATACATACATACCTATATATATATATATATATATATATATATATATATATATATAGATAGATAGATAGATATGTGTGTGTCTGTGTGTATATATATATATATGTATATATATATATATATATATATATATATATATATATGTATAAATGTAATTATGAAAAAGGTATAGGTCAAAAAATTATTGACTTCGACCAGGAAACTAGTATTAAAAAGTCTTTAGTGGACGTATAAATAAAACGAATAAAATTAAAAAGAAAAATAAAATAACATGCAGCGCATTTAAATAAAAAAAAAATTGTCGATGTTACCTTGGTTTCAACTTTTCGGTATCTTCATGCGAGTCAGGCTAAACAATTTCTTAAGGCTTTATTATTTGGAAATAAATCAACCCTCGAAGTGAAGTGTAATAGAAGGGGAGGAGAAAAGCAAGCGTTATTAAAATTGTATCGGAGGCGTGGGGGTTATATGAAATGTACATACTTTCGTCTTGGTTCGTACTAACTCAAAAGGAACATTTTCACGCATCGGTTCATTATTTCTTATCTCTCATACAGAATTTCTTTTTTCTGCTCTGAGAATGTTATTATTGTTAACTTTTTTTCTCGGCAAAGGTTACAAATATTGTATTCTGTTGTAAGGTTTGACATTTTTTTTAATATTTCACATTTTTTTTTGAGTTCCTATACATGGCTGGCACGTCTCGTAGAATTCTTAATTCTTTCTAGTTTGAATGATGATTTATATCAGGTTGGTGCAAAAATAATATCGTTTTTTGACGTTAAAAAATACGTAAAAAACGATATTATTTTTGCAACAACGTAATAATTATAACATTTTTTCTTAAATATTACGTATATTTTGTTCTGGCCATTTGTATCTTTTAATTTTGCTTAGTAAATAACTACTTCAGTTTTGCAAACTAGATCTAATGGACATCTACTTTTATTTCTACTCTTGCATATATATATATATATATATATATATATATATATATATATATATAAAGAAAGAACAGAAGGATATATAATCCAGCATTCTTATAGATATTTTTATTTTTACAAAATAGTGTCCAATGTAAATTTACAGAGCATATGGGGTTTTCGCTACACAATACTAACCATGTTTCAAAAATGGAAGCTAAAAGCTTCGAACTTAATTCTGTAATTTAATTGAATATATTAGTTCCATTTCATTCTAAAGCGAATATATATATATATATATATATATATATATATATATATATATATATATATATATATATACATATATATATATATATATATATATATATATATATATATATATATATGCGTGTGTGTGTGCGTATGGAATTAATAATATAATTAATACGCAAACACACACACAAACACACACACATGTATGTATATATATATATATATATATATATATATATATATATATATATATAATTATTTATTTAAAAATATGATTCCAACTCGCTACATAAGAGGTCTCATGTTTCAAAACAAGCGCCGAAAACTTCAAAATAATATTTGAATTAACTTGAGTTAAAGTAGGCTCTGTTCCATATTCAACCGAATTTTTTTTGGGAATGACTTATTTCTGAAATTTACGAGTTTTAATAGTATGGTCAGAATTGAAATCCAAAATTTCCATGGTAATATCAAGGGTGGATTGTTTAGAATCGGCAGGGGAGGGGTGTTAATAATTTGTATCAGTATAGAGTTACTTTCATAGATGTCGGGTCACGGTAAGGTGGCGGTGGCTAAATTTACGACGGAGGAA
>OZ010572.1:11204959-11234959 GCA_963932145.1 Acanthosepion lycidas | reverse complement strand
ATTCATCTATATATATGGCTATCCACTTAAATAATGTTTTACTTATATATATATATATATATATATATATATATATATATATATATATATATATATGGTTGGATAGATGTGAGCTTGTGAGCTTGTGACCCTGGGTTTCACGCTTTAGCGATCGTCAGACAAACTGATTCATTTTTTTTAAAAATGTGGGTTTATGTAGATTGCGTGTATTGGTGTTATTATGAAAGTGGTGACTATATGACTATCCACTTAAATAATGTTTTACTTTATTGTGAAAGTGGTGAGGGAAAATGTATATTGAACCAGGACTTCCAAAGAATGCCACACATATTAAAAGAGAAAAAAGGAAAACTCTTGAGAATGCTGCTATTGAATCATACAGAAATATAAAATATTCGGCTCGGGTTTTGTTTATAAATAATTGTTACAAAATAAAATCCTTACATTTGCTTCATAAATTCCTTCATCGGACGGAAGGCGTCGGCTAAAATAAGTTTTCTTTTTGATTCATTCATATTGTACTTTTGCTAAGTTCAGTTTTATACATACACACAAAAACACACTCACACACACACACATATATTTTTCTTACTGTTCACACATAGTCAGAAAAAAGGAAAATAGTTTTAAGTGAAAGTTATAATCTCCCGCAGTTTACAGGTGTTAACCTCATACAAAGACCCGTCCTTTTTTTTGCTCGACTTTTGTTTCACGATATTGTGTCTAAGCTGTCCGGCGCACCTACGACCTACCACATAAACACGCATCAAGTACTATTTCATCCGGTGCTATCATCGAGTGGGCCTGGAGACAGGATGTGGTCATTCAATGTGATTCTCGTCCGTTTTACGTGAAACTTTACCGCAAAATTCGGTGAAGGCGTTCAGGCTTCGATGGTCATAACGCTGCGCATATAATCGTAACATTTTACAGTTAATTACACATATACACAGAGATTTTTTAATAAATAGAAATACATGTACACGTACCTAAAAATTTATTGAATGGACACAAGCATAGAAATATATCTACGTACAATATATTATTATTGCTCCCATCTCTTTTGTTCAAACTTTTACAAAACATATCTGAAAATTTCCGTGCGGTGTCTTTATTATTATATGATTGATTTTATTAGTTTAAAATATATTATAACCAATACTTATTTGGTACAAAAGCTACTAAGTAATTTGTAGTTGGCGAAATTATAAAATTGCTTATTTTCTGAAGTAATATAAGTTGGCTAATTCCTTATATATATATATATATATATATATATATATATATATATATATATATATATATATATACAGAGAGAGAGAGAGAGACCGATAGTTTAAATAATATATATATATATATAAATATATATATATATATAATATATATATATGTATATATATAAATATACATACATATATATATATATATATATATATATATATAGAGAGAGAGAGAGAGAGAGAGAGAGAGATTCTTTAAATATATATATATATATATATATTGTGTATTTCTCTCTCTGCCTCTCTACATATATATATATATATATATATATATATATATATATATATATATTGTGTATTTAGTAACCATTCCCTCTTTTTTACATGTTTGGTTAAAGACGACAGAAAAGGTACTACGATTAAGCTTTTTATTTAATTTTTACTGTGTTCGTACACGTGTTTTTTTTGTTTTTTTCGGGGGACGCAGAGTCTGTAAAACTGTCCAAATATTCTGTATTCCCGAGAGCTTTCAGTTACACTGTTAGACATTATCAAGGATGGTTTTATTTTTACCATTGAACAGAATGTATGTTTTTTTTTTTTATGTATCTATAATTGTAGGGATGTTTTTTTTTTTTTTCCAAAAAACAGTCAGCATACTTTTGTGGCCATGTTCGTAGTTAATGTTATAGTGTGTTCGTTATTTTTTTTGTTTTTTCTATTAGCTTTTCCATTATTTTTTTACACGTGGATGAAGATATAATGCTTATTATTTTCTACTAGTATTTATTGGATAACATTTGTCAGTTTTGTGCGTGTTTAAATGAGTTCTAATGGAACTGTGGTTGTTTATAGTTGACGTGCTTAGCGAAAAACACCTAAGAAACAGATTTATTTTGTCTATATATATATATATATATATATATATATATATATATATATATATATATATATATAATTTAAGACATTTTTATGTTTATACATTCTTTTTATAGATACAAATATTTAAGTAAACGTTTTGTTTATAATAAACAGTATTAAACAACATTTACCGGCCTGAATGTCCGAGAAATTTTCACAGAAAATATTCGTCCTCCGACAGGATTCCAACCTGTATCATTACGGAACCGTCATATAGCTTTATTTTATAAACATATTATTAGTTTATTATAAACAGAGCATTTACTTAAATATTTGTATCTATAAAAAGAATGTATAAACATAAAATGTCTTAAAATAATTGTCGGACTTTTTCCATTTCATATTATATATATATATATATATATATATATATATATATATATATATATATATATATATATATATGTAATGGAAAACAAACCACTTTAAGGTACCATTATGATAATTTATTTCACCCAAAATCCTTTTTTAAGGATTCAGGATCATCAGGTAAAACTTCCAACAACGAATTGAGAGGAAAAATGGGATTAGAAATTGGTGGGTAGTGTATTTTTTGTAATTTAATAGAGGGGGTTGAGAGTGGCAGTTAAACAGACAATATAAAGTTTAGGGAGGGGTTAATTTTATATCTCTCTTAAGTATGTTTTATATTGGAGTAGGAGGAGTGACAGAACCTTGACCTATTTAGATGGTTAACAAAACGGAAGTGAAATGTAGAAAATGTATACAAGTGAGTCTTATGGTAAAGAGAGAGATAGGGGGTGAAAGAGAGATAGAGTTGTTATAATTTTGTTTTAACAAAATTATTTGAAAGATAGCTTACAATGTTTGATAGAAAATTCGATGTCTGAAAAAATTTTTGTTATTAACTTAAATCTTTAATTTTTTAAGTAAATAGTTTCGGGACTAAATATAACTATTAATTGTAATAAACATATTTATCTAGGACATAAAGAAATATTTAAAATTTTAATAGTTTATTCACCCGACTAATTGTATTTCCACAATATATAAAGAAAAAACAGTAACAATAACATCTATTTTAATATTTAAAATTAATTTATGAATGTAATTTTTAATTATTATATTTGTAAACTAAATTAAAGATTAGGTTTAATTATTTAATAGTATTTGAGGGTAATATTAATTTTCATTTATTCATATATGCCTCACAAATGTATTCATGTGAATCCCTACATACAAACGATCGTTAACAAGTCCAAAAAACACATAGAAACACATGAGATAATTTACACAAAAATTCATTTATCCTCGTACATAAACTATATATACATTTTACAATCTTTATCTATATTTTAATATTTGAAATATATATAGATTTTAGTTTGATTCCATAGTTAAAATTTAATTTTAGGTGATTTCGGAAGTGTCTCATTTTAAAGGAATTTAACTAATATTATTACTATTATTAATAGTTAAAGAATGGTATATTTAAATTTAAATTATCAATTTTGAAATGAAACTCCCTTCAGAAGATAACAAAATTTAAATTATAGAATATAACAAGAGAAGAATATTACAAATTAAGAATAGTAAATTTAAAATATCATTAGAAAGACCCAATATTTCATTTAAAATCAATTCATGCACGTATGCACATATATACATACACACACACACACATACATATATATATATACATATACACATACACATATACATCTATATATATATATATACATATATATATACACATATACATACATATACAATTCATATATCTATATACAAATCTATATATCAAAAAATTTATCTAACCATTTAATCATCTATATATATATACATATATATAGACATACTTATATACACATACACATCCTTAAATACATATACATTCATATATAAGCACAAAACCCTACATACAAAAAAGATATAAAAAGAATATATATATATATATATATATATATATATATAATATATATACATACCACCATACATACACACAATTATATATATATAAAGAATATTTCCTACAATTATTCACACATGCATGTATATGTATTTATATTACATTGTTATACACCCATTTACATACATATACATATATATATTTTCCAAATATTAATTCTAAGGTAATTACGTCTATATACATATATAGATTACAAGTAGTTAAATCTATAAAAATACACATATTTAAGTACATGTACACACAGATATATCCGTACATATACATATAATATACATATACATACAAAACAAACATAAAAACATTTATACATATACATCCACACCCATGCAGAATACACGTTAAAAAAAAAAAATCAGTATTCAAACATACCTCATACTAGTATATTTATACTCACACATGTGTATATCTATTTATACATATATATCTATACTATCATACATATGTATCCACGATATAAATACATAGTTACCCTTATCTATAATGTTCATATATATATATATATATCTAAAAAAGTTCACATATAAAAAAGATTTTAAGTTCAACAACACATATATCAAAGAGCACAGTGTCAGTATTTTCATATATTCATTTAAAACAATTTATATAATCTATAATATATATATATATATATATATATATCACAAAACCATATTTGAAAAAAATCTCTCCTTAACTTTACCCACAAACTAAGTCAAAAAAGTTAATCCCATTCTTAAATGTTCCCGTACGATACAGAAAAAACACTTGCACCGCCTCATTTTATTAAAAAAAAAAACACCAGTTGAATGCCCACTCAGATAAAAAATAACTGTGATAAAACTTCCTAAAGAGAGAACAGGAGAATTCATCCTCTGGTCTACTTTTTCTTAAAGAACTCAGCAATGCAAAACAGTCACCAGTTAACAAAGATTTTCTTATCTACCTCATCGATCACCAGACTGGACTATTTCTTTCCAAAGTGTATAATAACGAACTGAACAAAGAGACAAAAAATAACATAAATACCTTTTACAAAAGCCAAATGTACGTCAGCTATAAACAAGATGAATCTTCACTTAGAAATATCATAAAGAAATACACTACACTACTTGACCCCAACAAGAAAAATTAAATTATCTGTTATAAAAATAAATAAATATAATAGTTAACTTTATCCTCAAAAATAACGACACACCCACAATCAAAACTGTAAAGAACCAACATTATTTACGTGTTCATATGCGCTTTAAGGAACTGTGTTCCTGATCAAACGAAATTGATGAATAATTACATCGGTCACACTACTACATGCCTATCCCGACGACTATCCGACCTACCCAACCACAGCTCCATTAGAACCCATTTAAAGACACATACAACCGTAACAGATTCCAACCGAAACATACAAGTAGGAAATACAAAGCCTAATAATCTCATCCACATGTAAAAAATGATTAAAAATAATGGAAGTTCTAATAATAAAAAAGAAAAAGCCAACAATCCAAAGCTCACAACACATTTGGAATGCTTCACCTGTTCAGCAATCTGGACAATTGTGAAATTTTCCTTTTGCTGTTTGACCATAACAGCTCGTAGAAATTTGTTAATTTTTCGACACTTCGACATGTTTTAAAATGACGTAGTGATGATAATTTTTGTCGTAACATCGCTTCTCAGAAATTCGGATTATGTGCGTTATTCTCACATGTTTCCGATTTGCTCCTTAATTTGGGACACTTGATATAATTTACAGATTTAAGACACAACTGAACTGCCGTTTGTCTACATTTAGTGAAATTTTCAGAAAAATTGGACATAATTTTTGAGATATCGAAGTTTTAATTGTTGCTTCTTAATTTTGGAAGTGTGAGTTTGGAACAGTAACTATTACAATACTAATGCAATACTCTTCGATAAAACGAATCTAGTTCTCCCAGCCACTTGCGTGTTTATCTAAAAATATATAGGGTTAAATTTGCCTTTATCCCAGCCGTGCGCTTAGGGTTAGATTAGATTAGATTGATGCCAATAGCAGCTGGGTTTCGATCCTAGCGGACGTCTAACCCCACTGATGTGCTGTGATACAGCGAAACAGACCGTCTGTGGATGAATACACAAACACACACACGCACACACACACACACGCACACACACACACACACACACACACACATATATATATATATATATATATATATATATATATATATATATATATATACAGTGTAATGAAGACAGAAGTAAATATATAACATTACATTTAAATTTTAAAGATCAAAGTTGACTGGAAAACAAGAAACCAGGAAAGAGTTCCACAAGAGTAGAAACTCTTAGAATAGAACTTACATCTTGCCATTGCAGCTGTAAAATGATGAGGCCAAACCGCCAATCTAGTAAAATACGTAAAGACATTAAATCATAAAATCATAAAATCTATTTACCAAAGAGGAAAATAATTAAGCTACGTTGCGGGGTTGGGATGTCAAGTTTGGGCCAATAATATTGCAGATACTTCTTTGTATTTTACAAATAATCACTCTGATACAGGGCAGAAGCAACAGAGCAGATGTGACAGCGATATTTATTAATGGCCGGCTACGCGTTTTCAAAGCATATCCGACTGCTCAAGCGGCTAGTCAGTCCCTGTTGCATAGGCGCCCACAATTCAACATCCACAAAGGCCAACTATGATTTATGCTGAGCAGACCGTAGTTACATTTTCTGATTGTGAGCACATCATCTGTTATGATCAACAGTTTCTTCAAGATGGTCACAACGCACAAACTCTTGCTCACAATGTTTTTTTCCGAAGCCGCCAACGTTTAGGAAATAACTTCCGAAAGATGACGGATACCCATTTTCACTAAAAACGATTCGGTGAACCTGCGGTATATTTTTTCAGGTACTTTTCTGACATCAACTTCCACGAAAATCTTGGATCTATTATAAAGATGCTTGCTGACATATTAGCTTTTGAAAATAAATCCAATATATATTGGATTCTGTTGTTAGTGGTGAATGTAAAAACTAAAAACAGAAACACTATTCACATAAAAGTGGGGGTGTCTAATGGGAAATCAATTTAAAAATAATCATTTACTTATTTACTGTTCATTGTGGAACAATTAGGCTGCATTTGACGATATTATTTACCTACTGTATATATTTACACATGTGTCTTTATATATATATATATATATATATATATATATATATATATATGTGTGTGTGTGTGTGTATATATATGTGTGTGTCTTTATATATATATATATATATATATATATATATACATATATATGATTTAAGAATCTATCATTTTGTATAATTTTATATATCAACAAACAGTATTTAGAAAAATATGACAAATAATATAAAACGTTTGCAGCTTGTCATATATATATATATATATATATATATATATATATATATATATATATATATATATATATATATATATATGAGATATAATATAAAAGGCTCAAATACTAATATCCCATGCTTATAAATTATAACATTGGAATCGTAATCACGATCCTATTTGTAGGTGGGATGAATTGGATCGTGGTTACGATTCCAATGAAATAAATTATAACCATGGAATATCAGTGTTTGAACCTTGTATTTTACATTCTTACTCTGTCCTGGACATTGAGTTCCACCTGGATTTTATCCTCTTGTGAATATATATATATATATATATATATATATATATATTGATCACTGATATTATATACACACACACACACACACACACATATATATATATATATATATATATATATATATATATATGTGTGTGTGTGTGTGTGTGTGTGTGTGTTTATTAGTGAATATACATCATATCCAACGTCGTCAGCACGACTCGGAGTTCCATGCAGTCTGACACTCTTCAGGCTCTTAATATATTCTGAACGTTATAATGTTGACGTTCCCGTGGTGTTATTTTAAAATTGTGTTCAAACTTGTTTAATTTGTTATTGTTGCCTAATATATTATAATTAATTATTCATGATTTATATCATTCCAATTCTTCAGTCTGAAAGACGGAAAATTAAAAACAAAAAACAAAAAAACAATTATTTAAATGTGAAATAATTGAACATGTTTAGTATGAAAAAGTTTGAAAGAAAAAAACCCTGAATTGAAAAACTAGTGAATAATGATGGTTTTCATCAAGTTAAGTTGCCCTAGACACACTATTTATTCTCTGGCTTCACTACTTGTAATCCCTTGACAATTCTCAAAGGTTCCAGCATTGTTCACATGACGCAAAGGTATGAGTTTATACGAAAACATATTGTTATTATATATGTAATATATATCTGCTGTCTGTATATGGGCATATTTATTTTTATTTGCATACATAGTTTGCATCTAGTTCTGCATGGTAAGATGCAAATATGTACGAAAATGTGCATAGATCTGTTTGTTTATCTTTTTGTATTTTCTTTTTTTTTTTTACTTGAAAATATGATTTCATGCAAACTCAAAACAGTAGTTTGTAAAAGAAAACGAAAAAAAAATAAAAAACATAAAAAAATAAAAATACTCCTTCAACACTCAAACTGAAGTTACTATAATTAAAGAAATGATTTATGAAAGCAGATGGGCCTCAAAGTTAAAAAGTAAAAAAAAAAAATGGCAATAAAAATGCCTTCCTCCGACAGATATTTTTTGTCCATAGAAAAATGAAAGAGAAGAAAATAAACACTTGTTTTTTGACAAAGAATTTGAAATTTAACTATGAATATTCTGGTCTTGTACAACAAACACCGAGTATTTACATAAAAAAAAAACTGTCTTCTTCCGTCTGAATTAATATTTTCAGTTTCCGTTTTTCTTTATTCACGTTGCAAAATTAAACAGGAAATATTAAACAGGAAGTGTGGGCGTACGCAGGTTCGAATCGATTAATGCCACGGCGGTGTAGCAAGAATAAACAAATAAATAAATAAATAAAATAAAAAAACAATCCCTCAGTATTTATGTAACTCTGTTTAAAGTAAAATTTTAGCTTCTCTGATGTCGAGTCTCATTGGCCGCTTTTCCTTTCAACTTTCACTAAATGGACGTATTTTATATTATCAAACGTTCTTCAATGTAAATTATTACAGGCAAAGAAAATAAATAAAGAAACAAATAAATAAAAATATAGATTAAAAGACAGGTTGTATTGTGTGGTTATAGTTTCTAGACTAAAGCCACTTTCACGACAATTTGTTTTCTGAACAGAACTATTCGTTATTTTGCTTTGTTTTAAATGGACAAATCCCATGATGCCATGATGATTACCAATCTTGCATCGTTAGACGTAAAAGTTCGATCTTAATGCTAATCTTATCTAAATTTAATAAAGTATTATGGACATGTCAATAATAGCTTTAGTAATAGCAATCTTTGCTCAGACGGACTCGATCTCAACTTGTTACCTGACTAAATATTTGGGCAGTGTGGGTGTATCAGCGCGGACAGATGAATCGTCATAATGAGTTTAATTTCTGACCGAAACTCTTTCGTTCCCTTCGCACAAATGGCATTTGAAAAACCTAGGCGTGGGTTAAATAGTAGTCAGGCTAGACTCTCTCGCATCGGATCTAGGTTAGTATCCACTGATGGGGCGCTACAACATGTTCAATATACCTGAAGGTCGTCACTATTTACTACTTGTTACTACTTATATATATATATATATATATATATATATATATATATATATATATATATATATATATATACATGCACACATATATATGAAGAAATATAGTTTTAAGTTTTGCTATATTTATGGGACAAAGTGCTCAATATGAGAAATAGAGCGTATTTAAATATAAATATAAAAGTGAACATTGAAGACAATCAGAGGCGACAGGCTGTTTCATGACAGGCGCAATCGTCAGGCTGCCTGGCGAATGCGCTTAGCATGAAACAGCCTGTAGCAACTGCGTGTTGACTTCAATGTTTACTTATATATATATAAAAAAGAGTGATCAATACAGAGTAGGGCAAATATAATTTATTCAAAAATTATAACATAATTGTTTTATAAAATCATTACAAAAATATTCATTTTCTTTCAACACCTCTGCTATCTTATCAAGTAACTTGATAAGACACCAGATGTTTTGAAACAAAATAGCTATTTTAGTAATGATTTTATATTTACGTTATAATTCTCGAATAAATTATATATATATATATATATATATATATATATATATATATATATATATATATATATATATATATATGATGGACAACGTAGATCAGAAAAGAAGAGAGAGTTTAAAATATATTTACGTGTATACAGGTAGCTCAAAAAGGAAGTAAAAAGTAGTGTGCTTTAGTTGAGTCAAATTAAGAAGTCTTTTTGTCGAAGGAAGAAATCTGCCTCACCGGATATAAGTCCCATGATGTCGTTAATTCATCTCAAACCAAGAGAAGGAAAGAGACATACGGACAGAGGCAGGCATAGAGAGAGAGAGAGAGGGAGATTATCTTACATTCATTGTATAGAACCTCCTAGCTGGCATCCTGACACACACGGTAGAATAATCTCCACAGACGTATCCTCCGAATTCAAAAACTAGACTTAACAGGAATGCTAATTGGTTATCTTCTCCTAGACACCCAACCTACTTCTACACCTGTTCATGTTAGTACTTCATATTTCCATTCAACGAAGTCGTTCCTTGCAGATTGATCTTAGATTCCCGATTAGATTTAAATCAGGAGCGTTTCTGGGCCATTATATAGTACTTTGATTTGCTCACTGAAAAGCCTTGCCAATGTGTTCGTACAGCATTACAATTTTCGTACGCTTTCTTGGAGTAACGTCCATCACAGACAATGGCCGTAGGACAACTAATCAACAGTCGAGACAATAGTGTCTGGGCGTGATAAAAATTTGATGCAATCACTGATGACGCAATATTTTTCAAGGCCAAACAAAGTTCATACTCCCCGAAAATAGATACATATTTTTGCAAACCACTGCAAATGAGCTAATCTGAGGGGAAAAATAGATATCTATTACACCCTCTAATTCCAGTGGGACTAAAACTGAGCATATTGTGAAAGAAAGGAAACTAGAGCAGTTGTTTCAATCAATTTGCACGAGGGTGTATCGGATATTGAGAAAATAGTCCTCAATTATAACGATTGGCATAGCATATTATTCATAATTAAATCCCCTGTACCTATGCTTGTGACGTAGTAAGCTAAGCTTAGTAAAAATAAGACCTGTACATTTTCTTTTTCTTGAACATATTTCTTTCATCATATTGTCTGTTTTAATAACAATTTTTTACTTCCTTTGCATAAGTTTTCTTTTGAGATAAAATCAAATTATTTTTCTTTATTCCAACGATACTGAAAGCAACATGAAGCGGAATCAACGTGAAGCATAAAAAAAAATACTTTTCATATATAAAACAATTTAGATATACGAAGAGCAGCAAACACGGGATTACTCATAAACACTCCTGTACATTTATTTACGTAGTCGACACCTTCGTTTGTTATAATCACGCAACAGCCCTTTTAAAAAATCTGTAATGTTTAAAAGATATTATTTCTATATGGTCTGGTGTGTCAGTCTAGGGGATTCTGAACAAATCCTAGGAATAATCTGCTATGATATCTCAGATTCAATCAATTTCCTACCTCCGGGATTTGGTTTTCTCTGCCTTTTCTGGAAATATTCAACTCAAATATTTCAACTCCTTTACAACAAGTAATACTAGATTACACGATACCAATGTTAGGAAGAAATTAATTACCTGATTGCCTTGGAGGAGAGGACCCATAAATTTCATAGAGATATTAATACGACTTCAGATAGAATTTAGATCGGGTATTCAATTTTCCCTAATGTTAATCCTTAGTACCTGTGGACATTTGCATCTAGAGATGCAAACGTCCAACGACGCAATTGTCCGCTACGTAGTTGTCTGGTATGTAATTGTTCGGGACGCAAATATCCAGTATGCAACTGTCCTGGAACCCTTAGCCCTTCCACAGTAGGAAAACAGTTACTTCCATTGTCTACAGAGTAACCTTACATACGGGCAACCACAGAAATAAACATAGTTCTCATTCAAGTTCTCTTGCTAGAAGGAATAAAGTGATCGTTTCGAAATTCTCAGATTTGTTTTAAACGTGTCATTTAAATCTCAAGTAAGGCGTTAAAGCCACTCAGACAATATGATTTGTTGGGAATGAAAAAAAAAACCCCGAGAAAACGTAATTGAGAAGAAATGAAAATGAACGAAAGATATTCAAAGAGACAGATGATGTCGATTGAGGTTGCATTTCAAGGCGAGAAATGCAAGAGAATAAATTACTGGAACAGAACGATTACATTTAACAATTTCAACAATAACATTTTGAAACGTACTTATTTATTGCTACGCCTAAATTCAAAAATCGGATTACCAAAAAGGAAAGCTCATCACAACAACTGACATGAAATATTTCCAGAAAAGGCTGAGGAAGCAAATCGCAAGAAAGTGTTTGAATCTGAGATATCGTGCCAAATTATTCTTAGGACTTGTTCAAATATATATATATATATATATATATATATATATATATATATATATATATATATATATATATATATATATATATTTCATAGTTATTTAAAAAAATATGATGCCTTCGCTATATAAGAGTTCTCGTGTTTCAAAAACGAGAGCCAACAACCTCAATATAATTATTAAAATTACATTGACTTAAAGTATCAAGCCTTGTTTCCTCCTCAAGCTAAAATTTAGGAATAACCAATCTTGAAATTTACGCATCTTTATAAGCATGTTCATTCACAAAATTAATTACTATGGAAACGGCTGGGTCGTCAATTTTGGTAAGGGGTCTAAGAGATAATTTTTATCCACAGTCACCTTCGGAAAGTGGTCAAGCTGAAATAGGGTGGGGGCATCCATTTCAAAGCGAATGATGGCATTCGTGTGCGCACATCGTCTGCTAAGTCCTAGCGAAAGATCATTTTTGGCACCAAAGTATGTCGTTAAGTGTCTACGGAATTTTGTTTTATTTTGTTTATTTATTTATCCTTTTATTTATGTATTTTTTTCCTGAAGGGCTGTTTCGTACTTAAACTACAATTTGTTTTTCTGACGATTTCATAAAGGGTTTTTCTATCTTGTGATTGGGTTAAGCTTTTAAACCTTTTATTAGACTATGAAATTTATTTTTTTAATGCTAATTGAAATGAGGGGTTGAAATGAGGGAAAAGAATCAGCATGATCTCCGCTAATAAGGAAATATTCCAACAATACAGTAATTTTTATAACACAGCCCTAAAAAATAGCGGATACAACAACGCTAACATAAATTATAGAAACAATAGTACTAACCAGAAGAAAAACAGGAAAAGGAAAATCATTTGGTATACCCTGCATTTCGACCAAATGGTTAGTATTAAGCTAGGACATAAGTACCTAGCTTTAATTGAAAAACACTTTCTTACTAATAGCAGACTTAGCAAGATCTTTAATAAGAACACCTTAAAATTAAGTTACAGCTGCACGGAAAATCTAGAAAGAATCATAAAAAAATATAATAATAAAATCCTGGAAAAACACGCATGCCCAAACAGTATTAATAAAAATCCTAAACTAAAATTAAAGAAAAATAGTGAAAAATTATGTGATTGTAGAAACCCTGAAGACTGTTCGTTGGAAATTAAATGCCGCACAAAATCTGTGGTATATAGGATATACATTGGTGATAGGATATACATTGGTTCAACAAAGAATTAAAATTAGATGGAGACAACACAAAAGCTCCTTCAATAATATTAGAAATAGAAATCATACATATCTATCCAAATATTTTTGGCATTTAAAAGAAATGAATAAAACACCAACAGTAAAATGGAAAATAATAAATAGAGCAAGAACTTGTAAAACCTGGGATGACCCATGGCCTTTATGCCTACATGAAAACTACACATTATTAAGTTTCTAAATAATGAAAATTTATTAAACCATAGACATGAGTTAACGATTTTCTGTCGAGATCAACAAATTTTCGCATTAAATAATTAGCATTAAAAAAAATAAATTTCATAGTCTAATAAAAGGTTTAAAAGCTTAACCCAGTCACAAGATAGAAAAACGCTTTATGAAGTCGTAAAAAAAACAAATTGTAGTTCAGTACGACGCGTTTAAGTACGAAATAACCCTTTGGGAAAAAAAATAAAAGGATAAATAAATAAAATGAAATAAAACAAAATTCTCTAGACACTTAACGACATACTGTGGTGCCAAAAATAATCTTTCGCTATGACTGACCAGACGATGTGCGTACATGAATGCCATCATTCGCTTTGAAATGGATGTCCTCATCCTACACCAGCTTGACCTCTTTCTGAAGGTGACTGATATCTAGATAAAAATTATCTCTTACAACCAAAATGGTCGCCCTAGCCATTTCTATAGTAATTAATTTTGCGAATGAACATGTTTATAAAGATGCGTAAATTTCAAGATTGGTTATTCCTAAATTTTCTCTGAGGATGAAACTTGATACTTTGACTAAATTTAATTTTAATAATTATATTGAGGTTTTCGGCTCTCGTTTTTGAAACATGAGAATTCTAATGTAGCGAAGGAATCATATTTTTTTAAAATAATTATAATTTAAGTTTAGAAACCCAGTTTAGTGTTTCTTTAAACATTTTGTGAGATAGACAATTTTGGTGTTGCTCGATTTGGACAATTTTTCTGTTACACCATATATATATATATATATATATATATATATATATATATATATATATATATATATATATATATATATGTCTGTGTGTGTGTGTTTATAAAAGTGAACATTTAACATGAAACAGGCTGTCACATCTGAGTGTTGATTTCAGTGTTCATTTTTATATTTATATTTGCATACGCTCTATCTCTGATATTGAGCACTTTATCTCATAGATATACCATACCTTAAAACTACACACGCACACACACACACACACACATATATATATATATATATATATATATATATATATATATATATATGGGGAGAGACAGAGAGAGAGAGACCACAGGTTTTACATATATAACACTTGCGTAGTAATTATCTGACTTTTGTCGTAACTGAAACAAGTATCAGTAGTTGAATGAGGAAACAATCAGAATTTAAATGCTGATTTTCTAGTATCTGTCTTTGAACCACCTGATTTTGGTGATATTAAATCTCGCATTTGGGTTCTACTGTTTCAAGCTAAGCCAAGCAAACGTCCCTTTTTGAAAAGCATATTAAATACGAGAATCGCTATCGGGGCATTTGAAATTTGCTTGTGTTCTCCATTTTAAAGTTCAGCTAAATATATTCTCACAAGCAACAAGAGTTTACTCAGTACTATGGAAGGAAACAAAGATAGTGCGTTTGACCTAATTTGTATAGCGGTGGGCCTAACAATATGCTTGGATGTGGTATTAACATACATTTACGTCATATATTACCTCATCGACGAGCTAAAACGTGACTTCTTCTCTTTGTTTATTTGTTTGCAAAGTGAAACATGCTATCATTTAATCTTAAAAAGAAAATAAGATACCATTCTTTTATAAAATGCTTAGTTAACCACATTTCTTGTATATTTGTATGAGTTCGTGACTTGTCTTCGATTCGAATTGTCCCTATTCGAACATAAGTTGTCTCTTTGTTGTATGCTAATTGAAGTCGTACAATGTTATTGGTTGAATCTTATATGTATAAATGTTACTAACGCACGACAGAACTAGAAGTTGCAGTATTTTTTTTAAAGCTACATCATATTTACCACAGTGATTTTGTTTGTTTAACAGCATGTCAAAAAATTATGGGTCATTTAAAGGCGAAATTTAATTTTCTACCTACCCATATATATATGACCATGGAATATTAGTGTTTAAGCTTTTTTTATTATATATATATATATATATATATATATATATATATATATATATATATATATATATATATATATATATATATAGAGAGAGAGAGAGAGAGAGAGAGATAGATAGATAGATTCCTAATAAATAAATATATATATATATGGATTACTAACTATATATATATATATATATATATATATATATATATATATATATATATATATATATATATATATATATATATACATATATATATACATATATATATATATATATATAAGAAGAAATATAGTCTTAAGATGTGCTATATTTATGGAATAAAGTGCTTAATATCATAGAGTATGTGTAAATATAAGTGAACATAGAAATCAACATTAGAGGCGACAGTCTGTTTCATAGCCTGACGATTGCGTCTAGCATGAAATAGACTGTGGCCTCTAAGTGTTGACTTCTATGTTCACTTTTATATATATATATATATATATATATATATATATATATATATATATATATATATATATATATATATATATATGAAGAAAAATATACGGAAAAAAACAAACAAAAATCCTTATATGTAATTATGCTGTTTTAATATTAATATAATGTCAACGTCAGACGTTTCGGTCTAATAAACCATCTTCAGGACATATTCATAAAATATAATTAACATTATCAATTCAACGTGACAAAGACGATGGACATAAGAACAAGACTCATCAAAACAGATAACTGAAAGTTTTATATGATCGGCGTTCCGTTTAAACATGGTCAAGTTGTCGTCAGGTGGTCACGTCTATAAGAACTCCGGATTATATATCTTACTGTTCTTTCTCTCTCTGTCTCTCTCTCTCTCTCTGTGTTTGTGTGTGTGTGTGTGTGTGTGTACTATCTTCTTCATACTATTTTAATCGTAAATTCTTTGCTAAAATTTTCTTTCCTCACGCTTCTCGCTCGTGGAGATCTCTCCCGGCTTCCTTTTCCCTACTTGGTTTTCATGTTGAAAAATTTAAACGTGAAGGCAATTGTTCATTTCTTTCTCTTAAATTCTTCTCGTTTTGTTTTTCCAACACTGAGTAACTCTTTTCGTCGGAGTTACTTTATTGCCTTAGTTGTGGGAGAAATATTTAAAAAAAATATGCTAATTCCAAACCTCAGCTGCTTACAATTTGTTACTATGTCCCTTTAAAACATTAGCGAACATGTCTCTGTACCAATTCATTTTATTTACTATCTGTTAATCACGATACATTTTTGGGAAAGATAGTGGAGTGATTTCACGCCAAAGGTTTGGAATTCATACTTTTGCTTCTACAGAAAAAAAATAATTCCTTTAAGTAGAGTTCTCTTTAGTTAACGATTATCAAAGAAGATCGTTGACAGATGCTAAGAATATCAAACATTAAAATGTTATAGTAAATAAAAGGGTTCTAAATATTAAAAAATAAAAAAAATAGAATATTTGTACATCTAAGAAGCTTTTACATTTTGATATTTCTTGCATCTGTCACCGATCCTCTTTGAGAAGTACTGACCGAAAAATAGCCCACTTATGAGGAATTAATTTTTTCCAAAAAAAAAAAAAAAAAAAGAATCAACATGCACCCACATTTCTTGCTCTATTTAATCTTTCCTTCTATAAGAGTCATTGCCATCCAAGGTTAGAGAGATTTATAGAGCATTTTAATCCATAAACGAAGGAAGAAGGGACTGATACAGACTTTTCTCAAGGGTTCTTATGCGAAAGTGAACACAACGTACTAGCCCGTAATTTGAACTCCGTCCGGACAATTTCAATACCGATAACCGTTACACTACAAATCGACCTCTTGCAGTTTTCGAATGTAAAATGGCGTTCACAATGCGTTAAGAAATGTAGCAACAATTAGATCATTGATCAACCCTTTGAAATTAACAATGACATAGTTCCAGAGAATTTATATTCCGACACTTTAAGGCTTATTGATTTTAATGGGGAGTAAACAAACAATATGTTATAGAATAGATAGACGAGAACAAATCTGATTATATGACGAGAGTTAAGTTCGTCTGTTAATACATTTCCTTAACCAAATCGATAATGTATCGTCCGCTTCTGAGAGGTTAGTAAAAATAATGGATGGATAAAAGTTTCTTCATTTCTGATTCGTATTTTTACTTATCGGTGTAGACCGTAAATCAACGAGAGTAATGCAATGATAAATAGACAAATAAACAGAACCACTTCTCACCACGTAAGTCAGTATCTATCATATAACATTATTATTTTATTATGCTTATTATTTTATTATTATAAAATTATTATTATAAATTATTTATTATTATATTTTATATAATTTTAATATATTATATAATATTTATTTAGCTTCGTCACGAATACTGAATGGTATCAAAACGCGGAAGATCTTCGAATTTTAAAGTCTAGGTTGTTTCCATCATTTCAAAATTCTAATGAAAATAAATGAAATAATATGTTTATAAAGAGATGCCTATTCTTATATGTATATAAATTTAATTACATTAAACACACACACATACACACACACACACACACACACATATATATATATATATATATATATATATATATATATATATATATATATATATATATATATATATATATATATATATATACGTCGTCGGCATCTGTCCGCCACGAGAGACGATGGAATAGCGCGGTGCGCTATGTGCCTGGGTGGGATATAGGGAGAACTAGGCCTGGCCGGACGTCAATATAGGTTGGTATCAGCGCGGCTGCAGGAGTTGCCGGAAGATAGCACAAAATATCGTCCATCTGACTTAGGGGCTCCACTCCGGGTTTGAATTCAGAGTTGTCCCTCTCCTAGACCACTTGTCAAGAACCATAACTGGAGGGAGAAGAAGAGGATTCACACCGTTCCTAAGGGTATTAGCACGTAAGTGAATGTAATATATATATATATATATATATATATATATATATATATATATATATATATATATATATATATATTAGGTAGGTGCAAAAATAATGACGTAATAATGTCGTTTTTTGACGTATTTTTAACGTCAAAAAACGACATTATTACGTCATTATATTTGCACCAACCTAATATATATATGTTTGTGTGTGCCCGCGCTAACACACGTATATACGGTTGCTAATATCTAGTTGATTTATCCACATTAATATATATATATATATATATATATATATATATATATATATATATATATATATATATATATATATGCGAATGACATAATTTAGTTTTTCAAAATATGTTTAGTAAAGCACTGTTGAATGAAGCTAATTCTAAAAACGACGGTCACCTGCGTAAATTCGAAAATCTTCAGTAAAATGAATGGGGTACTTTGGCTCCTTGGCGTTTGTTTATGTTTGTAAAAACAATACGCTAGATTTGGCCGACTAGTCTAGTCGAATGTAGACGGCTCAGTGATAGAAGCTATGACTTACACCAAATCGGTTGGGTTTCTATCCCGGCATGAGGCCTTCGGTTGTCTAGTCACACTGAGGAGTAGTGTCTGCGAATAACAAGAAGTATTAAGTATGTGAAAGGGACTTTGTGGTGTGAGCAACATAAATACTATTTAATTCGTTGGAGATACAATCTCCCAAAAGGTAGTTGAATTTGTAAACTACGTTGGTTTCTTGCAAATCGCTAACCGGGGGGAGAAGAATCATTGCGAATAATTTATTTGGATATACTAGAATGAATGAAGTATATGATTCCGTGTCTTGCTTAATATATTGTACTGTAATTGTCATCTTTGATAATGACTTATGTAAGCCGAAAGCTTAGATTAGATTAAGAAATATGTATCAATATTGTGATTTGCTTTCTTCGTTTAATGATAATGTTATTAAGCTTATCAGACATTATGAAAAGAATTTACATAAAATAAATAGACAACACTTGTCTATATTACTTAATGAAAGATGTAAGAATATATACATACATACATATATATATATATATATATATATATATATATATATATATAGATGAAAATAAAGAAACACTTTCTGGTCTTTGATCGTTAGATATGATAAGGTAATTTAATTAATTGTCCCTGTTAACGGCAAAAATCATGACACAATTGATAGTAGGCATAATTCCAAGGAGGTCATTAATGATGAGACCTTAAAAATTCATATATATATATATATATATATAAATATTTTCGAGCCGACGTTTTCTTAATAAAATTAATTATTAAGAAAACATCGCTCTAAATGTGTTGCTGGTTATGCACAAAGCCTTCACCAATATAATCAAATCATATGTGCCGCTGTCTGGGCTGTCGCTTCCTAAGAAATGAGCTGCTTGTCTCTTATACGTCTGTTACGATGAGAGTGTCCACCATATATATATATATATATATATATATATATATATATATATATATATATGCACACACACACACACACACACATATATATATATATATATATACTGTGAAATGAATTTATTTCCACGCCGTCTATGCATTTAACAACTGTATATGGAATATTTAGCAGCTTTATCACATAAATATTTAAAAAGTCAAACTATCAGTCTCTGTATATATATATATATATATATATATATGGGTGTATGAGTCTGTTTGGGGACCTTGTGTCATGTAGTGACACAGTATTCGGTCCTTCTAAATGTGTGGCTGGCTATGCACAAAGCCTTCACCAATATAATCAAATCATATGTGCCGCTGTCTGGGCTGTCGGTACGTAAGAAATGAGCTGTTTGGCGCTTATACGTCGAATACGACGGGAGTGTCCACTATATATATATATATATATATATATATATATGGTTGGATAGATGTGAGCTTGTGACCCTGGGTTTCACGCTTTAGCGATCGTCAGACAAACTGTTCCGCCACACTTCCAATCTTTAAATTTCAACATACAAATGCGTATGTATAGACACAACACCACCCGTATACATACATATGACATATCCGAAACTGCCCACATATGTTTATATATGTATGAGTCCCGACCGACGACCAAGTATGCATATGTGTCTGCTTACATCGATGTTTGCGTCAGTACGATGAAAAAACGACGAAGTTTCCCCCACCACTTCCACAATAACACCAATACACGCAATCTACAGAAAACCAAAATTTAAAAAAAATGAATCAGGGTCACAAGTTCACATCTATCCAACCATATATGTTAGCTCTATCTCTGATATTGAGTGCTTTCTAATAAGTACCGCGCATATAATATATAAATAATTATACATATATATATATATTTATTTATATTTATATACACACAATTTTCACACACACACACACATACACACACACACACACACACACACACATATATATATATATGTATATACACATATATGGGGGGTGTAAATCTGTTTATGTAGCTGTTAGGTCACTCAGTATTTCTCAGCTGGTACTATGTAAGTCAGTACTCCCTTTGCATATTCCAATGGTCAGCAACAAAAGCGTCTGACTAAACAGGCTTTGTTGGTGAGGAGAGTGGCTTGACATCCCGCGGGATATATGCAGATATTATATAATATTTTCTATATTTATTACAGTAGAAGATTGATAAACCTCGGAGATAAATTGTTTGTAGATAATGATATTAGAAAACTTAATGAAGTCGAAAAAGAATTCATGTGACGCGTTTTTCCTTTAGGACATCATCGGAAGAAATTGATGTTTACCGTGGGTATAACTACACATATGCACGAAGGAACTTTTAAATTTAATTTTCTTTATTTAGATGTATTTGGCTATATGTAATATAGTTTATTTTTTCTCTTTTTGTTTATATATATATATATATATATATATATATATATATATATATATATATATATATATATATCGCTTTTATTATTGCATCTACTTCGTTGTCAAAATATATCTGCGAAAAATGGCGGTTTGTTGTAAGAAGATGAACGCAAAATTTACTATGGATGACCCTCTCGATTTAACAAATAATTTCTATCTTAATGAAAATAGCTTTCTGAAAATCGTAATAGTTATCAAAATCATTACGGTCGGAAAATAATGTACCCTGTGTGTTGTTTTCTTAAATAGTCCTGTTGTGTTCATATAAAAAGTTTTATTTAAAATCCTTTGGGATTCTCTTATGGATTCCTTTTGGCAATTATTGCAGGTGATAGAGTAAATTTCTTCTTTAAACATGACTCTTTTATTGTTTTAGATGTACAATAGCCGTAACAAATTTTATTTTAAGTTTAGATATATGTAGGAATAATATATTACGATTCGCTAGGTTTGTCTGAACGCTACATGATTTTATTTTCAATATTTCACGAATCTTTTGTTATATAGGGATATAAAAATCAACCCAGCATGATGATTGGAAGGTTCACGCTCTTAACGTTAGCTGATCGCTTAAGGCGTGAAAATGCCAGTCACCATTAAGCGTTGATTTCTGTGAAAACAATATATATATATATATATATATATGTATATATATATATATATATATATATATATATATATATATATATATATATATATATGCTCATTTCAGTGAAAACGACAGACAAGGTGTTTTTATTTAGTTTTATATATATATATATATATATATATATATATATATATATATATATATATATATAGGGTGCGATGTATAAATTGTCGTCTAAACGACGGAGAGTGAAAATAACTTTGACATATCATTTTAACATATATATTTACCAAAATTACACAAAAATATTTTGAAATACTAAAGAATAAAATTATTCAAGAAAATCTCCATTGGCTTCGATTACGGTCTCCACACTACTTCGGGACCTCAAGAATTTCTTCTAGACGGTCTACTTGATTAAATTGGTGAATGCTACTATAATCACTTAACTGCACCCAACACATAATAATCAACACGTTAGCAGTCTGAGGAATAGGAGGCCAGATGTAAGGGATGATGTGGTCGCAGATATTGTCTGAGAGCAATCATTGGTATCTCCTGCGTGTGTGGCATGGAGCTGAGTCCTGTTGCCAGACATAGGGTCTACTAGCAGACATCCTCATGACACAGGTTAGCACTACCTCTTCATGGTACTTTATATAGATCTCCGGGTTGAGTCTGAGGACGTCACCAACAAATTCTGGAGCCATTTTCCGAGCTGTAGTACCTTCGTAATTAAAACTAGACTCATTCAACTCTCTCTTTCATCAGAATGACACTCAAACAATTTTAAATGTTCGTATTAGAGATTCCAGTGTGGATCCCAAGCATTACATCAAGCCCTTTCCAAATTTATGGCGTAGTGAATTGCGTCATATACTGTGCAGTCGAAAAAATAAACACACAACGTGCATCCACGACATTTAAAATATAAACTGGCGGCAATTTACCCATCGCACACTGTACACACACACACACACACACACGCACACATCAAAAACACACATATATTCAAACATTATTAAACATTGTTAAATAAAACTGACAACCAATATCTATTATGCCTGATAATGTTGTTCTTAGCTTCGTATAGTAGCTTTTGTTTCGGGAGAAAATAAAGACAAAAATTGTTGTGATGTTCATATAACGATTCTGATGATAGCTCATGTGAACCGAAAGCTTAGATCGATGTACAGCATAATAAAAAAAATATCCAAACGTTGGACATATCTAACAATATATGTTACACACACACACACACACATACACACAATATATATATATATATATATATATATATATATATATATATAAATACATATATATATATATATATATATATATATATATATATATATATATATATATATATATATATTTAAGTTATGAAGAACTTTGTAATCCGTATGGATAATCCCAAGGAGGATGAAATGCTGAGAGCTCAATGTAAATCCAGAGCTAATATTTTAAAGAAAAACAGTCCACTTTAAGGTACCATTATAATGATTTATTTCAAGAGAGCCCTTTTAAAGGACGCCGGGTCATCAGAAACGAAATGAAACGAAAAATGCATTTTTCGTTTCATTTCATTTTGGGAAGTGCTATCTGATAATCCGGCATCCTTTAAAATGGCTCTGATGAAATAAATTATCATAATGGTACCTTACAGTGGTCGGTTTTTCTGTTATATATATATATATATATATATATATATATATATATATATGAAAATAGCAAGTAGAACAGGTGCGTTTTTTAAAGTTTTAATAGCAAGGTAGGACCAGACAATATTTCGCTGACTCTTTATATAATAATTTCCTCTATGTGTCACATTTCTTTATTATATTCTAGATATGTTATCTACATCTATATAGATGTTTATTTCTTGTATTTTACTGGCTATCCTTTATCTTTCTCTTTTGCATCATTCCCATTAATTTTATAGATATTATTATTTTCACCGTTACTCTTATCATCCTATAAACACGCTTGACATCTCCCTTACTTGTATGTATTAGGTTGGTGCAAAAATAATGTCGTCTTCTCATATATGTTATTATGCGAGAAAACGACATGATTTTTGCACCAACCTAATACGGTTTTCTATTTACCATACTAATAAGACAATGTGGCAAAGCTAATTCAGCTACACAACTCCCACCCTTATAGTGGGCGTCATCAAGCCAGAATAAAAAAAAATGGCCGGTGTTCTAAAACAGTATGGCGAAGATGCGATATTTTCCCCCCTGTTGACCAGGGTTGAAAATTCACGCATTGTGGTCACTTAGGTCCGTTAAATTTAAAATTTAGCTTTATTAAAAAATATCCCTTCTAAAGTCTACTTCAACTCTCTATATTTAACTTCTTTGCCTAAACTCTGAAATTACGGTATTTATTTTAATTTTTTTTTTCCTGAATAGGAGTATTAAATTTCGACTCTCGTACAGTTTACAACTAACCCTTTCTTTTGAACAACAGTAGAGGATTATTTTTATTTATTCTCTTTTTAAGAACGAGTTTCCGGTTCATTCTCATGTCTTCCCATTCTCTTTCACTCCCAGTAACTCCTTGCGACTTTCTTAGAAGATTTGATTAAAATAGAAAAAAAAATACATCAATCTCAAACACTAAAGAAGTCAAATGTAGTAATAGAAGTTTTTGCGATTCCTGCTCAACAAAATAAAAATATAAAAAAATATAACGAGTTTACACTAAATCAACAACAGCATTTTTAAATGATTATACCAAAGCGTATGATTATCAACACGCATTTTACTAAACTGAAAATAAAATAATATTTTCATAAAAAATGTAACAAAAAAGCAATTTTTATTAACAAATAACCTGCCTGCAATGTAAAACGCCTGATAATTATGCACTAACCCAATATATATATATATATATATATATATATATATATATATATATAGGTAATGAAAAGTTTGGTAATCCGTATGGATACTCCCAAGGAGGATGTAATCCAGTGAGCTCAATGTCAAACCAGAGCAAATATATATATATATATATATATATATATATATATATATATGTATATATATATATATATATGTATATATATATATATATATATATATATATATATATATATATATATACATGCATACACACGCACACAGACACACACAAACTCATAGGTGCAATGGGAAAATTGTCGCCATTTTATATTTGTAAATTCGCGCGGACGCGTTGTTTGTCTTTGATTTTGTCGACTGCACAGTATAGTAGAGTCGGCTGGGGACAGTCTGGGAGAAAAACAGCACAATGACACAATTCACTCCGGCAGAAATTTGGATTAGGCTTGCTGAACTGCTGGGCATTCATACAGGAGGCTCCATTACGAACATTTCAGAATGTCTGGGTGTCAATCTGAGGACAATGCAGAGGATTCAGTGATTACGAAAGGCACGGCAGCATGGAAAACACTCACAGAAAGGACTTCCGAAATTGTTGGTGAGGTTCTCAGGCACAAACCGCAGGCCTACATCAAGTGCCTTACCTTTGGTAGTCCTGCCCCGTGTCAAGAGGGTGGCTGCTGGAAGACTCTCTATCTGGCAACAGAAATCTGCACCATGCCAGACAATCAGAAGCATCTAGCTATGGCTTTAAGACAATTTGTGCGACCCCCTTTAAATCTGGCCACCTAACTCACCAGATTGCAACCTCCTTGACATAATGAGTGTGGCGCAGATATTTCAAGATATTTTTGTGTAATTTTGATGAATATATCCGTTGAAATAAGATGTCAGTATTATTTTTCATTTACGTGTAATTTAAATGACAATTTATCAATCGTATCCTGTGTGTGTATGTATTCATATATATATATATATATATATATATATATATATATATATATATATATATATATATATGTATATGTATGTAAGTATGTATTTATGGTTTTGTGTGTATATAATTTCCTGTGAAGTTGAAATGTTATAATATAGAAAACCGTGTTGAACTTTCTCCTTTCAGCTATATGTGAAATATTGAATCCACTTAGTGTCATGTTAAACGTTGCGCATTAAAGGCTAAACAGATGAATGGAAAACTAAAAATTAAAGTCAAAGACGACAAATATTAGAAACGGAAAAAAACAAGAAAATAAAAAGAAATATATAAAAACCAAAGAAAATAATGAATAACTAAATGCGTAATATTAACCTCGTACCTAACTGGTGAACCAAACAATTTTCTTAGGCGAACTCATAGTATCTGAATTCAAACATGCCTTTCGGTAATAAATGAAAAGCACTTACAAAGGATAATCGACGACGTATACACCATTTGCCTTACAAAATTGATCGTCATTTATTTATTTATTCATATCATCTCTCACTTCTTTTGTCTTGCAATGTTGCCTTGGTGTCTCTTGAGAATGTTTTATTTACACGCTTTTAGGCAATAAAACCTCTGAAGAAACAGAGGTGACACTCAAACAGGCTGTTGACAAATTTATCTATTTTCGGCTTTCAAACTAGGGTATTATTTTGAAAACTTACACTTGAGTGAAACTGTATTCATATATATATATATATATATATTCTTTCAGAGTAAATCTGAAGACTAAAAGTATAAATAAAATCTAATGAACTTTATTCTGAATACTAAATCTTAGAAGCGAAAAAATATATAAAAAGCAATAAAATTAATGAAATATGTAAATGGAAAAAATAGTTAATATTAAAAAGAATAAATA
Organism: Acanthosepion lycidas; assembly: GCA_963932145.1. Taxonomy (NCBI): domain Eukaryota; kingdom Metazoa; phylum Mollusca; class Cephalopoda; order Sepiida; family Sepiidae; genus Acanthosepion; species Acanthosepion lycidas. The sequence goes on along the minus strand of OZ010572.1, from coordinate 11,207,859 downwards.
TGTACAGATCATGACCATAATTGGCATTAATCTCTTTACACACACATACACACACACACACACACTACCGGCAACCGAGCTCTCCTAGTAATTAAGCAATCAAGACGGCATGAATAAAAATAACCGTAATAAGTAACCTTAAACTAAATAGCTGTGACGACCCACTCTCCACCTTTCCCAATTCCCCTTAATTCCAGTACACACACATATACAGATACACAGAAACATGCGCGTACACGTCTGTGGAACTCCCTTCCTCTTGCTTGCTTCCCCGACGAATATTCAAATATTCAAGTGTAATGTCAATCGATATCTGACACCCTGAGCTTGTTCCCTATTCTTTTCTGTATCCTTTCCTCGAACACACCTCTTTACTCTTGTTCTCAATCATCTGTAACCCCTTGCGTACTATATATATATATATATATATATATATATATATATATATATATATATATATTTATACACACACACACACACACACACACACACACATATATATATATATATATATATATATATATATATATATAGTACGTGTTTTAGTGGACTCAGCAATTTTCAATCTGCTTGTCTGAATCATCTTCAAGAAGCGAGAGTATATTAAAAAATTCACCCTAAGCAAGCCGGGAGTGCCACCGGCATATATATTCCTATATATTCCAACTCATACTTGGCTACATCCATAATACATTTGTTGCTGCCATGTTTACTACGATCATTGGCTGACATGTCCAAGCGTCAGTTTATCTTGACATGAAAAAATAAATCACCTACCTCGACCTTCTGACTTTATTTTCTTTTATTTTTGACTTTCAATTGTTTACTCTAGATATACTACAGATATATTTTTTAATTCTGCCTTTATATCATTTGCATTTAACTTCCGAAAAGAGGTAACTATTTAATTTCAAATTTCACTAATAAATCATTTTTATCACAAGTTATATATTATCGCCTTAGGAATACAATCATAGTGTTGAAACACGAAAGATTTTGTGTATTTGTTTAGCGATGCAAAATGTTTATTATATATATATAAAGAGAGAGAGAGAGAGAGAGAGAGAGAGAGAGAGAGAGAGATAACGAGTGCGTGTGTATTCATAAGCACATATTGAACCATGAAACTAATAGTCGCCATGCAGCGTTGTTTCTGGCGCCTATCCTGTTTTTATCTATAATATCTTAATGTTTATTAAGCAAATTTCAAACAATACAAATAGATTCAATGTAAGTGGGACCTAAAGAAGTAGTAGAATCTGACTCGAAGCTCACACTGAAGCCTGAAGTTGACTCTCACCATACCGTTTTGATATCTGCGTCCACAACGTAATTATCTATCTATCTATCTATCTATCTATCTATCTATATATATATATATATATATATATATATATATATAGCGAGAATTGTCCAAAAATATACACCATTTTTATGAGATTGTTCATTTAGCCAATTTGTTTATTATATCATTTACTGGAATAGTTGGTAAAACATTGGCTAATTGCCAACTGATTAAAACTTTATAAATTGGTAAATATTCCCTTACAGTCAGTTCCAATGTATAGTTCACATATTTTAATAATTTAGGAAATGTTTTAAAATAAAATAAATGATTTCATGTTTATTTCTTTATAAATTGGTAAATGATAAATATTTATAATTCTTCTAATTGTATTAGTTTGTAGAATGTTGTAAAAATAAAACAATTCTGGTAAATAAACAATCTAATAAATTATGTTTAATATTTTTGTTGTAAATTCTCAAGAATAGAGAAAATGTATAAATTCACTCTCATATGTTTAGGCTTTATTACAATTCTAATTATCGCTTTTTCAAACAATAAACATTGCTGAATAAGTTTGTTAAAAAAATCGGTGTCATGGGAAAATCGGCCTTTTGACACTCTGTCTTATTGTGGATGCGAAGTCCCACGTTTGCCAACTTTTTTTTTAATCATTTCACCCCAAGAAAGATGATAATAGTATTAAGACCCAAGGGGCTTCTGGAAGTGAAAGAAAATGAGAAAACTTTGCTCTTATTCCAGAGACAATTGAAAAGTGTGAACCGGATGATAGGCGAAACACTTTGAACCTATTAAGCTTCCATAGCCGAACATTGAACACCAATCGAATATGATGGGAAAATGCCTTTGTCATTCAGTTAACCAATTCTAAAACATTTATTTGAATAAATCAACCGGTGCAAGGATCATAGAATATAGAACTGGAGCTTTGTATTAGGTTGGTGCAAAAATAATGACGTATTAATGTCGTTTTTTGACGTTAAAAATACGTCAAAAAACGACATTATTACGCCATTATTTTTGCACCATCCTAATATTCATCATATATAAGATCACATTCTTAGGAGACAAATGATCCGTGTTAAACGTTAAGAGGATATCACGGATATTAACATTATCCTTGTTAATGTTATTACTGATTCTGGGCACGTGATCGAGTGGTTAGAGCGTTCGCCTTCTGACCATAAGGCCTGATGCATGGAGGGGGGCGAACCCAGAATGCGACAGCTTTGGAAAGTGCCTCAACAACATACCACGTTTTCATGCAAGTCTTGTGAGCGAAATTGGGTAGACGGAACCCTTTGGTTCCGTCGAGAGCTGTGCTAGCATGAAGTCGCAAGTCATTGTGACCGAGGGTTTGAGCGTGCTGGCCTAGTTCAGATTGTTGATCACAGTAGATAACCTGCTCTCTCCCTGAAACTGTAACTAAGGTCTTCTCAACATAGTTGCTGTATAAACCACAGGTGGGCTTTGTGGGTGTCGAGCAAACACATATGTGGCTCAGCGGGCTTCTTCAATAGGGATTGAAAGTGACCCTATTAAACGAATATGAAAAGCCATTATTATTAATATTATTAGATTGTTGCAAAAATAA
>OZ010572.1:11192459-11199959 GCA_963932145.1 Acanthosepion lycidas | reverse complement strand
ACGTAGGAGACGCAAGCCCGCGAAAAAATCTGAAAATAAGCGTTACGAATAAAGGGTTATGATAAACCGACATTGGCCTTTATATTATTTAATTCAAATACAAAATTCCATTCTAACTTGATGCGCAAAAATTATTAATTCAGATTTATCTATATCACACCATAAGATAAACAAAAAGGATTATCAGTCCATATCATGAAGGTTGCGGTAAGAAGATTTTTGTGGTTATGTAAAATTAGGTAAATTAGATCGCTAAAAACAGAGTATAGAGTGATAAAAAAGACGCCAAATTTTACGAAAACAATATTTTAGCGTCTAAATGATTATGTTATTATGGAGAGGAAAGATCAAAGTATTTTTTAATTATTTAAAAAAAATTCCTTCTTTTTCGAACATTCTAAATTTTGATTAAAAACCCTTGTTTCTCTTTGTGCCACCGGAACTAGTAAAACATTAAGTTTTAAAATCTTGCAAAAATAAAAATAATTGTCGGATTTTAATGAAACTTTCAGAAAAAATGATGGAACCTATTATACATATTTTTTTCTTTTTTAAAGTTATGGCAAAAATATTTTTTTCATATGTATTACTCCACGCCATAACTGATTGTACGAAAACTCTATAATGTCAATTTTGGGAAGATTAGTGATTATATTAGTAAAAAGCACAAGGCTTTGAGGAAACCAAATCATGTTTTTTTTTCTTTTTTTTTTAGTTGGACCACCACTACCTGAAAATCATCTTTGATTTGTAACATACAAAACTCAATAAAACAAAAATATTATTTAATTTCAAAAGCTTTTAAATGCTAATATTTATTTTAATGAACATGGTCAATATTGTCTGAAAGCAAAAAGATATTGCGATGAAAAATGAATTTTTAAAACAATTATTTTTTATTTCTGAAATATGTTATTTTTACATTATGTTGTTAATTCCTGTAAAATAGGGAAAAGTTTGTAGAATTTAACGAATGTTGTTATTAAGTAGATATATATTTAGAGATTATAATTTCTAAAGCTTCTTACAAACTAACGAACAACAGTATATAAAGAATATAATTTGTGTCAATAATAACGCTGTAAATCAAATCTACGGAAGACAGGAAGTATCATGAATGCAATAAAAAAAAGAACGTCACGTGGATTGAATTTCTGTCTAGTATTTAACTTAAATACTGAATTTTTATAAACTTATTCGTTATTTCTTTAATTATAATAGATTTTCACATTTAAGTTGTTAAAATATTATAAAATTAGTTAAAAGCCGCATTCCAGTTTCGTGAATGTCCTTTTGAGATAGATTTATTTTTGCGAAACACGTGTGGAGAAGTTATTTTGATTTTTCAATTTCAACTGAGAAGGGTACCTTCAAGTATCAGTATCATCTTATGCAAATTTAAATTTGTATTTCATGCCTACTTCTGATAAATTTACATAAGAACGGTACATATAAATTAATAAGATACCTTTCTTATGAAATTTAATCTCACTCTTAAAAGTTTTATTTTAATTTCTTTATAATATATTTTCCATAAAGCATCATAAACGTAAAGGTAGCTAAGCACAAAAAAAAAAAAAATAGAGCGCTGAAAGTTTTCCTTAAAAATAACGAGGTAAATAATGTGTCCACTTACATCCAAATAACATCACTTCTCTCCTTCCTTAGAAGAAATTATCCTCACGTAAGCTATCAAAACGTCATGAATGTCTTTCATCACCTTGTGAAGTGTCGCGAAATGTTATGACCTGCTTTGTTTTATTTTCAAACTACGTCTTTGCGGCACAGAATCCAAGTTAAGCTTGGTTCGAAATATTTTAAATAAACATCATAATTTCTGATTTTCTGAAAATAAGTTTTGAAAAAAAATATAATTGATATTTAAAAGAATTTCAAACTGAGATTTTCATTTTTTTTATAAATTCGAAAAAATGGCTGACTATCTGTCAATTTTTCTGACTCAAAAAAATAAGATTTTTTAACGAAAATTTGCGACGTGCTAGGAACGATTAAAAATGTAAAAAAATTAAAAAAAATACCCCAAAAATACTTTGATCTTTCGTCTTAATAATAACATAAACATTCAGATGATAAAGTTTTGTTTTCGTCAAGTTTGGCGTCTTTCTCGTAATACTATACTCTTTTTAGCGATCTCATGAAGTACCTAAGTAAAATCAGGTAGAGGTCAATTTACCTCGATTCCATATTAACATGATTATGCCTAGTCATATATACTTTATAAGCTTTCAAGCGTTTTTTTTTTGTACAATATTTTGTTGCGAGCGTTTTCAAAGGCGTTGAAGTGTAGAGAAATTGTCCCTAGTAGAAGAATTATCTACAAAAAAACGTGACTGATGTTTGATTTATGACATGAAAAATGAACATTTTTGACAAAAAGGAAAGCATGCAAACTGATGATTAACAAAGTTTAATAACCAGTTCTAAATATAATTACACCTGATGCAATTCTGCTTCCCAACCAGTAATAACAGATGACGTAAAATAAAGACTGAATGACAGTAAATCGCAGTACCCACCTCGAAATCCTAACTGTGCAGTTGTCTAGACTGTTCTCTTGCTGATTTTCAACTCTGACTGTTTTATAGCGACTTCTTCGGCCTCGTTCCCAGTCCTCCAACGCCTTTTAGCACCTTCGTATTCTATCATTTATGTCGTGAGTTGCAGATCAGTGTTCGACGTATTTCGATCAGCATTACACTATGGTTTCAAAACCCACGGTCAAGTACGTCCGTCTCTTTTTTACTATAATTAAATCGACTGGCCTGAAGTGGGTTATTCTTCACACTCTCTTAGTTAGAGTGGCACCTCAAGGTGGTGCAATAGTTAGCAAGCTTGTCTCCCTAGAACATTTACGACTGAGTAGTGAGTTCGATCCTCACTGGGTGCCCTATACTTTCGGCCTTGTGCCACATCTAAGCTACGCTTAGAAAATAAATATGGGCACCTCGGTGTGGTGTAATGGTTAGCAAGCATGTCTCGCTAGATCAGTTACGACTGAAAAGTGATTTCGATCCTCACTAGGTGCTCCATACTTTCGGCCTTGTGTCACATCTAAGCTATGCTTAGAAAATAACCATAATAGGGCACATCGAGGTGGTGTAATGCTTTGCAAGCTTGTGTCGAACGATTACGACTGAGTAGTGCATGGTGCCCCTTACTTGCGGCCTTGTGTCATATCTAAATTACACTTGGAAAATCACTAAGAGCACCTCGAGGTGGTGTAATGGTTACCGCAACTTGTCTTGCTAGAACAATTACGTTTGAGTAGTGAATTCGATCCTCACTAGGTGCCCCATACTTTCGGTCTTGTGCCACATCTAAGTTTGGAAAATCACTTCTAAGTTAGAGATTTTTTCCCATCTCCTTTATAAATTTGCTTCTTGTTGGCTCTGGACCAATATTACAAAGAATTTTTTTCTTTGTTTCGATTTCTGCTTTTTTAATTTGTCATCATAAATATCCAAGTATTGTTCTCCTTCTTTTGAGATGATCGTTTTTGGTTTATCTGAATCTAATATTTCTAAAACAATTGACTGTTGTCATTAGTCGTTTCATATTAAGATTTGTGTAGTGTGTCAGTATTTTTCTGCAATAACTTGCCAGTGTTTTTTCTACAATAACGTGCGGGTGTTTCTACAATAACTTACCCGTTTTACTATAATAACGTTCCACAATTCAAGTGATAGCAGTATGTTAAAGTAATAGTAGTTGGAAATGGCCGCAAATATATCAGTTTTGCTCTCATATATGACGATTCATTGTGACCTTTGGCATGGCTACTCATGGAAACCTGATGTGATTTATCGGAGTTCGAACGGGTGACTGCAGCGTTTCATTTTTTAAAATCTTGTGTACAGTTGACATGTCTTCCTTCTAAAGGGTCAAATGTGTAACAGCAATAAATGAATGAAGGTGTTAATACCTAATGTAGACAGCATATTGGTCGCTCACAAATCTTATAAAACGCAGATTGTGTGTGTGTGTGTGGGGGGGTCTGTAACGTTTATATATTGGGTCGGATTTCCTACATTTTTCAACCGATTTCAACAAAACTTCACAGTACTACATAAAATTACCTTTCGATGGTTCTAACAGCGCCAAAAATTGGAAAAAATACAACTGTTTTTGCACAAAATCAATTTGAAAACACGATTAAAAGGCAACTCACATCGGGTTAAAAACCCAGATTGTTTGTGTGTGTGTGTGTTCATTTTTATATGGGATCGGATTTTCTACATTTTTCAGCCGATTTCAACAAAACTTCACATTTTTTGGCAGGTAGTGTTTCTTATTGTCTTGCACACTTTTTTCTTTATTTTTACATTCAGAATGCTTTCAAAATTCAATTTACAAGACAATTGTTTATAATAAAATTCTATTCAATCGATTGAAATTCTATTCATAACGATTGAAAACAATGTTTTTGTTTCAGTTTGGGTTTGACCAATTCGTAAAAAAAAAAAAACAAAACAAAAAAAACAGCCAAAAAAAAAAACTAATTAAGACATGCGTGTCCGTCAAACTTAAACAATATTCTAACGATCTCTACTGATTACACGAACCCAAACATCGGATAATTCTTTATCTTTAGGGAAAGATAATTCCACTTACTTTAAGGCCGTTTTTATAATTCCCTTTCTAATTTGGTACAAGGCATCTATAAGAAATTGGTTCTATTTGAAATTAATTCAATATTTAAAAGAAAGTATTAAGAAATAATTTAAAAATGCCGACGTAAGAAATCTGATAGACAAAAAATAAAAATATTTCGAAGATGATAATTATTAAGGAAAAAACACAGTACTTATCTTGTACCCGACTGTTCCTGCAGGTGCTTCAGTATGTCTTGCTTAGGGGTTTACGAGAATTTTCGTCGTTTCATCAGCGGAACTCGATTCATAATTAACTTTTTAAATTTCAATAATTGTCCACACGTGGGTGCCTTTTCGGGCGCCAAGGTCATCCCCCTCCTCCTCTTACGGACAGCCTCCATTACACACACTAACGCAACAGTATACGCAGGGTCAACCATCTCTACTGCGTGACTCGGGCGTGCTTTCACACTTTTGCGTTTATTGTTGCCCACGTGCACGTATTTGGCTTACTTTATTCGCCAACTTCGGACAACTCAAGTTGTTAATTACGTGTTCTAGCTGCTTTTTTGTTTTATAGTTCCAACCCAACCCTACACATGTTAGCCAATTGTACTAAAACCTCATTTCCTTTTGGATTTACCCTTGGTTTACCTTTTTAAATTTCCACTTGTTTAGTTTCGAGTTCCCCTTTAGTAACATCTTACTTATTATAAAACTCAGATTGTGTGTGTGTCTGTACGTCTCTATTTTGGATCGGATTTCCTACAATTTTCAACCGATTTCAACAAAACTTCACAGGACTACGTAAAATTACCTTGCAGTGGTTCTAACAGCGCCCAAAATTTGGAAAAACACAATTGTTTTTGTGCAAAATCAATTTAAAAACACGATTAAGAGGCATTAATGAAAGGGGGACAACTCACTTCGAGTTATCATACTTATTATAAAACACAGGTTGTGTGTGTGTGTACGTTTATATATGGGATGGGATTTCCTACATTTTTCAACCGATTTCAACAAAACTTCACATGACTACGTAAAATTACCTTGCAGTGATTCTGACAGCGCTAAAAATTGGAAAAACAAAATTGTTTTTGCACAAAATCAATTTGAAAACACGATTAAGAGGCAACTCACAGCGAATTATACTTATTATAAAACCCACGTTAGTTGTTTGTGGGTGTGTGTGGGTGTGTTCCTTTATATATGGATCAGATTTCCTACATTTTTCAACAGATTTCAACAAAACTTCACTTTTTATTTGGCAGGCAGTGTTTCTTATTGTCTTGCACACTTTTTTCTTTATTTTTACATTCAGAATGCTTTCAAAATTCCATTTACAAGACAATTGTTTATAATAAAATCTATTTAATCGATAGACTCATAGCGATTGAAAACAATGTTTTTGTTTGAGTTTGGGTTTAACCAATTCGTAAAAAAGCAAAAAAACAACAAAAAAACAAAAACAAAAACAAAAAAACAAAACAAAACAAAACATAAATAATTAAGACATGCATGTCCGTCAACCTTAAACAATAATCTTTGTCAATTTTATTTTTCAGTCTTTATGATGGTCGATACTTGATCTAACTCTTACTGTTACATCCTGGGGCAACGCCGGGCTCTACTGTTAGTCTTTAATAAACGTAACGCAGAGGCATAAATGTTGTATTTTCTCGGGTAAGTGCCAAGCAACACTGGCATAAATTCAATACAGGGAATTCCAGATACATCGGAACAGGTTAGTTCAGTTTTCTTTCGCTTGGAAGACTGACAAAGTCGGACACAGTTCGATATGACATTGGTACAGGGGATGGTAAGTTTAGGGTGTGGCCCAAACTCATGAAACTGTATATTCACTTTCCAGACCGCAATTCTCTAATTTGTCTAATTTTTGGCTTGATTTGGCATTAGTATCTGTTTATATTTCTGAGATGAGACAAGGGCACATGGCACACTGGGTAAAGGCGTTGGTTAGATCAAGTGACAAGACCCACAGAGTGTGAGTTCAATACCCGGTTAAGGCAGTGGAGAAATTGAAGAGGGGAATTAACAGGATAACTGATAACTGACATCCATTAAACATGGCTCGTGGAAGTAAAACAGTCTACCCCAGCAAGCGAAATAAAGGGTTCAGTTCGACATTCCAACCACCTGAAGAAGCCCGGAGCGTTCAACGGCCGAAACGTTACAATAAATATGGCGACAAAGATGAGAACAATAGTCCGAATAATGTATCAGATCATCCCATAAGTTATGTCCGTATTTTAACTTTTTGTTAAATGAACGAAATTTATAATGTCTAATGGAGCTGAACATTATTTTTATTTCAGAGAACAATAAAATAAAATTTTATTTGATTAAAACCTTGTTAACATGGAAGTACCCAAGAATCATTTGAGCTACATAATGATTTATGAATTCAAGAAAGGAAACTCAGCAACCGAAGCGTCTAGAAACATTCACTCAGTATATGGAGAGGAATGTGTGAATGAAAGAACTTGCAGAAGATGGTTTGCAAAATTCAGAGGTGGAGATTACACCCTTGAAGATGAAGATCGAACTGGACGCCCAGTTGAGTTTGATGAAAAGCTTCTTGAAGCAGCCTTTGAAGAAAATCCTGCTTTATCAGTTGAGGAATTGGTAGTGGTTCCCAGTTCAAACCATCCAACTGTTCATCGTCATCTTCAACAACTTGGAAAAGTTCCTAAACTTGGAAAATGGCTGCCTCATGAATTGTCTGAAAACAACCTCAAATCCCAAGTTGACATCTGCCCTTCTCTTCATTATCGCCAACTTTTTCAACTTATTTGGATAGACTTGTGACTGGCGACGAAAAATGGATCTTTTATCGAAATGGTAAGCGTCGTAGACAGTGACTTGG
>OZ010572.1:11182459-11187459 GCA_963932145.1 Acanthosepion lycidas | reverse complement strand
TTGTACATCAACCATTGGATTGACATTCTGTCAGGTATTGCTCATCTAAATAATCACTGCGTTACCGCTATTCCTATGGGGAACATTCTGACGAACTATATTCCATATTTCCACCAATTCTACAACAAAAATTCGATAAAAATGCAAACCTTTTTCTTTCACTTCGTATTCCAATGGTAAGAAAGTAATTCCAGTAGGTAAAATTTCTTCTAAAGAAACGCTATATTATGGAACATATTCCTGAGAGGATGCTTACCGTAGTAGTACAATCTTAACCTCATGAAATTTAAGGTCATCCATTATCCAACGATTTCATTGTAGACCTCTACCTTAAGTGACTCTTGTACTTTGTTTTGGGTGAACATTAGCGTAAAAATAATGCAAACTTATAAGTTTAAAAAGGCCGTTATTCTAAACCCTCTGTGACAAATGTGCGATGTGCATTTCTATGATAAATGTACTTCAAGTTCAAACCATAAATAGATATTAATGATGCAAAACTTTTAACTATTACGAATTCACTTAAGCGGTCTTCTTAAATAGATTATTAACAATTTTTCTTTAATGGGTAGCCTCACGAGAATTTGTTACAGTACGCTAGAGATTCGAGGTGAAAAAGATTACTTCGATTTCCTTTAAAACCCCGACCGCAGAAGCCTCGTTAGCTTATAACAGTGATACTAAACGTCGGCGGTAGCACACTCCTGAGGCGGTCCTAGAATCTTAACTGAGCGGTTGGTGATCAATGGTACACTCGTGTACGCTACAATTTTAATATATCAGCAAGATTAGCTCTTATTGCATGTCCCGATATTTTTCCATAGTTTACTTTTTATGTACATATTGGTTTGAGAGAAAACATTGTAGGAAATTGTACTCTTGGTTGTCTTCTGGCAATCTGGAATTATGGCTAGACGTAAATTTATATGCTTTTCTTATAACAGGATATCTTGTGAATTTTTATGACAAATATCAGGTAATGTGTATTGTAAATTGTACATGCCATAGGCATATACTCAACTCGACACAAAGAAGTCTCTTGTATTATTCTATACTCCGGATAGATCTCGACACAACTCTTTGTTTTTATCATTTCACCCCAAACAAGTCGATGAAGCAACTAAGACATAAAGAATTCCTGAGTGTGAAAGAATACGAGAAAAAGGAGGGAGAACCCTGAAAGAACAGGAATTAAAAAGGCAAAACATCAGGAGTGACATTGAATTTAAATTTTTGAACGCCAAAGTTGATTGGAAAGCAAGAGAACAGAATTGATTCTCAGAAGAAAGACGACAGAAGAAACTTAGAATAAAACTTAGCGTTATATCTGTGGTCAGTAAAACTGTAAAATGATGAGACCTATATTCCAATGTAGTACCTCGTTTAAAAGTCGATGTAGCAAAGAGGAAAGCTCATCAAAACAATTATGAAAATATTTATAGAAAAAGCGCAGAGAATTTAGGTTACGGTGATGGGAAGATGCTTGCCAGGTTAGGACCGATAACATTGTGGATTTTACTTTAGCTTTTATCAAGAATATCTAAATGCATTGCACAAGCACCTGGCCAGATGTGACAAGCAATATTCAATGCCTGAATGAATGACAAACTTATAAATATGTAAGATAGATTCTGGCGAGAAATATTGTCTAGAACACCACCGTAAACCAAATTTCCTCGCAGTAGACATATAAATTGTTTCAATATAATCTTTCCAGTTCTGTTTCAATGTCCTTCTTTAAGTGTTTTTCTCGCAATTTCTCACATGATTATCACTGTATGTAATAAATTATAATTATCAATAATCAACTTCATTAAGAATAATTATTACAATGTCTCTGCATGTTTTGTTTTCTTTATTAAGCATTTCCTCCCAAGCAAGGAACTAGTGACACTGGCACAGAAGAGGTTACAGAGAGTAACAGCAAGAGCGGTGTTTGAGGAAAGGATATAGAGGAGGACGGGGATCAAGATAAGGGCATCAGACTATGTCGATTGGCATTGTATTTGAATATTTGAAGATTATAGCCATCAGGGAAGAAAGTAAGAGGTTACATTTAAAGGATGGGACTGAGATGCCAAATTAGTAGCACGATTAAATTCATGCATGTTAGGCATCAGTGAGAGTAGCTCGTCAGAGGATTTCCCATGAAAATATATGTTGAAAAGACAAAGGGCAGCCACAGTACGTCTGTGAGAAAGTGACTGTAGACAAAATGCCATTGCATAAGCGTCTATGGATGTTGTCGAAGTGATTTTGATGTTTATATCCGAAAAATCTTCAAATGGTAAGGGAATCTTTCCTTGGGTCTCCGAATGGTTCTTTCATGTGCTTCCGATATCGATGAAGATGCCCATATCCTTAAACATATTTTTGAAAGTATTTATTGGTCGGGTAAAGAACTTTCAGCTGCAGATCTGCGTTTGGAACCAATTCATTGATTTTTTTTTCTTTCTTTGTGTGTCATTTCCATTCAGTTTGTGAACAATTATGGGCTTCCAAGCTTCATGTCATTTGGGCTCTACGTAATTTACAAGAACACGTTAAGTATTTACACTGTTTACATTTTTCGGACTGTTGTCCTCATCTTTATTATCATATTCGCGACGTTTCAGCCGTTATACGCTTCGGCCTTACTCAGGTCATATACGTTAGAACTTGAATGGGATGGACTGTTCTACTTTCATGTGAAATGCCTTTTTCTGAATATCCAATTTTTTTTATTGAAAACAACAATTAAGATGAGGACAACACGCCGCAGAATGTCAACAATGTAAGTTACAATAACTCTTCTCAGAGATATATACAGATGTAAAAAGACGGTTCAGGACCACATATTTACTTCTTAGCGGCCTGACCCTAAGCAGATTGGCATGCACCCTAGGGACTGATACATTGTGACTTCATGTTCATGAGCGGGGGAGTATTATGGCTAAGTATCGAGAGGGTTGTTTTTTTTTAAGTTTGAATCATGAGTCAGCCGAGGTGACATCGGAGTTACATCTAGATATATGGGAAAGCCCTCAATTGAAGACTAAGCAGACTGGACTACCCAAACGGAAGGTACTTTAAACTGAGTCCTAACTGGAAGGTTATGCGTTGCTTTTCTAAAAATCTATCAGCATATCGCACACATTTGGCGGTGAAGGATATACATGGTATTCCCTGATCAGACTGAATCTCAGGGGTACATTGGATTTCGAGTATTTCTATCCCGTTAGTATCATCATCATCATCATCATCATCATTATTATTATTATTATTATTATTATTATTATTATTATTATTATTATTAATAATAATAATAATAATAATAAAAGACAATAACACCCTTTCCTATTATTATCGTTTATGTGTTTATAATTTCTGTTCACCCTTGCCGTGGCCAGGTATTGAACTCAGTCCTCTATGGGTCAAGTCAATGAATTACTTCAACCAACGCTTTTATGAACTCTAGGGCTAGGACAAGCCAACGTATAACACCAGCAGAAGACCGAAGCGTACAATGACCGAAACGATAAGGGCCACAGTCTGAACAATGTAAACAGTGTAAATAGTTACAGTACCTCATCTTAGAAATATAAACACGCTAAATAGTTTACTCTGTTTTCCCGTTTCATCTCGCTTTAGTAAATTATTCGAGTCGTAAATTCTCTAGATTCTGTCTTTTTATTCTGTGTCTCAGAAATATAATCTGCCTCCTTATTGTAATTTTACATGTTGTTGTTGTTCCTATATTGCATAAGACTTCTTGTTCTGCTCACAGTATCGCCAGTATTCATCATTAGAACATCTCAGTCGCTTCAAGAACATCTCAGTCGCTTCAAGTTTCTTCGGATTCATAGGTTTTGTCACACATTATGAAATGGACAAAGTCCGACAATTATTTTAAGACATTTTTATGTTTATACATTCTTTTTATAAATACAAATATTAAGTAAATGCTCTGTTTTATAATAAACAGTATTAATAAAGGACGAATATTTTCTATGAAAATATCTCGGACATTCAGGCCGGAAAATGTTATTAATACTGTTTATTATAAAACAGAGCATTTACTTAAATATTTGTATCTATAAAAAGAATGTATAAACATAAAAATGTCTTAAAATAGGTTATGTGTTACATAACTCTGAAGTTGTGACACTATATTAGGTTATAAGTATATAATACTATTTATATGAGTATATTAGATTATAATTTCTACCGATCCCTTGCGCTATCAAATCTCTTAAGCCTACTTCGTTTTGATACTCAGAGATAAATGTTTTTAACTCTGCAATTTATTTGTTTATATATCCTCCGGTGACAATTTTAACTAGTCGATGAATCTTCTGAACTCCAGATTATTAGAAATTTACATTTCGAATTTCAGAAAAAAATGATGCATTACAAACAAATCATGTGGGCTGTTTGTTAGGAAATTTTAGCGGAGCAAATTAATAAGAAGCAGAAAAAGACATCGTTAGAAAGAAAGAGTGCTGAACTTTTATGTGATATCAGTTTTCCTATAGGTCCGTGAATGCTGGATAATCTCCTCACTGATGAAGAAGAGACTTCAAGGAACAAAAATGTAGATCTACAGAATGATACTAAAACTAACATGGATCTAACCTGTGAGCAACGAGGTAATTCTATATACAGTGGAAACACAAAGAATACATAGGCATAGCATCAGCAAGAGGAAGTTGAACTTTCTGGAGAAAATAAAGAGGAAAGAAGGCTTGGAAATTTGAATATTCACAGGAGAGATTGAAAGTAAGACGGGCGCATAACCTACAGTTAGCTTGAGTGAATGGATGGAGGAGCAGTGTCTGAGGAGATTGTGAAAAAAAACAAAAAAACCTTAAAAGAGCTACAAAGGACATAGAATTATGGTAAGCCAAGATCAGCCACGCCCTGAAGAGACACAGCGCAAAGCAGAAGAATAATTAAAACCTTTAGCAAATTAATTGAAACAAAACGAATATTGTTCATATTTTTCCAATCAAATATGACCG
>OZ010572.1:11174959-11177459 GCA_963932145.1 Acanthosepion lycidas | reverse complement strand
TTATATATTACGAATATCCCGAGCAATCCTTACATATTTGATTTGAATAAATACACATCAGTGAATATATTGTTATGTACATTTATTTTCGATATAATGGACAATGCAGAAATTGCATAATATAATATTACAGTAACAAATATCTTATCGGAATGAAAGCATGCATAATCTCACATGATATAGCACCGTAAATATATATATATATATATATATATATATATATATATATATATATATATATATATATATATACTAGCGGCATGGCCCGGCGTTGCCCGTGTTTGATTCACACTGCGAATTTTTACTAAGCTCTTTACTAAACATAAAATCTGTTACGAAAAAAACAAAAAAAAAAAAATAAATAAACAAAATGAACACAAAACGATCAGCTTTAAAAAAAGACTTGTAACTGGAAAAACCGAATGTAAAAAGAATGTTAACAACAAATACCTTTTTCACACTCAACCGAGTTCCGCGGATCCAGAATCAACGTTGAGTTTAAGCAAGTGAATGAGCCAATTGGAGTAAAGTGCCATGCAGATTTAAATTTTTCCCACTTGTGACGAATGCAGCTATCGATTTTTTTGCATGCTAGCATGCTAGTTAACATTCGTGTCAGTCATCTGTTGGCTCTCACGCTGGCCAATAGAATCTTTCTGCCTATTCCTGGCAGCCAGATATAGGCTCTCAATCTGGCCAGTGCAAAATGGCCGCAAACTACATGAAAAGTGCAGTAAAAGCATGAAAGAATCGATTATTTCCACTAGCGATGGGAGTTAGGAAATGCAAAGTCGGTCTCGGCCTTTACGCTAACTTGTAGCATGTGCATGTAAATTTGGGTGCAAACCTGTCGAAAATTGCGGCCGTGCATTCGTTACACACACACGCACGCGCGCGCACACACACACACACATATATCCTGCCTTTTATTGATAGGGATCCTGAAAATACTGCTCATATCAGTTAGTTAATATCAATGGTAATGTGAAAAAATATGATAAAATATAATAAAATGATAGTACTATTCTATTTATTATCTCAGAAGTTAATTCACGACAACCACTGCATTCATTAAAGTAGATACGAATGTAGTTGTGAGATCAATCCTTGGTTAGATTGTCAAAAATCAGATACTCTATGTTCAGCGGTAAAAGACCACAGGAATTATGCAATCAGTGATTGAGCACTTTTTGAATTATCATTATTTTCTGCGTCGTACAAATCCCTGTCATTCTTTGAATATTTACCTGAAGTTCCATTCAACAGGTACCTTATTTGTCCATAGATTGTGGCCATTTTCTTTAAAGTTCCTATTTTCTTGATTCTGAATAAAAGACATAGAAACATTTTCACTTACCAAAATAGAATTTAAAGAGATAGAAAAAATGAAGACGTCAGTTTAAACTGATATCAGGAGGATATGAGTTAAATTGACATATACCTTTTATATTTTAACGAATTTAAAATAATTGCAGATGGAAATATGGTAATGGAATTTTTACTTTCCAAAATTACAGATTAATATCTGATATGTCCCGGAAAGGGATATATTTGATCGAAGTAGCTAAGTGGGTTTGGCTACTGTTACCAAGTAGTACACGGTAGTAGTAATCGACTAGTACTTGCAGGTAATAGGTGTAGACCAAAAGGATATCCAATGGCGTAGTCTAATGGGCGTCCTCCCAGACTTAAACTCTTTGGTACCTACACATCTGTCTGCATTTATGACGGACACAAGGCAATCATATTCCAGTGTGAGTGAACTCAGGTGTATGCATATTCTATTATATCAGTGTCTTAAAAACAAATAAAACGGCGTTCGTTTAAACTAATACCATTATTATAGGAATCTCCACTAGATCGCGTAAAAAAGCCGCATATCACGATGAAAAAAAGCCTATAACTCAACGAAAACAAAGTTTTGTCATCAAAATGTTGTTATTAATTGAAAGCTAAAGCATTAAATGTATTATTTACACTAAGTAAAATATTCTGGTGTATTTCAGATAGAAATTATATAGATTGGAATGTCAACTATATGCTCAATTTTTTTTGAATTTTCTTAAAAGCGGCCATTTTCTTAAATTTTAAGAAATTTGTAAATAAAAAAAAAAATGATTTTAAAGTTTTTCCTAAAATAGATTATATATTTTTGACACAATTTTAAACAAACTTAAAGCATAATTTTTTTTTTATCCAGACATTCCTTAATGATATCTGAATTTTTTCATGTCTTTATTCACGTTATCGATGTTATTGAGATGTTAAGAGGTGATGACAGCCATTATAGATGATCAAATTTGACATAATTTTACGAAGTAAGCGAATGCGTCTTTTATTTTTGACTAGTAATTTTAAAATATTAACATTTATTCAGCAATTATGTATTATTTATTTTTTATTAGTCTGGATTTCGTTTCTTACGTTCTTAAACTTTTTAACTTATTTAACAACTTACTAACTTAAATAAAAAATGACTTCAATGAAATATGACCCAAAC
>OZ010572.1:11134959-11169959 GCA_963932145.1 Acanthosepion lycidas | reverse complement strand
GATTCTTGGGATTCGGGTTGGGTGAAAAGTTTGTAAAAAAATAAAACTGAAATGGAAGAACATTTTTTCATCAATATTATTGAACCAATAATTATCAATATATCATGTGTTATTAATACTTCTTAAGTGACATTCTTCTGTCTTTATCTCTTCACCAGCTTAATAACAAATAATTTCAACTTCCCTCATCCTTTTCAGTAACCAATTCATCCAATTTGTCTGATGCTCTAAGCTCAAAGAAACGGTAAGCGTCCTAACATTCAACTTCAACCTATAGATGCAGACCTCGGAGATATTGGGTAGACTCGATTTGATTTCTATGGAAAATATAATACGATATTCTTAAGACCTTCAAGACAGAACTATATATTAATATAGATGAATAAGTTCTTTATGGGGGCGGGAGATGAGTGCCTGGCAGCGATTCACATGCTAAATATTACATGAAATCCTAAAGAGACGAAGCTTTGCCTTCAAAATGGAATCCTGATTCACTGTCTGAATCCATGTTTATATTTTCTAATTTAAATGAGTACATCTATAATAGATTTAATCAGTGAATAATGTACTCAGAGGCAGTAACGTGTCTTTAGAAACAAAGAAAAGATGTCAGTGAATACTGAATATTCTTTTTACAGAAGAAATATAAACTTGAAGTAACAAATATGTGGTTCCACCGAAGGAACAAATTTTTTTTACAGGACATTGGAGCAGAGGAACTGTGCAATCAGAAAGGCAGTGCTAATATTTCTGAGACACATGATAAGGAAAGAATGCTTTGAGAAAATAAAACTTACAGAACATACTGAAGACACGAGAATCAGCGATAACAGTGAGTGATAAGATATTTTACAAGGATGTTTACCCTGTAAGAGACCCATGTTCCATTCGATGTAAAGGGTTACAGAGTAAGAGGCTCAGTTTGTGTTGTATATATGGGGAAGATAAGGTTAACTAGATTTGAACAGGTTAAGATTGTAGTGATCTGGAAAACATCCTCTTGTGAGTCGGTTAAACAAAGCAGCGTTTCTTAGAAGAAACCTACCAATGGAATAGACAGGGAATGAGGATATTTTGATTACAATGTCTCTGACATGGTGGGTCATAGCTGTGAAGGTTAATATCAGTAACATTTATAGTAAGAAGTTTGTAGTAGTTTTTATAGGTAAATGAGGTTCTATTGTTCAGACGCCGATCTTACAACACTGACTGCTCCTTCTCAAGACAGCGTTCTCTAATTCGCGCACGTTTCACCAACGTAAAATCACCAGCCCCTTCTCACTGCTCCAACCCTTTTTATCATACCAAACCAACGACCGACTACGCAGTCAGTGTTCTTAGCTCCGTCTTCAGTCAAATATCAACCTCCATTCTAACAATGCAGCACGCGGATTGCTATTGGTCGAATTGCGCCAAGCTGTATAAAAGCCAACGTTTCAGCATAATACACTTCCGGAATAACTAAAGCGGGTAGGGGAAGATTCATCCCATCTTCAAAGGAACAAAACGTCACTACTACGTGTCTGGTATTGAATTAAGGAAGTTATTTTCCTTTACAGAAGATGCAAGCCATTCTAACTCGTTTAATACACATAACGAATTCGTGTGAATGGAGTGACCAACAGAAACAAAGGTATATGATGAAGGGTAAATAAATACATGTAGCAGGAAGATGTGGAGAGCCATTGTCATTCCCATCCTGACGAAACATGGCAAGTAAATAAACTGATCATTTAGATGCATAATCTGGCATTAACAAGTTGTGACGCTAAACACTTTAAACGAAGTTGCATATTGTGATAAAGAGGAGAAAAGTTTACCTCGATTTCTTTCGATAAAAATATGTTCTGATTAATAAAACATACCACTAAAAGAGGATGAACGGGGTAAACTGATCTCCAAGGTGTATTTTAACCTCTAACGAACTCGACAAGAAAATAACAGCCTTCTGCTTTCTGCGAAAAAATACAAGAACTGTCCCTGTCTATTTTAATTATCCATGTCAATCAACAAAGTAATAGTGGCCAAGGAGTGCTTGCTGCTGTCACAAACGAACAGGCAAGTTAAATTTAGGGTTCTTAATCAGGAGTGTTGTTGTCGCGCCAGTGATCAAGTTTTTTTCTGTTGTTTTATCGATTTTTTGGTTTAACCAATCAAGAATGATTGAGAACAAGATTGTCATGTAAAAGAGAGACGGAAACTAAACAAAAATCTTCAACACAGTTTTTATGTTATACGCTTTAGAAATCTTCAGCCACCATCATATGTTTTCATCACAGGTTTTTCCAATTATTTAATAACACAGAACAATAAAACTGTTAAAAACAGCAACCAGGCGACAGTTGCAGCTATAAGTCAGTAGACAGAGTAAAAGAGGTTAACCAACATATTATCAGGAATCTAACCATCTAATTAGTGTGTCCAGGCAAGGGGCAATGTAACAGAGAAATTCAACGTTGCATCGGTTTAGAATTAGACGACTTCACTTCAATTAGTTGAGCAAATTATTAAAAGCTGGGAAAAAAAATAAATGCTAAACTACTATTTTATATACATTCGATTTGACAGTCCATGTTAGACAATCTTCTCACTGATAACAAATATAATTAAAGCGATGTTGATGCTGTTTTACTGACAAAGCCTGAAACATACTTTGGACTGTATATGTCAAGTTGATGGAAATAAGAACTACAAAAAACTCTTACTAACTTCTATTAATATCGTAAAATCGGAGAGTGTTCGTTTTAGTCTTTATTAGACAAGACTGAATCAGTTGTCGAATTTCAGAAATACTAAATCGCTTGCTACAAAAACATTCTTTTATTTCTTCAAATGTTAACATTGTTTTTATAATCAACTCAGAGCGTTCAATAAAATCGCCAACTTGAAAACAAGTATATAAAAAAAACGTAGGAGTTATATGTAAAACTTTGTCTCAAAATTTGAAACACGTATTTCATAAACTCAAACTTACATTTGTTGCCACTTTTTTGATGTCAACGAATACTCGTTGTCACTTCATCAATGCACGTTGTAGGAGAGACAATCGCAGATAGAATTATAGTAACACCGTTGATGAATACTGGTGTCAGACACCTTCGAATAACACTCGTCGAATAGTATTACGTAAAGTGAATAGACCCGAATAGAAGAGATGGTGATCAGTATAGTATAGAGGAGAGACTAGAGATAGCGAACACTTAAGACATGACGCGAATTCCTCTATATCTGCGTTTCCTCTATGGTTACGTGATCTACTTAGTTCAATAATGAGTTTGTGTGTTCACTGTCGTTCTATGTTCAAATATAAGTGTCGGCAGCAACACTTCATTTCTATATAACAACGGAGAAGGGTTTAGGCCAGAATGAGTGTGAGAGGCTAAAGGTAATTGAAACTATTATTCTTGAATTGCTTTTTATTACAGAGGTTAGCTTGACCATTTCAAGCCGATTCTGAAGAGTAATAATTGCTAGAGAAAAAGTGTACTCTCAATCATATATATATATATATATATATATATATACATATCTATACACACATATATAAATATACACACACACACACATATATATATATATGCACAAATACACACACACACACATATATATATATATGTATATATATATATATATATATATACACTCACACACAGACACACAGACACACACACACACACATATATATATATATATATATATATATATATATATATATATATATATATATATATATATATATCGAAGCCTCCGTTGACGAGAAATCACATTCAAAATAGACTGAAATGGGCCGAGGACAATATGAAGATTGACTTCTCTAAAGTTTTGTTCACAGACGAAACTCGAGCAACACTTGCTGGGCCAGATAGATGATACAAAGGCTGGCTAATGAACGGACAGAATCGCCATCAGCGTTTGAGTCGCCAAGGCGGTGGAGGTATAATGATCCAGCGTGGTATTATTGGAAAAACATTACTGGGCCCATGGAGAGTACCAGATAGCGTCAAAATGACTGCTGATGGATACATAGCGTTTATGAAGGAGCATCTTGAACCATGGATGAAAAGGCAAAGAGTTGCCTTCAGAAGGGCCATGGTTTATATGCAAAATAATGCTCCCTCACATGCTGCTCACAAGACTACTGAATATTTGTAACAGTTAGGCTTCGATGGACCTCGAAAAATGAAGTGGACAGCAAATTCTCCGGATTTGAACCCAATCGAAAACCTTTGGAGCATCATGAAGCGAAGACTGTAGTGTACTGCACGGACGACAATTCAGGACCAACGATGAGTTCGTTGGAAGCAATTCTTGACATATCTCGCGGCATTACAGCAGATGACATCCTACAATTAACAATTTCTATGCATCGTCGACTTCTTCACGTAATTTCAAAACAGGGAAAGCACATTCCCTATTAATTTGTTTAAAACTGTGCCTTTGCTGTATCTGTTATTATTTGTTTGATTATCTTATTTATTAGCTTCTTTTGATCATAAAAATTCACGTGTAACATTAATAAACGTTTTGTTTGCTCAATTCTGGGACTTTTACCAAACCTTTCTAATAATTTGGCACGCTCAAATCACCGTGCTGATAACAAATATGACGCCAGTTTGTTTACTTTGCGCAGATCAGTACGAAAATTGCACAGGTCAGTGTTGCCAACATTGTGTGAAAATATTGTGTAAATTGATTTGACGGTTTTTGAAATATTAGAAAAAAAGTTATCTCGATAATAATTTGGCACGCAGTGTGTATACATATATATATATATATATATATATATATATATATATATATATATATATGATCATAAAGTATTGGTATTTAGGACTGGTGCTATAAAAACAAACTATAAAACATATGTATTCGGCATTTAATCTCCTTCGAGGTATTGCCATTCTGAAGACACACTCTTTATTCAATGTCGTTTCCATTGATGGAAGTCTTCTTGAAAGCCATTTTTGGGCATTGCGTGCTGTTGCCTCGTGGCATTCTCTTGGATTGCCTTGAGGTCTTGTAATCTTGTTCCTTTCAAGAGTAATTTGGTTTTTGAAGTGGGAAGTATTATAAGTCTGTATGCGAAACAGAGTCCAAGGTCAATCTGTGCCAAGCGGATACCATAGCAACATTCCCAATACGTTTTGATCACACTTGTTATATATATATATATATATATATATATATATATATATATATATATATATATATATATATATATATATGGCATGAAACATGTTTCTCCTTAAGCCACAGTACTCAGAAATTTGCTTACGGCATTATATATCATTCTTTCCTTCCTGTTAGACTGTTAATGACTGTTATCCAATTAATTCCTGCCATTGGATATTTGTGTCAATGGCTATGAGATGAACATTGGTAGAATATTTCTGTAATTAATGATCATTATGTCTCATCACGAAAAATGAGTAAACTAGTTAATAAAAATAACAGGAAATTTAGTTATTTTTATAATAGAAAAAAGCAAATATATATGAATAACCATCACAAAAAAAAAAAAAAAAATCAGCTCAGCGATATCATTGCCGAAAATAAAGAAAATCGTTGTCTTTTTGCGATTAAAGTGTTTGCCTCATGAAATGAAATTGCCTGAAAAGTTATACAGATTGTAAAGCTAAAACGTAGTAGTGACTAAAGATTGTCGCGGAGAAAGATTATGTGTAAGAACTACGGAGAATGAACGGAACAAAATATATTATAGCTATAAATTTAGCTTAAAACATAGAAAATATGCAAACACTCTCGTGTTGTCAATTTATTATTGGAAGATCAAAGATGAATGAATTACCTTCTTCGAAATAAGTTGGGAAATTCTAGAGAGAAACAAATCCTCTAAAAATAGTGTGGACCAGTGTAAGAAATGTTTGTTGGAAAAACTGGCAATTTTGAAGTTGATTACAGACGAAAGGCTATTAATGAGATCCGAACATTCAAGTAGATGTAGGTACGTCGGTAAGTGTCTATTGTGTCATCTGCCACGGGACTGAGGATTTTCTTTCCCATCCCAACTCTCATCGTTAGTATAGAGTCGCATAGAATTGGTAGGTCTGTCCAAGAGGGAACTTTATTTGTTTATTTTCACCCCACACCATGGATGACTATTTTGAGGCTTTTTCTTTTTTTTATTTGATTTTTAACGTCTGAAGATCACTTTAACGGGAAACATTTTAGATTTACGGTTTTAGATCGGACTCCCTAAGCGCGTTCTTGGTGTTTGTTGACATTACGACTCTGTCTGAGTTTGTTTTTTTACAGACGTTGTAGCATTGTAGATTTGTACTTCTGTCAGTGAATTATTTTTCATTTTTTCTTACTTGGCAGGCTTAACAGGTACGGTTAGTTTTGACACATTATCTCAACAAATTACTTGGTTTATACATACATACATAATATATATATATATATATATATATATATATATATATATATATATATATATATAAGGAAACATTGAAGTCAACGCTTAGAGGCGACAGTCTGTTTTATGCTAGACGCAATCGTCAGGCCACCCATCTTATGGTAAAATAAAAAAAAAAAAAAAAATTAAAATTAAAATACTAATAAAAATATTACATATGAATAATATAAAATAAGTTGAAATAAAATGGTGGCCTGACGATTGCGTCTATCATGAAACAGACTGTCGCCTCTACTTCAATGTTAACTTTTATATTCACACGCTCTATTTCTGATACTGAGCACTTTATCCCATCAATATAGCACACCTTAAGACTATATGTCTTCATATATAAGAAATATACATAATATCATACATAGATTGAAGAACTGGGAATTTCGTACGTCTTGCATTCTTCAGTTTCAATTTATTGGGTTGCCTCCATTTCAATAATATTTCGGTTTATCGCGATATAGCTTATATAGGGGCGAATTATTATTGTTGTTAAAATATTTAAATGCATTGTAGTTTACTTTTTTAATTTAATTTAAGCGAAGATAATCTTGTAAACTTGAATTTAAGATTGGAAATAAGAATTATGAATTCTAATTTGAAGAGAAGCTTTTGGAATAAATTAAAAAAACATTTAAAATTAAGGGGACAACTCTATTTTTCTATGAAAATCAATAAAGTAATATTAATAAACTAAATAAGAGTAGTAATATCAATAATAACAAAGTATACAGTGATAAAATTAGGTCTCTCCCTTATAACGCAAAAAATGGTATACCCTGGAGAAAAAATATCCCCAAATTGATAAAAACATTTTTAACGTGTAAATGTTTATGTTAGTATTAAAGAGGGAAGACGAAAGTATTTTCTGAATATTTTGTCAGATTTTTTAATCCTTCCTATAAATGTTAAAAATTTTATTTAAAAATCTTGTTTTTCTCGAATCAAAAAAAGTTCGTAAATTCGATCTTATCGGCCATTTCTGCCCGAGTTTGTAAACAAAAATCAAAATTAGTTTAAAAATCATGTAAAATTCAGTTACACATTTTTCTTTTGTTATCTTAGGAAATTTAAAATGATTAAAGTATACTTAATGTAATTTGAAAGAAATGTTACTTACTTTTTTAGCAGAAAATTTTTTAATAGAGATATTTCCAACCGTGGTGCTTGCTGAGGTGCGTGATTGAGGGGCGTTAATTGATGTATATCAATATATTGACAACTTACGTCAAAGGAATTGATCGTACAGTAGCGCAGAAGTGATGTAATTCGTTATAATTCTAAGTGAACCTGGTTAGTAAAATTTAAAACAAAACAATCAATTTCATAATTGAAACAGGTTAACTTAATGAAATGAGATTTTATATCTTTTTATTAAGGCAAACTTTTTTTCTATTTATTAATACTTGTGATATGGCAGTCAGGGGAGTTTTATACATATTTTATTTATTAATAAAATTAACATTGAAATGCTATGCAATCGATTTCAAACTTTGCTGTGTTGTTAACTGAACGAATGCAAAGCGATTTCTGAAGTAAAAAAAAAACTTGCTCTATCAAGAGAAACAAGTCTACCTCATGTGACATTATTTCAAAGCTGTGCATCCATACTTTCGTTGGAGACAATTTTAAATACAATTTTGTAATATTAAAAAAATATTTTAAAAATATCAACGTTTGTCAGATTTTAATAAGCTTTCAAATTTATGATCTTTAAAAAGTAGAGAACATAATATCTCTTTTTCTATAAGGTGGCATCAAGAAACTTAATTTTAAAATATATAACAACATTTTGTTATACTGTGTATTTAAAATAGAAAAAAAGAAAAAAAATATTGTAAAAATTCATTTTTCATCAATTTTTTTTTTCTTTCAGATAAAAATTACCTTTGTATATGTTATTCAGAAAAGTTGTAAAAAGCTTTTTTAATTAAATATTGTCTTAGTTTTATTGGGTTTTGTATTTTTACAATTGAGGTAAAGTTTGGACAATTTTGCGCATTTTTTTTGCCAAAGAAATCGATGATTTAGAATCTTCAGAGTCTTGTGCATTTAATAAAAAAATCAGGTTGCGAAAATAACTTTTTGAAGTTTTCATAAATTCGAGGGGTGTAACATATATAAAGAAATATTTATACCATGACTTTCAAAAAGACAAACATTTCTAAAATAATTTCATTCAGTTGTGAATAAGTTCTGAAGGTTTCATTAAAATCCAACAAGTACTTGAATTTTGCAAGATTTTCCAAATCAATGTGTTTTTTCAACTGAAAACAGTGAAAAACAAAAGGGACAAGGCTAGATAAAATAAATTAAAATCAAAATATTAATAAAAATAATACATATGAATAATATAAGTTAAAATAAAGTTGAAACATAAATATATAAATAAATAGAGCAAATAAATAATGCAAATAAACACAAATAATAAATGCAAAAAAGGAAACAAAAGAAAATAAGTAAATAAACACGTTTGCTCTGTTTCCAAAGTCCAACTGCTACATATTTTTCGATGTTGCATTTGAATCTTAGCGTAGGTTTTCATATTACATTGGGTTGTAGACTGTCACTGTTTAGTGGGCATTCAAAGTTTGTTCTGTAATTGCAAGTAGTTACAAGCGGCGCCTGTAGATTCTTGTGTACAACCGCTGTTTTGTTTCTTTTTATAAATATCGTGTATGCGCGTTGATATAATAAATAATAATTGCCTGGCAAGAGAAATCAGAGGGCTGAGTTTATTACTTTTACTTGCGAGCTTAAGTGAGTTATAAATATTTATTTCCAGCAGTACATTTTTAAAAAGAAAAATATTATCAGCACTATATTAAAAAAAAACATATTACCTGCAATACATTTTTCGTAAAGAAATCACAAGCAAAATATTTAAAAAAAAAAAATATTACCAGCAATAAAAATCTTGTCGGAATTAAATAACCCATTGAGGTTGATATACCGTAAAACAGCAAACCAAACTGAAAAATGGCAAACTTAAAGCAGAAAAAATATGGAAGGTAAAAAGTGTAGAAGAAGAAAGAAGTATGGAAAAATATATATATATATAAGACTTTGTCACTCTCATCCCGGTCCATGTCTTTCTAATAAATACTTTGTTTGCAAGCTGCTATTATCTTAGACCTCTCATTTAGGAAGTTGTCTGACTCTTGAAACAAGATTTTAGCCAGTTTTTCTTCCTGACATAAACTGCATATGACATTACCAATATTATACGCCTAGGCTTTGATTTTTGAAAAACTCCAATATACATTGGCATTTGCCATTTTTCCTTCAACACCCACACATGGCTAGACAGTTTTGTACAATGTTTGTAACTTTCCCGCTTAAATGATGATTGGTGGTCGTAGTTAAAGCTGCCTCGTGTGCACCCGAAATATAATTCATTTTGGCCTTTTTCATTCCCCAATTCTCCTTTGTAGACAACCCCTTCATTTTTGCATGCTTTATTTAGTGGATTCAATTTTTGTTTCTGCAATTGCACGTGTGATCATTCATTGTGCACGCCATCTTTATAAAACTTCTTGATATTATGTTTTTTAATTATATTTTCACGGTATTTTTGTTGAAAATTTTGTGCATCTTGGAAGTTTGGAGAAGTTTTTATAAAACAATTTAAATAAAAAAAAAAAAACATTTTTCCAATATTTGTTTTCTCTCGTAGCGGGGTTAAACCAAACTATAATTCTTTTTCTTTGAAAAGGTTGGAACTTTTGTGGTTTAAATTCAAGTTTGGTTTTGTGCCCCTCTTCTGCTGAAACTCTTTCATATAATTTCATTTTTTTTTTCTTGAAATATAAGTCTACATTAAATGCCACTTGGGACATGTTTAATCACAGTTTTTGGGTGGTTAGAAGAGGTGTTTACATATTTTAACTTAATATGTTGTTTCGTGTATGGAGATACGTTGCCAGTATGTAAATCCAGTTCCACGTCCAGGTATTGGATTACTTTCAAGTTCCTATCAACCTTTACAATAATACAGAGGTTTTTGATGAGTTTTTACTGTTCTTTCTTTATTTTAACATTCACTCTTCTTTTATCTGCTACTATCATTAATTCCTCACCCATATATAGACTAGCGTAATGTATATGATTTTTTTATAGCCTAGAAGAGAAATTATTTTCGGTAATACTGAGGGTTGTCCTAAAGTCTTG
The DNA here is from genome assembly GCA_963932145.1 of Acanthosepion lycidas. Lineage (NCBI taxonomy): Eukaryota > Metazoa > Mollusca > Cephalopoda > Sepiida > Sepiidae > Acanthosepion > Acanthosepion lycidas. Next base: position 11,159,359 of record OZ010572.1, on the reverse strand, counting down.
TCGTCCCCACATTTTCTATTTCAGATGGCTGACACGAAAACGATGATGTTCATATTGACCTTCTCGATGTGTGACAAAAGTCACAGAAAAAGAATAAACTGAATCCAGTACATGTACTTTGTATTACTTGTTTTATTGTTCTTCATTTTTTTTTTTTGGTAGGGCGTAACAAAACTTTCCGACCACCCTGTACAAAAAGTTTTACTTGCTTAGGCTTTACCATAATAAACTCCTTAATAATGTTTAATGCCTCTTCAAATATAGAGGTATGGCAATATTTATATTATATTTAGTAAATACATGCTTTTTTATTTTTTTATTTCTCGGAACCAAGATGCCCACACCCATTTGCCTTTCCAGTGGTTAAAACGTCACACATTTTTTGTAATATTTTCTGTCATATTTTTTCCAATTCGGTTTTTGTTGGGTTAATTAAGCGAAATGATGGATTATTCTGAAAATTTCGCTTGTCATCTTTTACAGTTAGGAAGACATGTCTTCTACATTATTGCTGGACTTTCTCAACTATATTCATTTTGGCTGTGATGTTTTTCGCCTCTTTATTTATTTTTTCAATATAGTTTTTATAAAATTTGGTGACTTCTTCACTTATTTTTTTTCTCATACACCTTTGAACTCATCAAGTAGATGTTTCCAGTTTTATCGCCTTTAATTAAAATTTTCGAGGTTTTCTTTATTTTCTTCACCTCATTAGCCAGGCGTTTTTGAAAGACGCTATTTACTTCCCTAAAGCTTGGTCCTCTTCCTAACACCAAGCATATCCTTTTAAAAACCAGTCAACTCATTTATTACAGGAGGGGGTAAGTTTTGGTTTTAATGTGCCCCTTATGGTTTATATATTTCTGCAGGAAAAAACAATGCTTTCCATCTCATGTAATGATTATAGCGCGTACTCATGTTTCTCAGGTATAGGGATGTTTTTCTTAAAGAGTACTCAAATTTAAACTCTTACATTATATCTCCTTCTATTATTTATTATTTTGTTATTGTGTATGATTATGTACACGCCTCGACACGCATACATTTAATGATGTTCAGCCATGTCTATATGAATAAATATGATACATATAGATTATGTAATTGTGTCATTAAAATACACCAGTATGAAGTTCTCTACTGAAATCAGGAGCGAAGAATACAATAAAACTTCTGCTTTCTAAATTGTGAATAAACCTTCCCAGAAAGAGAGACGATAGACAGCTGACGATATTTTCTCGGGACGTCTCATAATCAAACCTGAAAACCCTACATTTGCCGAGGAATTAGCGACCTATCATAAATGACGATGCATTGCTGAAAATGCTCATAAAAAATACAAAAAAAACGAGGACTTGTTTTTTTCTAAATGAAATTAAATCAGTTTACAAACATTAAGCTCACTATCTGAAGATTTTTTGTACAAAAATTATGAATGATTTTAAATATAACCAGTTCACTGCCTTTAACCATAACGCTAACCCTAACATAGTCCATGCTTCCAATAGTTGGTAAATATATCATAGTAGAAAATGAATAGTAGATATATAATCGTAGAAAATGGACGCTAGATATCATACTATATTACCACCTTGAAATCTTTGTAAAACCTTTCTTATACGGACCAATAAATTTTAAACTTCCTTTTGGAAATTTATAAAAGAAACATGAAGGGTGGATAGACTTACAGTATTTGTAGAAGAGCGTATAGTTTAAGAAATATTCGTCTTTTGACCGGCTCACATGTATCCTGGGTTTATTGAACAGGAGTAGATCTTTATCCATTGTTCCCTGTTTAGGACTGGTTTTCAAGTTCATTCTAAAGTCTTCACTAATAAGGTCCGACGTGTGAATATTTTTTAGGATCTAGTCTCCGGTTTCTTCTAAAATCTTTTAATTTTCTCCCACTCCTAGTGGTCCCTTGCGTCTTGGTGGTTCTGTTGCCTCACTTACGGCGGAGTGAGTAAAAGAAAATAGAGATATACCCATAAACTGAGCTTCTGAATCTTTTACACTTCACCACCAGTGGCTCTTGAGCCTTGTACAGGGTGAACATCAGCGTGAAAAAAAGCGCAAACGCCTTCTCTTAAACACACACATACATACATATTTTTGTGTGTTTTACGTGCGTGTGAGTGATAAACATTTATATAAGCGATGAGAGAACATTTATATAATAGATATAATTATACAGATATAATTCTGTTATTTGATAATTTTGTCTGACTTTGGAATTAGCCGCACCGAAAATTTTGCGTCACCTACTCACACGCGCGGGCAATATATATATATATATATATATATATATTTATATATATATATATTTATATATATATATATATTTATATATATATATATTTATATATATATATATAAAGAGGGATACAGGGGATGGAAACTGCTAGTTATAGCCAGTGATAGTTCACTGACCTCCATCTATCAATGTCTGACAATAAATCAGCGTTTTTTGTTGGCGTTGCTGCTGTCTGGGCCGATAAGATAATGAAGATAGAATGAATTGTCCAAGTTGCTAATGGAATAACTTTTCTTTCTCCCTGACTGTGGTGTGCCTCTTCCATGCTTATAATTATAATTGCTGATGAGACGAAATGTGAATGTCTCTAGAATGTGACTTGACCTCAGTTATCCGTTTGATGGTCTGGTGACCTTTACAGAAAACCCACAGCGAGAACAGTATCATATTTAAATATTCATATATCAAGCGAGATATCTTGCTAAATTATTACATAAGTATGTAATGGTCTTTACTCTTGCATGTTTGGTTCAGAATGAACGCCATACTTCTTTAGCCTTGTACCAGACTAAGTAAAACCTGGTAGTAACTGGTGAGTATTGCAGTTGAATTACTAGCTTCTTTTCCACATAAGCCAGTTTCTAACCTGAATCGATAATAATCCTGTTTTTAAACCAGGTTCTTCCTAGCTTGAAGAGTGGCACTACTCAGATTATATTTTTTTTCAATTGGCCTAGACTTTAATTTAATAAGCATATATACATATAAATGTAAGAATGTATCGTAACTGTAGAAACAACAATTCTATATCACAAACGAAAGTGCTCACTTCGACAGACACAGCTCATATTCAGCGGTGAACTGGCTAATGTGTTATCATGGTCTATGGCAAGTGGGCCACTATATATTAAAAACACACAACAATAAAGAAATAAACACAGATTACTATTTTAGTAATAAAATAGAATAAGAAATTTATAGTCATCTGCACGCTATCGATGTGAGGACTTGTAAAATGCTGAACATCATAAAGACAAGCTTAAGAAATTCGTTGTCTGAGGAGAATTTGAAATCATACATGTTGTTAAACATTGAAAAGGAATTGTTAAATGAATTGTATGTAGAAACAATTATTGGATGTTTCGAAAAATCATCTACTGAACAGAAATGTCCGCTCTTAATTTCGTGGCCTGCATGCAATGCTCTGTTGTGCTTTTAGGCTATCTGTTAATATGGAAATTGTACAGTAAACTTTAAAAAAAATCAAACAATTACTTAAAATTAAAAATAAATAAATTCAATTATAACATTCTGTATTTACAATTGATATCTATTCCAGTAATATGTAAAATATATGTCTACTAAGAAAATACACATATTTCCACAAAAATCTTAACGCTACCCTTGTTTCCATAAGAATTTTTTAGACTTTTATTCATACTTTATATAAATTAAATGATAGCATTGTAGTTGTGAGTAGAGCTCCTTTGACTCCTGGGAACATTTATTATTAGAATCACTCTACATGAGACAAAAACAGATCTGGATTTTGCTCGACTCTGCGTATCGACTTCCAGAATACCACCCCCAAAATAGCTGGGTCACGAAACATTTTCTGATCAACCAGAAAAAGCCCACACGACATTTGCAGCAGCCTTTTCAGAGTCACTAACTCACTATACAGCCACTGCAGATTTAACACACAACGCAGATCCAACCTTGCTCCCATTACAAAATGATCCCACAGCAGATAAGCTACACGAATACCCAGGGTAACAGTGACACCAAGGCGCTTCCATCAACAGCGATGCCTTGACCAGAGCTGAAACCAGCATCAGCAGAGACTAACTCTCAACTACATATGCGTGTTGATTTTCTTCACATGTCTATCTTGAATACAACCTTGTGTTGTAACCCGAACGAATTCTCAGTGTCCCATGACTGATATAGGATACGTCAGAATGAGCAAGGGATCAAATCATGTAAATCACAGGAAATAAATCTCTTTTACTTATTTCAACGACGTCTTGTCACCATCTGTTGTTTTGTCACTGCCACTATTTTTTTCTTATTAGCAGCAAAGCCACTGTTAAAAATGTAACACTCGCTCAGAGGCAATTAATCTCATCTATCTACCTATCTGTTGATAATAAATATTGTTTACGCCTGTCAAACCGGTTGGCTATTAAATTATCAAAACGATAACGCGTTTAATGCGAACAGATTTTTTAAAATAAAATATTCAATAATAAGAAATAGAGATTTTATAGTGATCAGCGAAATAATAAGTTCAAGAAATGATCTTCCGACTAAACGTATTGCAGACAGATTCACGTGTCACTGGTATGATTATTATCAAGAGTTAATTCCAATATCTATATCTGTTTGTTTTGTTTGCTTAATGGCATATATTCTTATGGTCATTTAATGCCGAAATTTAAATTCCATGGGGGCATTAGTAATTTCTTTTACAAAAATGTATTTCTGGCAATATTTTTTCTTTACAAAAAATGTATTGCTGACAATATTTTTAAAAGTGCTTTCACAAAAATGTATTGCTGGTAAATTTTGCTATGAAAATGAATTGGTGGCACCTTTACTATACAAATGTATTCCTACACTTTCATAGTGTTATGACACCAGTTTGGGGGATTCATTATTTGCACATAGCTCTGCCCTAACACTTACTACCACCCCGGGTCAGGGTGGACCAGAGACAACAGCAATTAAGAGGTGGCTCCACGCTCCTCAAAAATTGCCGACCAGAGGCTTTGCTGCCTGATGTAGTTCATCATCATACACAGGACAGATTTATGTCCGAGAAACGCCAGAAGATACAATGTTTTATCTATCTATAATAATAATAATAATAATAATAATAATAATAATAATAATAATAGTAGTAGTAGTAGTTCAGAAAGGTCTAAAGAGACACTCACGGAAAGGGTTTACAGAGCAAAATTGTTGTAAAAGAGGAGGATGAGGAAAGAAAGAGTTGCATATCCAGAAGACGTTTAAGATAGATATCTGTTCAACTTGGAATTAACAAAACCAATATTGTTGTATTAGGTTGGTGCAAAAATAATGACGTAATAGTAAAGCAAAAACCTCTTCCACAATTTACGAGAACATGACACGATGAGTCCTATCTGTCTGTCTATCTATCTATCGATATATTCTTACGGATACAACCTGTTGAAATACCGGTTCTCGTTGTATCTTTGAAAATAAGCAATCGCGAAACTGGCCAGTAACAAGATGGGTGACCGTTTGTAAATACTAGATGCTGTAAACTTAGATGCGCGGGCGTTTTAATGGATAACAGCTCGGAATTGGAAATCAGGGATTCGAGTTTCTATTCTCATTGGATTCGTTACGTTACTTTTCACTTAAATAACATTGAGAAATGTATCATTGCCACTGCTTCCCCCTCAGTTATGGGTTAATTATTGGGACTTGTATCAGTAAAATTATTATTATTATTTCCAAATTACACATACATACAAAATAATTTTAAATAACCTTCAAGAGGTTAGTAAGTCATAAAAAAACAAATACATCAAATCTATCATATTTTTATCTACTATATGTATTCAAATGTGTGCCTCCAACATGGTTGTTATATCGCAATAGGACAACAGCATAATGAATAAATATGTCGGTTAAATTTGTATAGATTGACTGATGGTCGTAAGTTCAGCCCTTGCATCAGGTAGTGTAGTTCATATATTTTGCTTCATTAGAATGAACGGAAGTTTCAGCACAATGTTGGAGAATTAAATATTGCAATGGGGAGTAGAGGGAAAACAGCAAGTTCTTAAAGATGGAATAAAGTGTAAAGCTAGTAATTCAAAGAACGTTAACGAAGATGACAGGTTCTTGAAGATGCCTACAGAATACAATTGCTGAGATGTTCTGAATATAACAACTAAAATGAACATAGCAAATCAGTGTATAATAAGGATAAATTCTCCTGACAGAGATTTAGATAACCGTCTATTGCTATACTTCCTCGGTTTTGTAGCATGTCGCCATCCGAAGTCCTTCTTTTGGATTCGTAATATCTGATCTAATATTTTGATATATGCCCGTTCGATAAAATTTCTCTTGTGAACAAATTCTGTTCACTCTTCAATCTCTGCCTTTTTTCCGGATATATCAGCCACTGGTCCATAAAGAACCTTAAGAAAGGAGAAAACGCGAAACTTGCAAATAGAGAATGGAAGACTAAGATAATTTATGGGAAAAAAATAAAACAATAGTAGAGTCAAGGAAAAAAATAAGTAGTCAGTTGAATGCAATCCTTTGATGGCAGTAAAGAAAGCAGATTAGAACGAATATTTGTGAATGCAACAAAAGAAAGACATACTGAATGAATAAGTGGGAAGTCAAGATGGCGTGAAGGCAGTAAAAAAATAAAAAAAATGAAATGTATGTTTTTTTAAAGTTATAATAATAAAAATACAGATTGCTATATAAAAAAAGAAATAAAGAAAGATAAAAGGAAATAAAGAAAACATTTACGAAAAATGAGAACAGAAAAAAAGGGCTATGAAAAGTTTGAGTGACATTAAAGCAAGTATGGAAAAAGAAATAATGTAAAACATAAAGGACAGGCTGCATACTCTGAAAAGAAAGAGGAAAAAAAATCAGGAAATGAAAACCGGGTTTACTCAAAACGAAAGAAAGACAGGGAAATGAAATAGGAGAAGAATGTAAAATATAAATATTTTCGTTGAGGCACAACATATTATTTAAACTAGAAAAACAGATATATTTATTTAAGAAAAATATTCATAACAAAAAGAAAGAGTAGAAAAATATATATTACCGTAGAGTGGTAATCTCGAAATGCAACAGGATTAACCAAACAGGGAGCTAAACAGGTTTATCGGTTCTCTCTAGTCAGAGCTAAATCAAGAACAACAAATTTGGACAAAAACTAAAATGACTGACAGCATGAATAAATTAACACATACACGCGCAAGGGCAATGTGGTCAATTTACATAGGTACATGAATACAACTGGTTTGACCATAGCTGAACATTTGATACAATACTAACAATTTACCCTGTCTAACAACTAATATATATTCTTATTAGTGAGGAAGAGTAATTCTGAATTTCGTTTGAAGGTGTCGGAATATATTTCCATCAAGTTCCAGCAAGCTCTTTATAAGTAGACGTGGTTGGTGCGCTTAGAGCTGATTATACTGTAAGCATTATATATATTTTTGTACATGAGATTTGCTATTTGATCTTCATTTTAAATCTTTGATTTATCTGTGATGAGTGACAATCGATAAACCGGCTTAACTATTTTATTAATCGTATTGTATTTCGATATTAACATTGTATGATAATATTATTTATTCTATTTTTATTAAGTTTCTTTTTTTTTTCTTATTTTGATATGTCCGTTTTAATCGCTATAATAAAAAGATACATACATTCAAAAGAACTTTAAGAAGGAAACAAAATATCAAGGAATATATAATTGTTATGAGACAAGCGTCATTTACTCAGTTATATCGACAAAAATATAAGTAAAGCTATCTTCCGCTCTGTATTTCAATTTTTCTCTCTCTATTTAGTATATTTTTTTCACATTTTTCCTTTCTATTTTTTTACGTTTCTTCAATGTTAAAGTTCAGGGCGCTTCACGACTTTTGTCTCTTGCAGTTTTCATGAACTAATGCTCTTTTACGATTCCTTGTTTTTATGGAGTTTGTTCTGACAAACATTGGCTTATAATTTTCACTTAGGTTGCTTGCTATTTTTTGTGTTCTTCATCTCTTGCCCTCTGTATCATTTGTTAGTAGTATTTTTCAATTATTCCTTCCTTGTGATATGTCCCAGTAAATTCCGTTCTCGCCTTTTAATTGTCAGCAGTTTCTTTATATTTTCTATTCCAAACATTTCCACCTTTCTCATATATTCTGTCCCTGGTTTTTTCCTTGGTAGAACCATCCTCTTCTCGAGAGACCAAAAATTATTATCGAGTGAACTACATTCCTTGTTTCTACTAATCTATAAATGCCCAGCTAGGACTCTCCAGTCCAAGTACACAGAGTCATATCATCCTCATTTCCATAATTTTCCAATGATGGAGAAGATGTTCTCTTCCGGCAGATTCTCACTCGGAAGTGTTAAATTCTGGAACGTGCTACCGAGAGGATGCTCAGCCAAACACCACAATCTTCTCTACGACTAACCACTATCTATTCTATATATCCTCGTGTATACACCTCTCGCTCTTTGTCTGTACGCTAATAAACCAATTTAATTCGGTAAATTTCCATACTGAGTAGCTTTTGAGGCTTGGATTGGGAGAACCAAAGTAAAAGAACATTATCCTTTTTTTAATCTTTCACATAAAGCAAGGAGTCATTGCCACTAAAACGCAAGGGAGTCGAAGAGAAGAAGAAGAAGAGAAAAAACAATATAAATTAAGAATACAGGAAGATAGAAAATAGCGATTAACGTTGCATTTATTCTTTTAAATATTGTACATAGCAAGAAAGCAAGAAATCTGAAGAGACTTCCACAGGCGGGAAAATAAAATATTAGAATCTGAAATACGGAACCATTTCGCTATTTCAACATAAAAAAGATGAGATGTAGTAGCGAATCTATTATTACCCTAAATTTATGATTTCAATGTACCAAAGAATAACTGTCAAAAACAACTTATAGAAATAACGAGAAAAGTCACATCACAGCGGTGGGAATGTGACTGAAGTCGAGATGCCAGGTCATGACCTACAATATTACGGATTGTTCGTTGGATTTTGTCGAGAATCTCGAGATATATAGCCGGTGTTCCAGACAAGGTAGGGCAGAAATATCTAACGCACGGACCAATAGTAGATCAATAAATGTGCAAGATGGATTCTGACGAGAAAAATTATCTGGCACGACACAGTGAATTAAACATCTCTGTATCAGACACAGCAAATGATTTCATATAATCGTTCCACTTTATGTCAGTAGAAAACATTAGGTCAAGAAGGTGCAATCACTTGATTTACAGGAGGTTAGCATTAGCCATACTGATGGAAGGCAAACTGATTCTCAGTTTCCTGCAATGTGCTCATATATGACAAAATTCATATCTGTATAGGAAATTAGAAATTATACAGCTAAAGGTAAAGTCATATATAACTGTAAAGAGGTAGATACTTGCTTTCTATGACAGAACAATTCTTACTTTAAAACCACCCTTACCGGCAATCTTTAACACCATAATTGGCCTCTGAAAATCATTATGCGGAATTCCTATACTTTAGACGTCCGTGTAACACTGTCTCTTAATACACGGTTGATATATGTAAATCTCCGCGTTTAGTTGATTTTAACATCCCCGATATGTAACTCTTATTTGGTGTTGTCCCTTTTGTTGACAACCATGTATTCGTTTCAGTTTCCCTTCTGAGTCTGGCTTCAACACAGAGTCGCCTGCTTAGTGTACGTTGTTTCCTTTATGTCAGCCGTTAATATATTCTTTTGGATCTACTAATCCCCTTAGAATAGTCTCGCTCTACAAGTGGAATAAATATCGTATATCAAGCTGAGTGTTCGATAGACTTCTCGTTCATTCGCCCTGGAAATATTTTGCCGTTGTTGATAACATCGATGTCAATTCAGTAACCAGAGTAATTCTACAATTTGGTCTAAACCTGTAAGTTTTGATTACAAACACATCTGTTTCTTTGTTCACATTCACACTGGTCGATACTGACCGATTCTGAAAATTTAATGATATGAGTCCTTCCCTGATTTATAAATATTCATTTGTTGTTGTCATTGAAGTGCAGTCCTATCCATTCCTTACATCTTTTTCTCTAATGAATTTTAACTTTTTTTAGAGCCTTACCGCCACATCACATAGAAACACCGTTTCTCGTACGACCACCAAAGTTTAGCAACGTTAAGCTTTGTCAGCATCTGGATAGGTGACTGCTTGGGAATACCAAGTGTTGTAAGCTTGGATGTGCGGGTGGTGTAATGGAATTCTTAATCAGAGGTTCGAGTTCCAATTCCAGTTGTGTTCGTTGTATTATATATATATATATATATATCGTTTTAAGGTATGGTATATTTATGGGATAAAATGCTCAATATCTGATACAGAGCGTATGTAAAAAATGAACATTGATATCACCAATCAGTGGCGACAGACTGGTTCAAGCTAAAAGCCATCATCAGGCCTGATGATTGCGTTTAGCATGAGACAGTCTGTCGCCTGTGAGTATTAACTTCAATTTTCACTTATATATATATATATATATATATATATATATATATATATATATATATATATATATGTATATGTATGTATTGTGTGTCTGTCTGTGTACGTTTAAGGGAAGTTATGGTGTAATTGGTGGATGGGATTTATGGCGACATTTACTTATCCAAATGAAAAAATGAAGAAAAGAGTTACACAAATAATCTTTTAAATAAAAACGATAAAAGTCGTTAAAACAAATACACAGCAGGCGAATCGAACCTTTTCAATAATAAAAAAGTTTTGCTTGGATTGTTCTACATTTTGTGAACCTCGAAAAAAGTTTTACATTTATATCCGGAATCCCTCATATCCGAAGTGCCTCATATCCGCAATCCCTCATATCCGAAGTGCCTCATATCTGGATATGACTTGGGTCTGTATATTTGAGCTATTTGGGTGATATGTAACTGATTTGAAGGAAATTTACTTTAGATAATTGCCTATGCTTATTTCAGCCTAATGACTTGTATTTGGGCAAAAGATGATGGGAATAAAATGAAAAGGATGACAACGAGACACGTTTGCAACAAGATAGGGACGAGATTTATGACTGTGATGAAACTTGGACTTGAAAAACCTATTGAAAAGGTTGTCAGTTTTATGGAAAGAAAGCGAGCATTCAACTAGGTTGATTGCAATGTCGCATGCAGAGTTAAAAAAACCGTCTTTCGTTTAAAAATTTCAAGAACAAAAGCAAAAGCAAATACAGAAAATGTTGAGTATGACATTAAAAGAGAAAGAATCATCATGCAACAGCGATTAAAAAATCCTCGTTACCTTATTTGTTCTGCATACGTGGCATACTTAAATTAATGAATTTTCATTAATATTACATTTTTTTTTCCTTAACATCAATTCTGTTATATTTTATTCACCATTAGCTTATTTTGATTACTATAAAACATTGAAAATAAATGTTAAACTTGATGTCCGTTATTTGATTATAATCTAAATATAACCCCTCATTTCCGGACTTTGCAACCAATACCTCAATATCCGAAAGGCCTTCTTAATCCGGTTGTCAGGGATCTAATGTATGTAAAACAAAATAGACACATTTGTGAAAATTAAAGTCATTAGATTTCATTCAAATCTACGTTCCCCTTGTGAAAATGGTATAAACTAACCGATATAAGTAAACATTTCAGGATATACTATTTAAAAATATATTTTCCCACCAAGGAAGGCGATAATGAGAGACAAGAGGGTTAATGTGAGTGAAAGAGAATGAAAAGACTTTAATGAGGAAAAAGGATAATAAAAGAACACGTTTCAGGTAGATAGAAAATCGTGATAATGTCACTAAGACGCCAGGGGTTAATGGGAGTGAAAGAGAATGAGAATACTTTAGTGAAGAGAAAGGAAAATAAAAGAAAAGATTTCAGGAAGACAGAAGATGGCGATAATGCCACTAAGACGCTAGATATTTACAGAGAGTGAAAGAGAAGAAGTTAGTGAAAGGAGAATAAAGGAACAAGATTTAGCAAAACTGAAAAATGGATTTATATTGATTTTAAGTTCCTGAAGATTTTAGATTGTGACGAAGCAAGAAATCGGAATGTTTTTTCACAGGCGAGAAGTATCAGATAAGAAAATATTAACTTAGAATATTAAAGTAGCTGTGGGGAAGTGGTGATGTTTAATGGATGTCAATTATCAGTTATCTCCTGCTAATTTCCCTCTGAAAGTTCTCAACTGTCAAGCATAGAAATGAATAAAATATGGGAACCAGTAATAAGGAGTGCCAGAGAAAAGCGATAACAACAACAACAACGACAAAATGTTGCGATATGAGCTCTGGTAAAAACAAGTATTGATAACGGCAAAAATTGCAATATGAGCACAGGTAAAAATGGTTGCTGAGACATTAGGTTTATAATACCCAGAGATTCATACACAGATGTCCTCAAGGAAAGATGGTACAGTGGATAAAGGCGTTGGATAGATTTAGTGCCAGGACCCAAAGAGTGTGAGTTCAATACCCGTTTAAGGTAGAGTGAAATTAGCAGGAGATACCCGATAACTGACATCCATTAAACAACCCAGTGAACGAAATAAAAGGTTTCAGTTCGACATTCCAACCACCTGAAGAGTACAACGCGCGAATCGTTGTAATAAATATGGCAACAAGATTAATCCCTCAAAATATAATTATTTCACAAAAGCTTGCTTTTATATCATCCCATGTAAAAGAACCGTTCCTTTAAATCCGGACACGAGGAGCAGAAGATAAATTATCCAAAGGGGAATAGAATGGTAGATCATACGTGTGAGAGAGTGGGGTAGAGAGAGATTTTTTTAAAGAATTACCTTACATTGGATGAAAGTTCAAATAATAAATACAGATCAGTGCTGGAAAGTGAGATGGCTGAAAGTAGTGATAAAAAGAAGATATATCTAAATCTGGATTTCCAAGTTTTTTTATTTTATTTTTTAATTTCTCTAAATAACAAAGTTGAAGCAGTATCCTCGTATATAAATATGAAGTCATGTATTTTACTAGGCATAACGAAACTGCTCTAAGTGAAGCAAGCCATTCAGAACTTGCTTCTAGTAATACAGTTTGTTGAAAAATGGATGGAGCTGATTAAAAAAGTCTGGCGAAATTTAAATGGATAATCAGTGACGCCCATTCTGTCAAATCTGCGCGTAATGGTAGGGGATGTTATTTTAAATATTCTCGAATATTTTATATTTATTTCAGCATGGATAGAAAATGCGATGAAATTTAGAGGAAAATGTTCAGAAAAATTTAATAATGCAATAATAATAGTTTCATGGCATTTTCTTGTCTAAACTAGATGACATAAAGAACCAGAGAGATAACTTGAAACAGTTTCTTTATAATTCAACATATTTACTTGTTTTGTTTATTTTAGCTGTGCTTAACTAAATATACAGTTTTATACAGTTACCTTTCATTAAATTTGTTTCCTTTCTTAACTACTATATACTAAATTATTAGATATTTTTATGGTAGGACTGAAGTTATTAGCGATTGGATGAATCGTACACAATGTAACCTTTATTCAATTATCAAAATACTTATACAGCCCGCAAAATGTCCTAATGTTACTGAAGTAATATTGATTAGCTTTTACCAAAACATGTTTACAGGACTCTGTTTAAGGCTTGACTGGAAAGTTTATAACTAGTCGGCCCATCATACAGTTAACGGTTAACAAATTTTGAAATCGATTATTACTGCCATAATTTCGATACTCGTGCGATATTGCCAAATTACTGTCTGTTTTACTGATTTTTAACAAATATCAAACCCAACTGGAGGATGGATGTATCGGTTTGTTGAAAGTAGATAATGACTCAAAGAATTGAAGTACTTAATATAGTAATGATCGGGAAAGCATTCCCGCGGGTGTCTGTGTCAGAAAGTAACGGTTCTTGGGATGAAAGTATCCTTATAAAACTCCCTTCTTACCGATTGAATGGGAAGGGGATGAGAACGATTCGACCCTGTGTGCGTATCAATGGAATCTTGTCCTGGTGTAAATAAGGTATGTAGGTCGTCAATACTTACCCCGTCGAAATAGGAATAGAATAGCGGGTGGCCTGTGACTTTTGGTCTCTAGTAAATGGGTTGTATGGTGGAAAGTACCGTAATTCCCCATGTATGATACGCGTTTTTTCTAAAAATAATAATCACAATTAGGGTTGAGTAATATGCACAGCTACAAAATATTTTTGATGAATTGCCGTTTATTAGGTCGATTTCGGATGCAAAATGACTACTCATCACAAACATACGACAATTTGACACTAACATTCGGCGATTGCAATCCCATAAGGATGTTAAATACAATCATATATACCTAACATTATTTAAAAATGTAAAATAAATTAAGAATTATGTTTATTAAGAATAATGTTTAAAACGATTTTAAATAAGAGTAGGGAAACTGGCAGTCATGAAATTGTAGAGGTACATTTTATAGGGTTTCATTACCAAACAAGAGGTACATATTATCAATGAATAAAAACATTTTCCCACACTTTTAGCACAATTTTAGCGGGTGCGTGTTATAGAGGAAGGAGTATTATCCGTGGGGAATTACGGTAATTAATTACTCACAAAGTCTCATGGCGCCGTTTTCAATCAGTGTCAAGGTATGAAAGTGATTATTGAGCAGTTCAAGCCCAGATATGCCAGTTATTTATTTTTCAGACTTTCGATAGAACAGAAATGATCGTTGTTTCATATAACAATGATTTAAAATCTAATGTAGCCATCACAATTATAATAATGATAAAAGAGCATTCACCAAGATAACAATTTACAAAACCATTTGTGCGTAAGCAAAGGGTAAGATACAAGAATGTGACCTTGTGCCAAGAAATATCTAAAAGAAGATTTCAAATTGAGCAAAGAATGTTTGTCCATCATGGTCAAACTTGTATACACTTTGGTGCTGTGAACATGCAAACAAAAACAGAATACCAATCTGATAAGTGGTTACCTAGGAAAGATGTTACCCAAAGGAAGAGCGTTTTTTTTTTCTTTCACTCGTTTTATATAATTACAGCAAAGCAACATTCTCATTATTTTATTCTGCAGTGACCAGACGCAATGTAGCGTAACTTCGATGATTAAGTGAAAATCGATCAATGATCAATAGCCGACAGCTTCATCGAATACGACTAAACAAACAAGTTAAACCGCCCGAAATAATGAGAAAAAGATGAACGTTTTTTAGTTCATGTTAGAGAAAACGTTATATAGGAAGTGCTCCGCACGGATAATGAAATGGATGAACCGAGTTCGTCTCGATTCAGGAGGTTTCTATTCAGTATCTGACTATATTTCTGAGATGAGGTATTATGTACACTATTTGTTTATTTTGACTGTTGTCCTCATCTTTGTCGCCATATTTATTACAACATGTCGGTCGTTGTATGCACCGGCCTTCTTCAGGTGGCTGGAATGTCAAACTGAACCCTTTATTCGCTCACGGGGGTAGGCTGTTCTAGTTCCACGTGCCATGTCTAATGGATGTCAATTATCAGTTATCTCCTGGTAATTCCCCTCTCCAAGTTCTCCACTGCCTTAACCGGGTATTGAAATAACTCTTTGGGTCTTTTCACAGGATCTAACCAACAACTTTATCCAGAAAAATCTCCTGAGATGACCAAGCATAGAAATGAATACAATATTGGAACCAGTAATAAAGAGTGCCAGAGAAAATGCCATAACAACAACAAAATTTGCCATATGAGCTCTGGTAAAAACATGATTTTTATAAAATCTAAAATTGCAATATGAGCACTGGTAAAAAAACAGCCGTTGAGACATTAGGTTTATAATACCCAGAAATTCATACACTAAGGACACATGGCACAGTGGATAAAGGCGATGGTTAGATCCAGTGACAGGACCCAATGAGTTTCAGTTCAATACGCGGTGAACAACTTGGAGAGGGGACTTAACAGTAGATAAATGATAACTTAAACATGGCGCGTGGAATTAGAACAGTCTACCTCAGCGAAATAAAGAGTTTACTTCGACATTCCAACCACCTGAAAAGGGCTGGAGCGTACAACGCCCGAAACGTTGTAATAAATATGGCGACAAAGATGAGGACAATTGTCCGAATAATGTAAATAGGTTTCTATTTATTTCATACGATTATTTTAGGGATTAGTAGTAATCCACTTGTCCCTTCATTCTAGCTTAGATATCATTAAAAAATTATCGTCGCTGGGAGGGAATGAATGAGATGTTGAGCTGAATTCCAGCAACTATATTATCGACGTTGTAAATAAATACTGACAAATTTATAGCCAACATTATCTGGCATCAATAATGTGTTTTTTTTTTCTGTTTATATGTTTCTTCTATTTATAAGAATGACCGAGCAAGCAAAATCCAATAATGACTTGATATATTTGAGGATCATTTAAAGATCTCTTCAAATGTATCTTTAAATATTATTTAAAGTATTTTCTTTGTTGGTAGCTATTGTCACGCTAAAGTAAAGATTTAATACAAATAAATAAATGAAAATTTGTAAAAACCGGGTTTGGACATAATTTAATAATGAAGAGATTTCATCTGACAGAAAATCATCTAAAAAGAAAGAAATTTCAAAATCTACATTAACGAAACAAAACGTGATTCATATTTAGTAGTTGAACATTTCATTTTTTTCAACTGTATGCATTGTGACCCTTGAGTATATTGGGGGCAAATATTTGAATTACATGATCAGATACGACGACCTGGATACCCAAACCCATATAATTGAGTATATATATATATATATATATAATCAATTGAGTATATATATATATATATATATATATATATATATATATATATATATATATATATATATATATATATATATATATATATACTCAGTTGTATGGATATGAGTTTTCGATATATATATTTATTATACCAGGTCGTCCTATATGATTATGTAATTCAAATATATATATATATATATATATACAGAGAGAGAGAGAGAGAGTCTACCAGCAACCACTCTCTTTACCCAAGGCAGCACTACCTCTTTAAGACACTTGAGTTGAGTATGAAGATCTCTGCAATAAATCCGGGAGTTCCTATCTTATCAGAACGATGGGAGTGAGTTTTGCCACCTGCCGTACCGTTGTAATCACCATTAGACTCATCCAACTCTTTCGAAATCCTCTGCACTGTCCTGAAATATTCGTATTTGAGCTTCTGGCGCGGGCCATTTCCAAATCTCTGACGGAGTGAATTGCGTCATGGGACTTTTATTCTTATAGGCCATGCCATACAATCCCATCTATACTGTTCAGTCGACAAAATAAAAAAAAAACAAACAATGCGCATGAACAAAATTAAAAATATTATTATCTATATCTATATCTATATATATATATATATATATATATATATATATATATATATATATATATATATATATATATACCTTCTGAAGGTATATTCGGGTACAATATTTTGAATAATTACTATTTTACTTATTTAGATTTTGTAATTACTACAAAAATTACTGAAAGATACTCAAAATACAACAAAATAGAAAGTTTAAAATCTAAACAGAAAACATTTTTTGAAGACTATATTTAATATATATATTCGAGGACATTTAAAGGCATCTTAACGATCGTTCTGAATATTTTGCAATGTTTACGCCAATCTAAATATGTAGAGATGTAATTAAATAGAAATAATTACAATAATTGCATAGAAATATGACAATTCAGAGACAAAAATGAATCGAGGTAATTACTTTAACCATGATTAATATGCAATAAAATCTATTCATTGATAATTACTTTGTTAATATAGAAATGCAAGAACAATATTTGCAGGTTCCTTTCAAGGTTTTCCGTACACCAGGATAACAGTGAAGAATTGTCAAGAGAATGGAAAATAGCATCAGACCTTGATTCTGTAGTTGTCTTTCCTATTGTAGTAACAAGCCAACGGCCAGATCTTGCATTACGGAATGAAAATAACAAAAAAGCATTGTTGTTGAAACTCACAGACCCTTGGCAAGAAAATTTGGAACAGGCAGAGCAAAGAAAAGTTGAGAGATATGAAGACCTGATAGATAAATGTGAAGAATGTGGATGGAAGATTGAATTCTACCATCTACTTGTGGAATGTACTGGTTTTGGCGGGAAAGATGTTGCTAATATGACCAGAAGACGATTTGGCTAAAACAAGGAGATAAAAAGCGTGGTAGCAGATCTTCGGAGATACAACGGAAAAAAATCGCTCTTCAGTTGGTTAAAGCGGGATGATGACAGATGGTTGGAGAACAACTGATGGCGGGAAAGACCAGTTAGCACCGATCCAGGAGAAGCCTCCACAATGGAGGGTGCCCGCCATAGCCGAATACAGTAGAAGAAAAGGGATTGAAACAGGCTGTTATGGTACCTACTGATAGGATCCAGAAATGTGGCTGCTAACTGGTTAGCAAGACCTTGTTTATTTTTTCATATATTCATATTGCCTATTAATATAAAGGTGGAATGAAAATCAAATGGAAACATTCCACTTTTTCTAATGTGCGATTGTAAAATTCAATAATGAAATCACTGTGTTGTCTTCAGTCAGATTTGTACCGTCGGAGAAATAACGTGAAAGACGTGTGATAAAATGGGACCTTGAAAGAGATTGAAATAAGTCCAATAATTGCATTATGGTATCTTCGTTATATGAGTCATTTCTAGAGAACGGCAAGTACAAAATCACATAATATAGTGAACACTGAGAATGGAAAATAGGACCTTGGGGTTTTGAACACACTGCTATCGTTATAAGTGAGAACACATTTGATCACATTTCGTAAAGTCGACATATGGGTGTAAAGATTACAAAACTGATTTTTTTAACAGCCAGTAGCAACAAACATATATATCGGGAATAGAATGACAATCCAATTGGCAAATCAAGTGATCGAGTTCGTCTTCTAACCTAATATTTACTGCCTGGTTTTCGAATGTTAAGAAAAGAATATCTTGTTAACGTACAAATGTATTTATATTATATATACTATCAATGCAGTCAATTGATGGTTTGATAATCTAGTGTCTGAATAAAAAGAAATCTCTAAAGTGGGAAATATGTTTGCATAATGAAAAAAATAGTTGGCATCATCATCATCAGCAGCAGCAGCATCATTTTCATGGCCAGATGCGGTGGTAGGGTCTCTGCGCAGCTGAAAATTTGACAATCCTTCTCCATCATGTCACAGTTTCGTGTCTGTGTTCGAGTCTGTGTGAATAATCATCTGATTCACCCAGTAAGCTTTTCAGAGCCTTTTTCCTTTCTGCCAAAAGCTTCTTTTACCTAAGGTGGTACCTTGTAGAATGGAAGTGGAAATATTGTTTGCTCTAATAAACATACCATTTCAACTTTCTCTTCTTTTGGGCGGCTATGAGGTCTTGCAAGGGCCCTGATTTTTAATGGTGCCTCAAACAGCGCCATTAATTATGCGTTCTACATAAGACATGGAAGTTATGGTACTATAACCCCTAATTTCCAACGCTTGGATTCTTCGCAATAATTCTGTAGTTCATGACCAAGATTCGCAGGATTTCGTTAGATTAAGAGGATCAATGTAACCAACATTTTAAGCTTTGAATACAAGTCTTTGCAGACGGTTCTTACCTCTGAGACATTTGGTGTTGATTGTACTTCCCTTGAAATTATCTTGCCCGAAAGCCATTTCTGATTAAAGAGTTTCTTTTCTTTGTTTTTTTTTTATATATCAGTCTGCGTATTGCATCTAGATATTTCATCCGGGTCCTTTACCAGACGGAAGAGTTCCTCTTCTCTGCCAGCCTGACCATCTAAGTCGTTTGCAAAAGGAAAGTTTAGTTTTCGACCTTCACTGATAACTGTGTCTTGGTGTTATTCAAGAGCATAAGTCATGGTGTGACGCAGTTGATAATTACTTGAAATCTTCGCAGTAAAACTGTTTTCAATATACAAGAATTAAAAATTCATGATGATTTTCTAAGCTGAGATTAGATGTGACGCAAAGCCGCAAGTATGGAGCACCCCGTGTGCACTGAAATTACTATTCAATCGCAATTGAACGCGACAAACTTGCTAAGTATTACGCCAATCGAAACGCCCAAAGAATAAATGTTTATAAACTGCTAAACTCGATGACTTCACAACATAAGATTCGAAGATAACACTGCATTGATGGCAGCCTCAGAAAGGAAAATTAAATAAGCCTTAGACAATATTGTACAAAAGAGCAGTAGAAAAAAACGAATCTTTGAATAATCAAAGAACCAGTCCAAGGTGTGAGCGTATATGGAGAAATCAAACTCCCTTTCAATAGAGAGTCATCTGTGTTCCATATGTTGTTAATTTTATGCCGCAGGTAATAACACCTGTGAGGTAGTCAAGTTCACTACGATAGTCTTTCTATTTACAGAACGTACACCCTTGTGCAAATTAATTGAACCAAAAAAAATAATTCCGTTATTATTTACTTCTATCGTATTTTTCCAATGAAACATGGCCCAGTGAACATGTTAGTACTTAATTATTCCCCATTTCCATTAAGTTTTTTCTTCTAGATTGAAGTTAGATTCTCGATTAGATTTAAATCAGGACAGTTTCCGAGCCAGACTATAGTACTTTGATTTGCTCACTTGTAAGTCTTGCCAGTGTGTTCATGTAGCATTACAACTTTCGTACGCTTCCTTAACATCCCTCTCAGACAATGTCCATAGGACAACTAATCGTCAGTTGAGACAATAGTGAATGAGCGTGATGAAAATATGATGCAGTCCCGGATGACGTAATATTTTTCAAGGCCAAACAAATTTCACCATACACCACGAAAATAGATTCATATTACTGCACATCACTGCAAATGACCTAATCTGAAATCGATTACACTCTGTCACACCTGTGGGTCTAAAATTGATCGGATATTGAAAGAAACGAAACTAGAGCGGTTGTTTCGATTAATTTGCACAAAGGTGTATATTTATCATTTCGACATTTTTTAATTAAATTTACTACCATATATCGAGTATTTTCAATGCCATATCCGTTCAGGACATAAACGATAAGATTCCACAGATTACTGTTTTTTATAATCTGTGAATCACCAGCAGTTCTTGGGAAATAATTGAGAGGTTTCTCTTTGCCAACTACATATAGGGATTCTCATCGACTGATTAACAGGCAACTTTGACTTACTATTTGACCGATAGAATGGAGAGAAGTGATGGATTCATGCCTTTAATGCTAAAGTCAATGCAGTCATCTAAACCTTATTCCTCTTTTCGCGTCGATTATTGTTACGCTACACGCAATTATTTTACGAGTATTTCATATGAATAAGTTTGGTCCGGTGCCCCCGTTATTTATCTAGACCACCTTGATAAAATCCAAAGTAGAATCAGTAATAATATTGGCCCCTTTCTGACGTCTCAACTTCAGTCACTTTCCCATTGCTGTTAGGTTGCCTTTTTGTGCCATTTTCTATAGATACTTTCAAGGTAATTGTTCGGATATGCTCTTCGCTATGGTGTCTGGACTATTTGAATTTAAGCAACGAGGTCTCACCAATTTACAGTTCAGCTGGCTAGATATGACCGTAGATTCTAAGCTATCAGTTTCTTTTCTCGCATTTCTTGCTTGTGAATCTCACTTCCAGGTTCATGCTTTTCCGCCAACTTTAATCTGCAAAAAATTAAATGCAATGCCAATCGCTATCTACTGACCGCTTGATTAGTCTTCTTTAGTTATCGATCCCTAAAAATGTTCCAGTTTTTAACTCTTCCAGACCTAGTAACCACTTGTGTCTCAGTGACTTTATGCCTTTCTTGAGGAGAACTCTATTAAAAAAGAAATCAACAACAAAAAAGAAAAAAAAACAAAAAAAAACAAAAAAAAAACAAAAAAAAACAAACCCCGAAACGAAGCAATTTTAGAGCTACATGCTTAACATAGAACATTAAAGAGCTCATGTTTAACATACAACAAAAATGTATCGGTTTATATATTTTAATAAATTACGAAAGTGGAAAACATTAGTCATATGCATGATATAATGAATATAATTGCTTACCTTATATACGCTCAGACTTCATCTTAATTGTTATTATTCAGATTTTCGTTCGTTGCTCCCATTCGGCCTTCATCATGTTCTTTTCGATAACCTTCAGGGATTATCGAATCGAACCTTCTAATTAATCAATGGAAGCAGACAGTTCTCATTCTGTGGCACATGTCTAGGGATATCACAGCTGTTTTTATTTAGTGCAGCTCAGGTATTGTTTAATTAATCTTAATTACTCTTATTTAATTTTAATTTTTTTCTTTTAAGCATTTCAAACCAAGCAAGGAGAGAGTGCCACTAGTACGTAAGGGATTATATATAGAGAGAGAGATAGAGTAAAGAGCGATGTTTGAAGGAAGGTATAAAGATGACGGCGATCAGGATCAAGGCATCAGAAGATGTCGATTGATATTACATTTGAATATTTGAAGATTATAGCTACCAGGGAAGCAAGTAGGAAGAGGGAAGAAGCTGTTGGAGTATAAGAGACGGTTACATTTAACTGAATCGGCACTGAAATGGTAGGACCGAGATGCCCACCTACTAGCACGCTTAAATTCGCGCAGTTGGGGAACTAGTGAAAAAAGCTCGTCAGAGCTGTTGCACTGAAAATATTTCTATAAAAGAAAAAGGGTAGCCACAGCACGTCTGTGAGAAAGTGACTGTAGACGAGATTCCAGATCAGGACTTATCACATTGCTGTGTATTTCGTTGAGGATCTAGAGATGAACAGCCGGCGCATCAAACCATATATGGCAACAGTATTCAATAATCTTCATTAATTTAAGTCGGCACTGAATCTCAGTCTGTCTTGGGATTGAACTCAGAATTACTATCTACAAAAATACACAACCAGCGCTTTAACTCACTGCACTATTGCTCCTTGAGAAGGATCCTGAGTTTATAATTTGAATCCATAAACACACTCTGCTTTCTACTGAGATTATTTATCACGCTTGACTGCATAGATGAACAGCGGAATAAAAATTGTAGATGAAACAAAGTATTTAGTTCAAAATTACTTGATGGTTTCCCTGATCGACAAGCACTTGATAAAGGTCAGAAGGCACAACAGCTGTAACGTTATGAGAAAAACAACAAAAATAAGGACAATAGATCGAATGTTAATAATCAAACCTCATCCCAGAAATTCAGGCAAAACTGCGATTGGTTTGGTGGCAGACATGAAAGTTGATTGTTGATGGTATTTTCGTTGTATTGAGGTTAGAATCAGTTATTGGATTTTTGTGGGAATTGCTAAGCGAGTTGGTTTCGGTGTTTGTAAAGCATGTTTAAAGAGGCTTCGGTTTGTTCTGACATGCTACACTTTGAAGCGGCATGGGTCTTTGAAGAGTTGTCAAACTTGTTTTTGATCCGATATAAAAACAAAACATCACACTGAATTATTTGTTTTGAACGCGGTTCTTTATTTCTCATTTCGGCCTCTTAACAATCCTTTATCTTTGACATATCAGATCCAGAGTTTCGATCCGACATTCATAAAAAAAAAAAGCAGCAATATTTTCCGAAACAACAAACAGCCGATCAGATAAAATGCTTTCTGAGAAATTCTTCGCCAAATATTCATGAGGAAGAGACTGCTTGTAAACTAAATTAAGAAGTTTGCCGACAACAGAGTCGAATGATTCGCACAGTAGTTTGGAAAAAATAGTACCCAGTGAACTGGGAACCAAGCACTTGTTTTCTTCTGTCTTACGCAGATGATTTTCAAGTTGTATTTTGGAACAGTAATTAGTAAGATAGCCAAAGATAATTGCTTCTATTTTAATTTCGAACATCGTTGAGTATCAATGCGTAATATTATCCTTCTAAAGTCTTGTAAGAAAATTAAACGAAATCCTTCATTGCTGACTAATATCGAAAACTGAAGAACTTAAATACCAGCTGTTGGAGGATCAATTACTCTTTTCCCGCTAATGTCTATTAATCAGTCAGGTATTTTCATATACTTTTCACTCTACATGATCTATTAATTGTTTTCTTTGTGGATCGTTTAAAGCCGGAACATATTTTCAATTATGAGAAACAAGTGAATATTACCTTAAGAATTATTTCAGAATAAAATTGACTTCTTCCAGATAAACATCCAGTTATTTAATCCTTAACTGGGATAAATGAGTGATCCATACATTTTGCAACGGTATTTGCACGTAAGTCGGTATAATGAACCCAACTAGAATTCGAAGTCGTCTCTCTGATTTCTCATTCCGAGTCGGTAGCCACCACTGACACATCGCTGTAAATCTTTTATATTAAAACATTATCGTT
>OZ010572.1:11127459-11129959 GCA_963932145.1 Acanthosepion lycidas | reverse complement strand
TTTAATTTAATAATGAAAGTTTTTCAGAAATAAAAAATATCTTCTTAACACAGAAGGTATGTCATTTACAATTTAGTACATATTTATATAGATTTGTCTATAATTTTTTCAATAGATTTCACTTAATACAAGACTTCACAGATAATTACGATAGGTGTTTGCTATTAAAATGGTTATGGTGAATAAGGTGGTATATGAAAGAAATAGGAGTAAGAAAGATTTTCAGGTAAGGAGGAGGTCATATTTTATCATTTCATCTCAAGCAAGGCAATAAATCCACTAAGACCTCAGGAGTTACTGAGTGGAAAATAACGCGAGGAAAAGACTATCGTTATTGAGGATGGAGAACAGAAATTTAGAAGACAGAAGATAGCATCTGACTTGAATCGACTGGAAATCAAGAAGCAAGGAGAACATTCTGTAATGGAGAATTGCTAGAGATGAGATTGTTATGATAGAACATAGGGTTATATCTAGTAATTTGAACTCTAAAATGATGAAACCCAACAGAAAATCCATAATTGGGCTTAAATTCGTCTAAGTAGAAGAGGTATGCTCTTCATTCGCAAAACATACATTATATGTGCAAGATGACTTAACATATTGCCATAATATTCACTAACCTATACATACATACATACGTACATATATATATATATATATATATATATATATATATATATATATATATATATATGTGTGTGTGTGTGTAATATATGTATTATATTTATGTATATATATATATATTATACATATATATTTTATATATATATTATATTATATATATTATATTATATATATATATATATATATTATATATATATTACATATATTTATATATATTATATTATATATATATATTATATATATATATATTATATATATATTTTATATATATATATATATTTTATATATATATATATATATATATATATATATATATATATATATATATATATATATATATATGAACACGTAAACAAACACTAAAAAGGGCTTTTTAAATACTTGTAATAAAAAGTACTTAAGAAGATAGTAGAAACACTAACCTGTAGAGCTATTAATAAAAGTATAGTTAATAAAATCTTTAGACGCTGGAAAGAAACACGCCCGCTGTTTCGACGGCCATGGTCTCTTCGGGTCGTTAATATATTGAAGTAAATTCCCTTCCACACACCAAAACTTAAGATAATGCAACTCCCAAAGTAATCGGCTGTAGTTGGGCTTCTATTATGAATCTTTCTAAAACCCCAATAATATTAGCCACACTTGTACCAAACCTAATTTTTGATTCTGAAAGAGGAACTATGGTTATACCATCTTTTTTAAATTGGCATTCCATACAGCTAATAATGCATTGCATTGTCATCGCTACTTTCTACTTCCGCATAATAGACTACTCTTCCCGTTCAAAGGGTATTTATTCTTAATCTTACAATCACACAAGGCCGTATCTTCATACCTCTGGTTCAAGTTTGAATTTCTATCATTCAATCCTTTAATTATTCTGCATAATTTCTAGTACAGCAATATATCAAATTTATTGTAATTTTTTTGAATAATTTATGCATCGAGGATTTCTTTTGGAAAGTGCTTAATCAATAGATTAAAGATATTTCCTATATTAATTTTAACATGCAAATTAAATAGTAGATTGAACCAGATGACGTTTCACCTTGTTCTTCTACTGTTACTACTATCGCTATCTGTTTTTCTCTTCTTGAAATATAGGCCAGTGCTTTGCCCTTCCTCTTTTAATGTTGAAAGGTATTCCTTCTATTATTCATTAAATATTTCTTCATGTGAGGACTTTTGTGATAGTCTACATGATACGCCAAGTGATATATGTTTAACAACACATGACCGGTGGTTAGAAGGAATATTTAGTTATTTTAAATTTGTGTTAGGTTTCATGAATGGGGAAATAGTGTCATCCAACAAATTCAACACAATATTTGCACCACCTTTTTACTAATCTTGACTGGGATGTAAAAGTCCATTTCCATGAGTACTTGATGAAACTTTTTCCTTATAGATCCGTTTTATTTTTTATTTTTTTTCCTCTCTATTAGTGGGTATAACTGTGAGAATAGATTCAGTTAGAAAATAGAAATTCGGATTTTGCTAAGCAGACACGTTTTTGTGACTGAATGGTTAACGGCACATGAGATCAAATGATTGTTCCAATAATTCCCTGGTTCGATTCATGTCGGAGAATCACATAATTTCTACGAAATTTCTCGAATATTCATGCCGGTAAATGTAATTAATACGGTTTAATTAAACAAAAAACATTGCATTTATTTAAACAAATTATATCTATAAAAATAACGTATAAACGGAATATATATTAAAATGCATACATATATGTTAGCTCTATCTCTGATATTGAGCGCTTTCTAATAAGTACCACGGATATAATATGTAAATAATAATAATAACACACACACACACATGCTTGTTTGAGTATGTTTGGTGTCGGCAGCGGGGAATGTACTTC
>OZ010572.1:11114959-11122459 GCA_963932145.1 Acanthosepion lycidas | reverse complement strand
AATACGCCTTGCGAATACTTAATAATTAATAGACTATTTCATTTTGATCACATAGAATGTGGGGGAAAACGCTACTTGGTTTCAGTGAGAAAATGAAAAAAAGAAAGAAAGATGGGAAACTAGAAGAAGAGAGACAGAATAAATTTAAACTGATCGGAACAGGTATTATACGTTGGTCTTAAGCCAAACGGAGAGAAACGATTGCATTTACTTGCTGCCCCAGGTTGGCCGTATGTGAAAAAAAAAAAAAAAATGTCAGGTTAATGTGCAGTCCCCAAACGCCTACACACCAACCATGTCTAAAAATAGCTCAGCGCCCACAACAATTGGTTTCGCTGGCGTCGGTATTATGACCGATCTTTTTTCTTTAGTGGCATGAGGGAGGTACTGCCGCGGATAATTCTTTCCGGTGACCATGCAACAATCAATAATATTTTCGTTTATACCCTGTCCGTAGACAGAGGCACAACTGAGAGATGAAAAAGAGTTTATCCACCACGGGTAGATAATACGCTTGGATTCCAGCCAAAACACTGAGAACGATGGCGACCGCGATAAAACCGCCATTTTTCAGATGCAGAAGAGCGAACGACGGAAGCCGAGTAAAAGAATTGCCTAAAATCAAGTTACTATCGTCTGCTGAATTATTTTTAAAATATTATTAAGAGATATGATCGCAAGACGGAGAACTGGCAACTAATATATTAATATACAACGCAGACTTCACACCCGCATAATATCGACCGAACACACAGAAATATATATATATATATATATATATATATATATATATATATATATATATATATATATATATATATATATATTCATGTGTGTGTTTAAATACAAATAGTCATATGTAAATGTCTTATACATAAACTTATGTAGATATTTCTGTACGCATTCACGTAAACACACACACACATATCAATATATATATATATATATATATATATATATATATATAGAGAGAGAGAGAGAGAGAGAGAGACACTGGAGGGTGCTTCAATAGTTTCTTATGAGGTTACAGTTATTCGCAGAATTGTGATAATTAATTGGGAATATATGCACATAAAAATCTCCGCAAATTTATGTTCTTTGACAAACAAGGATATTTCAAAATAAATACGTCACTGAATCAGACACCCATTATATATATATATATATATATATATATATATATATATATATATATATGAAAACGTTTATAGTTCTTTCAGCGAGAGAAAAAAAGAGAGTAACCGTAATCGTTTTTGGCTATAATGTGGATTTCTTTTAGTGTATATATGATATATTATTCTTCATATTTTTGCTACACGTGTTTCCGGTCTCGTGAACTTATTCAGACAAATAAAAGTTATCATTTTTTAAATAAATACATCTTTGGAATAAATTTATTCCTTTAAAAATTTCTTCTTTTATTTGCCTTAAGAAGGTCACGCGACCGAAATCCCGCGTAGCAAATATATGAAGAATAAAATTAAATATATACACTAAAACAAATCCACATTATAACCAAAATCTTTTGCGCTTTCTCTCACTTTTATATATATATATATGTTAAGTTATTACAACAAAAACATGATTGGTTGATCAGGGTAATGGCCTCTAGTCTTATATATTTTTTTAAAAAAATGTGTATATATTCTGCTTTTGAAGCTAACTTTATCGTTCACTCGCCAGTAATTGACAATCGCCTAAGGAGACACATCGTTATTCGTTGAAACACGGCCGCAATTGTGTCGCGATTCATATATGTTCTTACATGTTCTTAATATACTAAAAGAAATAGTATTGTCCTACTGTGCATTGAACCTGCTTTTAAAGTAAATGTTGGAAGTGTACTCTCTTCGTTGTTCCGTACCTGGATATATATATATATATATATATAAATGTATGTATGTATGTATATATGGATGTATGTATGCATGTATGTATGTATAAATTAATGGATAGAGAGATAGAATGATAGATAGTATTAATACGAATAGAACATTTTTTAACGTAGCTGATGTTATACATATATATTGTTTTAAACATATATAGAATGAAAACAAAAACCTCTTGGTTGCATAAATATGTATTTATATAATAGATTTAATATGAAAAATATTTTTCACTGAATTCATGTTTTCTTGGGAATTTCGTGGCTGTTTAAACATATTCATTCATTGGAACAGAGTTAAACTGTTGTTATTTCTCATTTCTCTTGCACTTTAATTGTGGTATGATTGTGTTGTTTGTTTCTGTTCTGTTGATGGATGTTGATTGTTGAATTTTCTTCTTCATTCTTCCTCTTTTTATCTTTTCTCTCTATTTTTTTTATGTTACTATTTCCTCGTCTTATCATATGAATTCTATTAACGCTCTATCTCTACCTTCAATACTGAGCACTCTACCACAAATCCTGCTTGAATTAAATGTCTTCTTATCAGCAAACCACTGAAAAACAAGCAATTCTAGCTTGAAAACAGTACTTCAGATTAACAATATTTATATACATTGATAAATATAGATCTATAAATATCTCTATATCTATAAACATCTCTCTCTCTCTCTGTGTATATATATATTAGGTTGGTGTAAAAATAATGACGTAATTACGTCATTATTTTTGCACCAACCTAATATATATATATATATATATATATATATGTTTGTTTATATATATATATATATATATATATATATATATATATATATATATATATATATATATATATATATATATATGTTTGTGTGTATGTGGTGCTCGATTCTCGATCGTACAAATATTACTTGAGAATCAATGTAATTAATTTCGCTTAAAGATCATCGCATTAATATTTAATAAAAACAATTAAATCAAGAATCAACCACGGAATTTATTCCCTCAGGAAAAGAGAAGTTTTGAATCGAGCCTGAAGGTAAAACTTTGTTTCCGCTTTTTAATTATCTTCAGTTATCCAATTATTTACATTTTCTTATGATTGTTGTAAACTCATTTCCTTATGAATGTTTGAAGACTATCTCTCTCACTTACTCTCTCTCTCTCTCTCTCTATCTATCTCTCTTACTTACTCTCTCTCTGTATCTATCTATCTATCTCACAAACACGCATATGTATATTAAGAGATTCTTATTGATCGGTCATTCAGTTCATTATTACTTAATCTTTGACTATCATATTATCAACCAAAATCAGCGTGCTTACATATCTAATTATGTCTACGTGTTTGTGTATTATAATCTGTTTGTGTATGTATTGTCTTTTGCAAGATTCCACCCTCTCTTGCCCACATCATCACTTCAAATATATCTAAGTTGTAACGAAGATCAGAGGAACATTAGATTTTAACGTTCATTCAAACTTAATTTTTGGCCTTTCAATAAAAACAAAATAAATAAAAAAAAACATGTATTTTTCCTCAGTTTCTCCTTTAAAATTTTTTTATAATTTTTTAAACTTAATATAGATTAAATTTCAAATTGGTAATATTTAATTGTTAATTTTATAGTATAATTTAATATTAATTAGTTAGAATGAATTCTATTTCAGTCTAACCTCAACATTAAAGCATTAAATAATTATTATAACCAAAGTTCGTTGTCAAGTTTTTTGAATTCTCATATAGTTGTATTTTGATTGGTCATTCCAGCATATGTAACAGTGTTCCCCCTAGCGAGGGGTGTTTGATTGATTTGAACCTTTTAAAAGCTTTTATTCTATATTCAACACCATCACTTGATAAGGCACCAGAAGTGTTGAAACAAAATGGCTATTTTTTAGTGATTTTATAACATAAGATTTATATATATATATATATATATATATATATATATATATATATATATATATATATATATATATATATATATATTGAAACATGTTTCGTTGAATAATATCGACTATCAATTTTTATTATATTATCAATTTTCCAATTTATTTGTTTTATGTTATCGATAAATTTATCTGACGTATTAAAATAATCCATATTAGCATTTAGGGATTCTTTTTTAATGTTAAGTTGATAATTTTGTAGAATGAGCTACTTTCAAATGTTTCTTAAAGAATATGTAATTCATGTTTATTTTCTGTTAATATAAAATTGTGGTCAAAATATCTGGCATACGTCGAGGGTTTGTTGCAATTATTAAATAACTTCTTTTTTTATAGTGTTCGTATAGATATTAGTTAAATATCATCAGTTTCTTTGTAGATGTTATCATATTGATGGCAAAATGGTAATTGTGTAGTGCAATGCTGTAAGAGTTTACGTGAAATATTTGCTCTAATATCAGTAGTTGTGAGATTTGGCTGATTCTTTAAGTTTTGTATTACTCTTTCTATCGTTTCTGATGTAATAAATATGCATACACCTTGGTTCCCCCTCACAGTAATATGATTGGCTGGTGTCAGCCATAAATACAGACTGATGTGGAGGTACAGGACTACGCCTATTGTCCTTGCCTATTGCCTACGCCTATTGCATAACACTACAACGAGGTTAGGATATCATTATTAAGTTTATTCAAGGAAATCGTTAGTCGCTATATTTATTAAATAAGTGTAGATGGATCGGTTTTTGTAGAGTTTTAGATAATTTATACAGGGTGTCCATAAATTCGTGTGCACTTGAAAATATTATAACTTTATTTGTATTTGCGATAGAAATAATTTGTAAAAAGGATTAGAAAGGAGGAAATCAATATTTGTTAAGGTTTTATTGAAATTTTATTTAGGTTTACACGTGTCCTCCATCATTAGCAATACAACGGTTAATACGATTTTGCAGTTTGCGGAAAACATTTGCCAAATGATTTACAGTAATGCCTGAAATCACATTAGTTCTTGTAGCTATACTTAAAACTACATACATTCAACTTTATAACATTTTTCTACAGGTTATTTCTATCGCAAATACAAATAAAGTTATAAATTTTTAAAGTGTACACGAAGTTTATGGACACGCTGTATAAGAATTTCTTTAGAAATTTGAGAGATTATGAGACGCTAGCTAACATTTCAGTGTAAGTAAGGCGGTAGATAATCACCCGCACTTTTGTTGAGTTTCCGTCAGTTCAGTTCAGTGATACACGCATAGCCGATCATGTATCTTTCAATATATGACTGAAGAGGCATACATTTTTCCCACAGTAGGTTGCCATTTCTTTCCAGTCTATCCTGCTAGTACCGATAGCTAGAAAGAAATTTGCAATTTACCCATAGCTGGGCTCGAGGAGAAGAAGAGGCTTTATGACTTTCCAAGCACCTAAATGAATGTAATGGATTCGACTGAAATTAGAACTCGGCCGTCTGATTCCTCAATCCACGCCGCTATCCATTACTCCACCTTGCCTCACTGAACCAGTTCCCGCTTTACTAATTGAAATTAGTTTGTTTATCTGAGTATTAAGAAAGTGAGTAATATTTTTTCTTTAATTTCCCAAACTTGGAGGATGCAATTAGTGCTATTTAAAATAATATAATTTTTAGATTTATCACTCTTCCTGATTGTAATGTTATATATATATATATATATATATATATATATATATATATATATATATATATATATATATATATATATTAAAATAAAGAGAAAGAAGTGTAAGATTCATAATCCGCTGTTCTTATTATTAATTATAAAAGGATGTTTATCTATCTAAATCTGAAACAGTTAAATGTAGGCGTCTCTTCTACTCCAATAGCTTCATATCTCGGACCTCTCACCCGTGGAACTCCCTTCCCATTTCCTGTTTCGCTGATAGCTATAATCTCCAAATTTTCAAATGTAATGTCAATCGATATCTCCAGTTACCTTGATCTATACACTATTCTTCTCTTCATCCATTCCTCTATTAGTCCTATCTGCTCTCGCTCCAAATCCTCTGTAATCCCTTGCGTGCTAGTGGTTTCCCACCTTGCTTGGGGTGAAATGCTCAGAAAAAATTGATGCCATTTGTTGTAAGAATTTCTGAAAAACCCTTTGAATTATTCGGCTAGAAAGAGAACAGGTTAAAATCGTCTTATGTCAGTCCCTCTATATCTTCCGAAATGAGCAATGGCGAGAGGAAAAATCATTCAGACCTTCAGTAATAGTACCAACATTCATAGTCTGGATTCCATTTTCAAAGTCCATTCAAGAAACATCAAGAGAATGGTGAATAAGTTTAAAAGAGGGAACAACAGAAGGAAAACTGGATCAGGAGGTCACAAGAAGATGGATCATTTCAACTTAGATGTAAAGAGATCAATTAGAAAAGATACAAATCAATCCATAATAGGTTTGACAAGTGTAGGAGGTGTTTCAGCTATGATGGACCAAGGGGCAGTGAAAAAAGACTTGAAATAAAATTGTATGTGAAACCTGAAAGGTACATTGTTACTCCAGGACAGAAAGTTAGAGAGGGTGAAATCATCATGAATAAGTTGGAAAATAATCCGGGAATACTCTCTCTCTCTCTCTCGCTCTCTCTCTCTCTCTCTCTCTCTCTCTCTCTATATATATATATATATATATATATATATATATATATATATATATATAAATGTAAAAGTGAACATAGAAGTCAACACTTAGAGGCGACAGTCTGTTTCATGCTATATGCAATCGTCAGGCCACGTGTGCTGTTATTTTTCTCGGCTATTTATATATATACGGGTTAGTGGTGCATTGTGGGTATTCTGTTATGGCGGCTATTTCACCGGAAGTCGTTTGTTTATCTATTTGGGTCAAATTATATTGCTTGTTTTTATTTTTGTTTCTTATTTTATTATTTATTTATTTATTAACGTAGTAAGAATTTGTTTATATCACTTATTTAACAGTTTTGTTTTGGTTTGGGAATTTAATTAAAGCTATTTGTTCAGTTTTGGGGTTGATTGTTGTAGTTCATTCTAAGTATTATTTTGGCGGGAACAGTTTTTAATTGATTATCTTTATTTGGGATTGGTTTGTTTATTTATTTACTTGGATGAATTTAGGTTAATTTATTTTACTTGTATATTTTCTCTTTTCGGTTTTCGATTTTTAAGTAACATAGTATTTTTTTATGTTTTATTTCTATTTTTTTTTTTTTTTTTTTTTGCTTATTAGTATATTTATTTGTTTTTATTTAAGCTTTGACGGTGCAGATGCATGCGAAATCATAGGCATTTACTTACTAAACGAACTGAGCAAAATAATAGATAGAAATGACACAGGACTCTACAGGGACGATGGTCTCATAATCTTAAGAAATTGTAACAAACAAAACACAGACAAAACTAGAAAAGCAATAATAAAGATTTTTAAAAATAACGGATTCGACATAGATATAAAAACTAACCTAAACGAAGTAGATTTTCTAGATGTTACCTTCAACCTAAGAGAAGGCACACATAAACCATATAGAAAACCTAATGACAAACCACTCTACATACACACATATTCCAACCATCCACCTTCTATAATCAAACAGATACCAAAATCGATTAACCGCAGGCTCTCTGACAATTCCTCCAATGAATCCCTATTT
>OZ010572.1:11072459-11112459 GCA_963932145.1 Acanthosepion lycidas | reverse complement strand
ATATCAAGGTGTATAGTGTCATAAAAATACCGTTGTAACACCCATAATAATATTGACAAATGTTCAGCGCATACTCTTAGGCAGACCGAGGAGCGTACCAGGATAGACACCTGTCTTCATCACTTTGGCCTCAGACGACTGAACGTCAACAACCATTTCCGTTAGGAGAACTTGATAACTGAGGAAGTTTTTCCAGTGACTCCATAGCCAGAAAACTTGTGCAGTAACCGTCAAAGAATAAAATAATAAAGTAATTATAAACGAATAAAAATAAATTAAATTCAAATCTTATAAATACAACATATCACCGCGAAAGAATTAAACATAATCCTTAAATTCATGACTCATCTATTAAGGATCTAATAGTTAATTAATTAATTAATAACAAACATAATACCTGTCACGAAAATACAATATACAAGAAATAGTCATTTCCCTGCCTATATTTAATAGCTATTCAAATAGCACCACGAACCAGAAATAACTGGTCTTCGTACGCATAAACACGCTAAAATTATATATTCGAGCTATTATTCCACACACGTGACCAGATGATTATGTTTAAGCATTTAATACACTGTCACCAATTTTTGATACTCTGTCCTTACATACTTAGTATTGAGTTATTTTCTCCGATAAATATAGCATACCTTAGAACTATATTTTATCATGTCTTAAACATTCTTTATGTGTGTGTGTCTCGTTTATAAAACAGAATACCAACAATCCATATTTATGTAACAAATTACAAATAATACGTCTTTATAGTAAAATTACCAGCAATAAAATTGAAAGCATAATGACCAGTAATAAAATTTTAAACCAAAATGTCTAGCAGTATATTTTATAATAAAAATACTAACAAAAAAATTTATAAAAAAATGACAGTTTTTATGTAGTTGAATTATATTTATTTGAAGTCATAAAATTGTGTTCAAAATATTTAGATTTCGGCCTTACATAATCCATATATGTATTAATATGCGGTGAAACAAAATCAACACACACACACACACACATACATATATATATATATATATATATATATATATATATATATGTATATATATATATATATATATATATATATATATATATAATTTTAAGGGTGTTAATCCACATAGTATCCTACACTTTGTTAAAGAAATCAAACTCTATAACAAAATATATATTAAAATAAAAAAAACAACTTAAAACTTATATCACCGCATCTAGTAATCATGTTCACAAAAACATGTCTATGCACAAAAGCGGAGTATCATTTACCATGTATTCAAATGTGAAAGAAATATAACATATATTGTTAGTCCTTCAAAGCTCTCATGAAAATTAAATTTCAGTATTAAATGACCTATCAGGAGTTGATACGCCGTTAAACAAAAAAAAAAAGAAAAAAAAGAAACAAAACAAAACTACCAAATAATTAACGCAAGTATTTCACGGCCTGTTGGGCTTCAATTCAATATTATAAGCGTTCAGAACGACTCAGTACGAGTGAAACGGAGAAAATATGGAAAAAATCCATGAATCCCTCGACTGTCGAAGAAAACCCTGAGTAAGTTTCAATT
Source organism: Acanthosepion lycidas (assembly GCA_963932145.1). Lineage (NCBI taxonomy): Eukaryota > Metazoa > Mollusca > Cephalopoda > Sepiida > Sepiidae > Acanthosepion > Acanthosepion lycidas. Next base: position 11,110,891 of record OZ010572.1, on the reverse strand, counting down.
ATAGAATCTACCAGAATATATTAACTAAGAACATTTCGGTATTTTCTAATACTCATTTTATAAAATCTGGTGTCATTTATTTATTTTTCATTCGAAGACTTTCTAAAAACGCCTTGAACACGTTTATATCAAATGCACAGCCTAGGGAATATGACCCGCTACGTGGCAATGACCCGCTACGGGGCAATGACTTTTCGATTAGACATTGCTTTTAAATTAAAACAGTTCAGAAGCACTTATTGTTTCATGTTCATTGTTTTGACGTCTGCTAAGTTAGCTAGTGTTTATTTTGTATTCCTTACGGGGGATACAGTCGGCGGCTGTTTTCTCTCATTATAAATGCTCGAGTAACTTTGATTTTTAATTAGACTTTTGTAATTTTAACATGAAAAATAAATATATTTTGCAATCTTTTTAAAAACGTAGACTAGATAATAATTATAATTATGAGTAACAGAATTTGCATGATTTTATGTAGTTTTTGTGCATTTGCGTGCTGGGGATAATAAAATGACTAATATTAAATATCAAAGTATACTGGATTTTCTTGCATTCAGTTGGCAATCTGTCTAGACGATCAGAAATTCAAAAACAGGCTAAAGTGTTATGGGGTTATCTTGCGCTAGACAAACCACTGTTATTATGGCTGCCGTACATCTGGTGCCTTTAAAATCCAACTGGATTATGGGACTCCTGATATAGCGTCTGTGAACGTGTCCATACTTGGGAGTTTTGAATGAGTTGATTTAAAAAAAAAATAATAATACATTCTACTGATTAATAAAAAAGTATTTTTATTCTATTTTACTCTGTATCACTGTCTCTCCATCGACAAATATTTACATATCTTAAAGTTTAAAACTTCATTAATCTTGTGACAAGAATCCATTTAAACATTCCAAATTCAGTAGAGTTTCTTTAATTACTTGCCATATTTAATCATTTATATTTACTCTCATCTTCACGTCAATCAACAATTCACACATATTTTCTCCATCCATTATAATAACTCCTCTACACTAATATTGTTACAACTAAATTTTTTTCCAACTGTTTCTATATTTTTCCATTTGGTTAATCAATTATTTATTGTCAACTGTTGACTTAAGCTATCATATCACACGGAGGATTTATTAAAGATATACGTAAAATAATTTTAGTCATGGAACATCGCTGTTCATATCACGTACAAATGATATATAAAGTTACGCCGCTCCTTTCGTAATCCAAATTAGGATTATTTTTTTTTTACTTTTAAATTAATGAACTATCTATACGCATATAGTTTTTTTTTTGTTTTCTTATAATGAGATGATCTTGGATTTGAACGATATGAAATTGATTAAAACACAAGCAGCTTTTTTATTCATTTACATTTTTTCATATTTGAAAAATGGGTAGCGTATTCAGAAGATGTTAGTATTTCTTCTCCCGACTGTTACAACCGACTATTATATTGGAGAATTTATTCACCCGTTTATTCCAAACCCCACTGATTTTTGAGACTCTCCTGGCTGAGAAGAATATAGTGATGTTGAAACAATCTGTCAAATAATAAGAATGAAACGAAAAATAGCCATCCCTAATGTCCAAATATGAAGACCCATACTTGGTTTCCTTTCCTATTTGTACAAGTCGAACGTTTGCATCATGGTGAAGCGTTTTCCTAATATATTTGCTTTCTTTTTCTTTTAACCGACATTGATACATTTTCTTCCAGTTCAGCGGAAATGAGAATGATTTATAGAACAGGTGGAACACAGTCAAGTGTAACGAAACTGGCAGGAAAAGACATTTTGGACAAGGTCAGACTACGCCTTGATATGATAAGCCAAGTCACAGCGGTTCGCCCATCCCCCAATTCTGTCGCCCGACATGTTCTTATTTAGTGGAGGTAATAACGTATTCAACGCTATCATCTAATAGATGATGCTTGTTTCAGGAACGGTGTAATTACTTTCTTTTTCGAAAGAAGGTCTGATGTTATTTGTTTTACGGCATATCAATCTCACTGGGTTATTTAATGCCGATCAGATTTTTATTTACATTATTTACGTTATTCGGATTATTGTCCTCATCTTTGTCGCCATATTTATTGCAACGTTTCGGCCGTTGTACGCTCCGGCCTTCTTCAGGAGGTTGGAATGTCGAACTGAAAACTTTATTTATAATACTCAGAAATTCATGCCCAGATGTTCTCAAGGACACATGGCCCAGTGGATAAAGGCGTTGGTTAGATACAGTGACAGGACTCAAACAGTGTGAGTTCAATTCCCGTTTAAGGCAGTGGAGAACTTTCAGAAGGGGAATTAAGAGGAGAAAACTGACATCCATTAAAACATGGCACGTGGAACTAGAACAGTCTACAACAGTGAGCGAAATAAAGGGTTCAGTTTGACATTCCAACCGACATTCCAACCCCTGGAGCGTACAACGGCCGAAACGTTGTGATAAATATGGCAACAAAAATGAGGAAAATAGACCAAATAATGTACATAATGCCTCATCTCAGAAATATAGACAGATACTGAAGATTTGTATTGCTGGTAATAATGTATTACTGGTAATAATTTTTCTTTCAAAAATTCATTGTTGGTAATAATTTTTTACAAAATGCATTACTGGTACTAAAATCTATTTTTACACATTCATAGCGTTTTGACTCAAGTTTGGGGGTTAACTCATAGCTGGAACCCTAACAGGTGTTACCACTCCAGTTCAGAGTGGATCTGGGAACATTAGGAATTATGAAGTGGCTACACACTCCTGACAACATCTCCATCAGAGTACTTGCTGTTATATGCCGTTTATCGCCTTCCCCATGACGCGAATGTCTTTTATCATCTTCTCCAGAATGCGAATGTAGTTATTCATCTTACCAAGGCCGCGGATGTAGTTTATCGTCTTACACTGGACGATCGAAAGGAGAACAAATAAGATATGATAAAGTGTGATTCATAAACTTTTCGATTAATGGTGGCCCATTTGGTCATGGGTGATATTTTATTTTTATTCGAATACATGAATATTTAATCTTTGAATGCAAGAACACATTTCTTTTGTATCTGAATTCAAAGAATATTGGGAGAAATTTACTGAAAACAATTCAATATTGCTTAGCATACGATAACACCTGATGCATCAATCTTTAAGAATTATTAACCGCCAAATAAATATAATCCTCAGCTTACTCCGTTAGTTTGCGACGGAAGTACTAGCAAAATCTTATATTGTATTTTACTATATATATATATATATATATATATATATATATATATATATATATATATATATATATATATGTGTGTGTGTATATATATGTACTCTCAATGATACTATATATATATATGCACTCTCAATGATACTATATATATATATATATATATATAAAGAAATATAGTCTTAAGGTGTGCTATATTTATGGAATAAAGTGCTCAATATCAGAGATAGAGCGTGTGTAAATATAAAAGTGAACATAGAAGTCAACACTTAGAGGCGACAGTCTGTTTCATGCTATATGCAATCGTCAAGCCATATAGCATGAAACAGACTGTCGCCTCTAAGTGTTGACTTCTATGTTCACTTTTATATTTATATATATATATATATATATATAAAATGTACAATCTGTTTCATGCTAGAGGCAATCGTCAGGCCACTAAGTGTTGACTTCAATGTTCACTTTTATATTTACACACCCTCTATCTCTGATATTGAGCACTTTATCCCATAAATATAGCACACCTTAAGACTATATTTACTAGATAGATAGACAGATCTCAAATAATCGACATTTAAATGTTAATAATCAGTAACAGAACATGAAGTTTGTTGTTTGCATGTCTCTTATTTAGGTACATCAAATATGTGAAGAAAACCAAAATAAAGCCATAAAAATGCCATAACCTATATTTCCTTGAGCAGTACCATTCTAGGGAATAAGAAATTTGCCGAAAAAATAATTACATATTGATTGATGTTGGATGGTCAATTATTAATTTAAATTGATTTGAACTGCATCACTACTGTTATTGGACTTTCTTTTTTTATCGACAGTGAGATTTTTGAGAGAACGGTGCCAAAATAATTATACATATTTTTATTGTCTTATAAATATAATGAAATTTACCTGTTCTCCATTTTCCCTATATTCTTTACTCTCTCTCTCTTCCCCTATAGCCTTCACTCTCTCTATCTCCCTATGTTCTTTACTCTCTGTATTTCCCTATGTTCTTTACTCTCTCTATTTCCCTATGTTCCTTAATCTCTCTATTTCCCTATGTCCTTCACTCTCTCTCTTCCTCTATGTCCTTCACTCTCTCTCTTCCTCTATGTCCTTCACTCTCTCTCTTCCCTTATGTTCTTTACTCTCTCTATTTCTCTATGTTCTTTACTCTCTCTATTTCTCTATGTTCTTCACTCTCTCTATTTCCCTATGTCCTTCACTCTCTCTCTTCCCCTATGTCCTTCACTCTCTCTCTTCCCCTATGTCCTTCACTCTCTCTCTTCCCCTATGTCCTTCACTCTCTCTCTCTCTTCCTCTATGTCCTTCACTCTCTCTATTTCCCTATATTATTCTCTGTTTTCTTCTATATTTCTTTTGTATTTCCTCTTTTATATTCACATTCCTTTCTTTCTTTTTAATTCGTTTCTTTTATATATTTCTCTTCGTTTTCATCTTTTCATTCTTTTTCCCTTTTCTTCTCATTTTCTTTCTGATTCTATTTTGCATAATAAAATCGATAATTTTGAAGAATTTTTTTGTTTCTGTGTGGGATAGAAGGTTAGGAAAACAGCACAGCAAGTTAAATTTTCGGTTGATTTGGTTTCCATCTATTCGTTAAATATTCGCGCCGACTGAGTTTTCTTACCTTGAGTTGGCAACCACTCTAGGAGAAGGAAAACAATTTAAAACAAGCCTGAAGAGAGATGGGTTCAGTCAGCCTATCATGCACTCTAGAACTGCACTTCCTCTGATGTCCCTACGATCCAAAAGGATTATGAAACTTGTGACATGAAGTCTGTATATATTTCTGCTTTATTTTTCCCTTTCTTCACCGTCAATTTACACATTCGATAATACTATTATCGAATTTAAAGATTTCCAATTATGTATAATCTTGAAAATCCAGTTTTGCTGCAAACCATCGCCAGGAGAAATAGCACTGACCGTTTTCAAGTAAGGTTGATAAAACTGCAAACAGTTATTTGACGGAATCATTTTCAGAACGATACGGGTTAGTTGTCTGCCAGTAAGAAGAAAATTATAGAGATCGCTCTAATTTCAAAGTGACCCAAACGGTTAATCTCAAAATTGAAAACAAATTTGTTCCGCTCAGTGTGTATGCGTTAATAAATTCTAAAACGATTTGAAATAAGTGTTAAGTGTCGACGTATATAAACCGTGAAGTCAAGAACTTGGATTACGGTAGTCCCCAGGGATGGCTCACGAGTCTTCACAAGAGAACGAAAAATAAACGTTATGCAGATTAATTTACAACTTCCTGTATACAGGTTTTGTTGACATTAAATCAAATGAGGGATAAAAACATTTTTTTATGGAAAGGAAATTCTAAGAAATTGAAAAGATTTACTGAAGACTAAAGTATAATTAAGTTAGTGTATAAGAATTTCCTTTTAATGGTTTAGGATCATTTAATAATTCAAATATTAAAATTCATGAATTGTGCTGAATAACAGAAATTCAGAAATCAAGATTATTTTTTTCAATTTGTTTTTATATCACATTCAAGCTTTCAGAATTGATTCGTCTATAACTCCAATGATGCGGATTTATGTAAATTCTTATAATTACAGATTGCAATATGGCAAAAGTATGTCAGGCAGGTTTCATTAAACTTTCACTAACACATATTTAGTTATTTTTAAGCATTTCACCCCGAACAAGTCGGGCGTGTCACTGGCACGCAAGGGGTCACAGAGAGTAAAAGCAAGAGTAAAGTTTGAGGAAAGGATATAGAGAAGGACGGGGATCAGGATAAGGGCATCAGAATATGTCGATTGACATTACACTTAAATATTTAAAGGTTATAGCTATCAGGGAAGCAAGTCGGAGGAAGGGAGTTCCACAGTCAAGGGGTGCGGGAGATGAAGCCGTTGGAGTAGTGAAATAGTGGGACCAAAATGCCAACCTAGTAACGCACTTAAAAACATGGAGCCTAGGTATCATTGAAAGTAGCAGGTCAGAGCAATTACCATAAAAATATTTGTAGAAAAGACAGAGGGAAGCCACAGCAAGTCTGTGAGAAAGTGACTGTTGACAAGATGGTCAGATCAGGACCCATCACATTGCATATTCGTGTCAGGATTTTGTCTAGGACCTCAAGATGAACAACGGGGTCACATATAATGCAACAAGGCAAGGATGAATGACAGATTTGTAGATTTGAAGGATTGACTCAGGGGAGAAAAACCTTCCGATGCGACACAGAAAACTATCTTTTCTTGCGGGTGATGAAGCTATTGATTCAATGTAGTTGTTCCATCTCAGTGGAAAACGTAAGACCAAGAAGGCACAGAGAGCCGCTCTCGTAACGGTGGGCATCAGCCATTTTGATAGAAGGCAGGGCGTTTTTTCTCTGGTGGACAATTGAGGGCAGTTTCGTTTTGGAGGCATTAAAGTTTACAAGCCATTGCCTTCCCCAGTCAACGACAGCTTGGAGGTCATTGCGAGACCGGCGGTCAGGTTAGCTTTGTCAGCGATTTACCGGATTTACAGGAGTAAATAGTAGTATCATCTACGTAGATACCCGCTTGGTAACTATTTACATGGTTCGGACTGTTGTCCTCATCATTCACGATGTTTTGTCCGTTGTACCGGGGATAACTTCTTCAAATTATATTTGTTGAAATTTAGTCTACGAGGGTAAATTGTTCTACTTCCACGTATCACGCTTTTGAATAATTCAGTTTAGTTATTAGGTTGGTGCAAAAATAATGACGTAACAATGTCGTTTTTGACGTTAAAAAATACGTCAAAAATGACATTATTACGTCATTATATTGCACCAACCTAATAATTCGTCTTGATAACTTAAGTAAGTTTTGTCCTATCCACTGAGACCAGTGATTAAACTCCTAACACTTTGGGCCAAGTTGCGTCAGATTCAAGCACCGCGGTGGTGTAATGGTTAGCACGCTTATCTCGCTAAAACAGTTAGGACTGAATAGTGAGTTCGATCTTTACCAGGTGTTTCACACTATCGGACGTGTGCCACGTCTAAGATACGCTTAGAAAATCAATTGGGCACCACGAGCCGGTGTAATAGTTAGCAAGCTTGTCTTGCTAAAACGATTACGACTGAGTAGTCAATTCGATCCTCACTTGGTGCCCACACTTTCGGCCTTGTACCACAATTAAGGTACGCTTGGAAAATCACTTTATCTATTGAAACACATGCCCTTGGGGACACTAGTGAATAAAATGTTGGTATTTATAAACCTAATATTTTAAAAGAGATCATATAAGTTTTTTTTTATAAAATTGATTACATTTGGTTCTCTCAGCAAAGAACAAAAGCTTGGAGAGATGTTAAAGTAAATTCACTAAACTGAGATATTTAAAGATATGGTACACGGAATTAGAACAATCTACACCCATGGACTAAATAAAGGATTCGGTTCGAAGTTCCAACAAATATTACCTGCTCTGGGGGGAGCTAAGATGGAAAGTGAGAGAGATACTGGAGAAAAACAAGCCGCCCAAATAAAATATCACGAAAATGGAGAGGCTGGTAATCAAAATCTTACAGAGGAATGAAAACATCATCATATTACCTGCTGTCAGAAAAACAAGAAGGCCTGGCTAGAAATGATAGCTACAGTAAAGAAAGATCCAACAATGAAAACATAACTGTCGCAGATCTTAATCAAGAACAAAGGCCACTTCTCACCAAAGACATACAGGCAGCTGTTACACCAAGCCTCCTGACATATACGGTCTCTCCAAAATTCACAAAGACGGTTTTCCGCTCAGGCCAGTTGTTAGCTGCCAAGGCCCCTGTGCCACAGTCGCTTCCTTGTAAATATAATTGACCCATTAATGGGAAAATATGTCCGAATCTCCGCCCAGTTCGTGGAAACAATCAAATATACCCCCATCCAATCCACCCAGATGGTGTGCCTGGATGTATTGGGTTTCGTCGTTAATGAACTTACGGAGGATGCACTATGGATAGACAGACTGTCTTCCGACTGATTCCCAGGAGAAACGGACAGCATAACAATAGAAAACCTGATGGAGATGCTGACTTTCTGTACACAAACTTCGGAATGGGGTCAGCCATATATCGACAGGATGAAGACTTAGTAATGTGCTCGCCTTTATCACCAGCAATGGAAAACATACATGGAAGACTTCGAAGAAATGGCATTAGAATCCATATCATCAAAACTAACACTATGGCTGAGATACGTAGATGACACCTTCATACTCTGGCTACACCAGGACGACATCCAGCTACTACTTGACCATGTGAGCTCAATAACATCATCGATCGAGTTCGTAACAGAGAGAGAAAATGACAACAATCTTGCCTTCTTATATGTATTAATATCTCGAACAGAGCAGACATTCGCATACCGCAAGCCAACATTTTTCGGACCTCAACTTCAACTCATACCATCCATACATTGCAAAAAAATAAAGCATCGCCCGTTGCTTACAACACCGAGAAAAGGTCATAATTGACGACTCAGAGACATATGAACAAGAAAATGTCAGCATACGCATTATACTACAACGTAACAACTGCCCTGGTTACATGGCAGCAGCTCCGACAAAATGGGGTAGAAGGTTACAAGAGTATAACAACACTGAGAAAACAACTTCGGTCTACCTACCTTATATGAAGGGATTATCGGAAAAAAATACAAAAGATATGTGGTCCATCAAAAATTGTTCAACACTTCGCAGACACCTCTTCCGAGGAAGACACTCTCCCCGAAGAGGAAAACATGACTAACGACTGTTTTTCGCCATCTGCAGTAAGAAATCAGTCCCCCCTCTTGAGGTAAAGCTGCAAGAATATCGTAAAGCCGTAACACGAGGGGAAATAGAAAAATTAGGCGTAGCTGACGATATATGGAGGGAAAAGAGAGATCACGGCCCCTGTGCTAAGAGGTTGAAATAATAGACAGAGAACATCCCTGGAAACTACGAAAACTTAAGGAATCAGTACATATGCTAGGCTACAAAAAATCTCCTAAGCCGGACATAGAAATGAATGAATACAATATCGGAACCAGTAATACGGAGTGCTAGAGTAAAGCAATAATAACAAGAAAAATTGCAATATGAGCTCTGGTAAAAAATTATGGGTTAGTTATTTTCACTTACGCATATACCCATGAGAAATTCACCTCTCCTTCCTCCAGCTATTGCTTAATTAGAAGGACTTGTATCATTAAAATAATTATTATCTAAAACCTTCTTACAATGGAAAAAATATTCTTTGGAAGATTACTGCAAGAAGTTAGATAAGCCGTAGAAAATGAATCAGTAAATCTAATGTCCAACTTACCGATTATGTAAGGATAGATTTTATTTGTGGAGTAGGTAAATGAATTCCAGAGACCAAGACTAGGATAATTAGTTCGTTTCGCCATAAGTCTTCCATCGGAGAATAACACATTTAGTTTAAAATTCTACGAATATGTTTAATATAATATTGAACTTCATAGAAAAACAATTGAATTATATCATTTTTTATCTGACAAAACATATTTATACCCTAATGTGTACTTATCTCTGTTTCCGGAAGATTGTGCAACTCACATAACTTAGGATGTTTAATCACTATGCGATTTTGCGCACCTAGACATCACGTATTACGCGGACTCCTGTGAGATATGTGTTATTTTTTTATCGAGTCACCATTTCTAAACTGGAAGCTAACCAAATATAAAGAAACCAGCCTCCACTGCGATTTTAAACCATAGCTGGACTAGAGAGATGAAATGTATTCATATCTTTCTCAAGGGCAGCTGAGGTCACAGTTCGAACTCGACTCGCCGAATTGTCACGCAGAGCCGATAACCGTTATAAAGAGGTCCAGCTGAATATAAACGTATCCTTTAAATTTATAAGCAACTGTTGCTTTAATGGAATTATACTAATAATAATCTGTTATTTTAACTTAACTGCAGAAAGGATTTCAGTTTAAACATAAGTAATTAGATTAATCTAATAAAGATTTTTTTTTCCCTGAAAAACTCAAACTATTATGTTTCTCTTGCAGTCTTCATTTGTTCTTGATACTGAATACAGCTTTTTGAACTGAGCTATATTTCAGATCCAGTAGAAGTAAATAATGTCCTTAGTGCTGGAATCACTAATCTGTTTGTCATTAATGTTCACTGGATTTGAAATTTAACCAACTTCAAGAAAAGCCGTTGAATATCAAACACTGAGAATGACTGCAGGAGCTGCCGAAAAATATGTAATTTCTAAAACCTTTATTTTGTTGCCAGATGTATTAGGTTGGTGCAAAAATAATTTCGTTTTCTAACATATGTTACTATGTGAGAAAACGAAATTATTTTTGCACCAACCTAATAAAACAAAAAAAAAATACAAATATGCCAAGGATACTGCCATATTTCACAATATTTTTGTCATCATCTGCTTTAGCGTAACTGGTTATATAACAAGTGTTCACTATTATCAGGTTAAAAGAAATATTAATGATGAAAGCGAAAGTTGATAAATCTTTTTTTCTGTCCACATAGAAAAAGGACCTTGAAATAAAGACGAAAGGGAAATGTTCTAAATGTTTTATCTACCGATTAAATTCGAGTGAATAAAGCATGAAGAAAAAAGATAAATAGTTATTTAAAGTGGTGTTGGGTTTATCTCACGAAAGCATGAATATTGGGGTGTTAGTATTACATTGACATTTAATTTGAAATCGCATCACATTGTTCCTTTAATGTTAAACTCACATTTTTATGGCGATATATGTTGACTTAGGTTTTGACATTTTTCTCTCGATACAGTGCATCGAGATATGTAATAAGTTTTATTTTTTTCGATACATCATTCAAATATTATTTTCAAAAACGTTTCCGAAACTATTTTCATTTGATAATAATTCATCTTGCATTCCCATTTACCTAAAATAGAAAATAAATTGTCTTATGCGCATTTATCAGAGAGATGTTCCCAGTACTATATACATTGTGTTCTCTAGTATTATACGCTTTGCCCCAAAATGAATACACGCCTGCTTTAAACACTCAGAAATCCTTTGGCATTTTCATTGAGAGTAAATTTGGAGGAGGATTCGAAGAAATCCTTTCGAAAAACTCTTCTTTTGATATGTTTTGCTGATCAGAAAAAATGGATTAGTCAGACAGAATCAGTATATATTTCTGAGATGAGGTATTACGTATACTATTTAAATTGTTCGGACTATCATTCCCATCTGTGTTGCCATAATTATCACAACGTTTCGGCCGTTGTACGCTCCGGCCTTCATCAGGTGGTTGGAATGTCAAACTGAACCCTTTATATCGTTCGCTCGGGTAGACTGTTTTAGTTCCACGTGACATGTCTAATTAATGTCACTTATCTCTTATTATGTTAATTATCTCCTCGTAATTCGCCTCTCCAAGTTCTCCACCGCCTTAACAATGTATTGCACTCACACTGTTTGGGTCCTGTCACTGGATCTATCTAACGCCTTTATCCACTGTCTTTGAGAACCTGGAGAGGGGCCTTAACAGGAGACAACTGATAATTGACATACTAGTGGAACTAAAACAGTCTACCCTAGCGAGCGAAATAAAGGGTTCAGTTCAACATTCCAACCACCAAAAGAAGGCCGGAGAGTATAACGGCCGAAACGTTTTGATAAATATGGTAACACAGATGAGGATGATAGTCCGAACAATGTAAATAGTGGACAGAATGTGTTATACACGATTCCTATGAACGCCGGATATTTTTTGTGAAGAATTTTGCAAACAGTATGTAAACAATAATCCCAAAATACATTAGTGAAGCACTAGTAAATATAAAGAAATGGAAAAGCGAAAATACATGGGACTTGAAATTAAATTACTCATTCAATGCAGTAGTATGACTCCGAAAACTTCATAAACACAGTCATGACTCGTGATTAGGTCGTTTAATTAAAAAAAAATATATAATTTACTAAACGGAGATATATTGAAAATGCCATAATATACAAATCCTCTGTTCTTAATACACGACCAGGTTTATTAAGCCTTGTGTCTGTTATTACTGAATTGATTTGCAAAAATGTATGATACGAATAAGTTCTAAAACTATGAACATATAAAAATAAATCTGACTTGGAATTATTAAATTCTAATTAAAAAGAAAAGATGCGTTTCAATTAATATAAAAAAAGAAAAAAATGCAACGTTCATATGACTAACACGAATTACATTCTGCTTCACCAATTTATTTTTTCCGAAGACGCAGATTGATGAGGGAAAGATTAAAATAAGAATTTGTTAAAGGGTTCTGTATATTTACCTTTACAGCGTAACGAGACTCTGAATTGTTATGTTAAGTCTTTTCGTAACGAATCATTTCCTTGTTGATAAATGAGGTGGATTGAATTCCGGGCAGACACACTTCTTTCACAAAGATCTTATTTCTTGCTGTGAATATAAAAATGAGAATACATGACTTGACAGCTAATAGACATATAAGAATTTAAATTGAAATCGAACTACCCCTCAAAAACGAGAGATAAATTGGGTAATTTTGTCTGTTGACTATACAAGTTCCGCTCTCGTACGGAAAATGATCATATTGACTGTTTCTTACTGAATGTCCTCTCTAATATAAACTATACTATTTGCGTTCGCTGGAAACCCGAAGATTTATTTACAAGGTTCATTTTAAAATTAATACCATTTTTTTCCTATTTGTTTAACCGAGAAACAGATCATTTTATTTGTTTGGTCATAGGGTAAACCATCCAACCGATAACTTGTTGTTTTTGCCTAGTAGCAGATAGTAGGCAATGTGATATTATGGCACAATGACGTTTGACATGAAAGTTTGAACGAAAAGTGGTGTTGTTTCTTTTGTTTCTAATTTCATACTGTGAAAAAATTGCATCCACTGGTGTTCATAGATATTTTCTGAACGTTTATATTGACCAAAATGTAGAATGGAGGATATTTAGGCATTAGGTATTGCGTTTTAGCCGTGTGTAACCTCCGCTGTGCAGATTTTTTTCTTGTTCATCACTGTCAAAAATGCATCACCCTGGTGGTGACTGTGTTAAAATATACTGTTTTGTGGTTGAAGACTTGATCTATCCAGTGGTGTTATTGTGGTCCTTGTATCTGTTGCAGTTACCGTGGAAATAAATAAGAGGCATCAATTTCTGAACTTCCCTTGTATAAATAAATGGTCATCTGTTCGAATGTGTTTTGATATTTATTTCTGTATGTGCAAATATTACGGAAAACACATCAAATAAATGCCATTATATTTAATATATCTGCCTTCGCTCGTTGGCTAATTTGACACTAATTGACGTTTAATGTGCGGTTCCGACTCACTACTTTCAGTCTTTCTCGGAACTTCTCTATTGGGAAAGCTGTCCTTGACTGTCACCTTCTTAGTTCAACGAAAAAGGAACTGCATTGGGATTTCTCTTCATGGAGCTCAGCATATTAGTAAATGCGATTTGTCAGTTATCCGAGTGCACACACGAATGCAGAATGGCACAAGATCAAGTTTAAAGTATGATTTACAATTGCTTACCTTGGCGTCTTCTGGTTCGTAATCAAAGTGCCAGGGATTAAACTTGGCCCTCCTCCTTGGAAGAGATATAGCTAAAGAATAGGGCTTGGTACGGAACCTATTAAGAGGATTATATATTTTCATCCGCCAAAGAAAAAATCTGAGTGATGTAGCTTTGGTGTGGGTGTTGGTTAGAGGCAAAAATTGCTCAATCTCTTTACTCGCAGGTTTCAAATAAACGGGCTGGTACAAGTAAAATGTGTATCAAGATAATTATTATTTTTATTTATTTACTATTTTTATAATTTTAATTAAAGGACACTTTACGCTAGTATGCTTGCAACCTAAAATAATATGTAGAAAACAATTTCCTGAATAATTAACAAAACGGGTGTTTGAAATATGCATATGCTAAGGGATGTTTTCTCCAAAAAAAGAGTAATCGTCTGGGCTCGACTATTTGAAACACAAACGTCGGTAATCCCCGTTAGAAATACGTAAGCAATAGATGATTAATTCTAAACTTCTATCTTTGGAGTGGTACTGCCTAGGATGATAACATCCTAAACCGTACTTAATAGCATGGACAGCATACGAAATACAGGTTTGGTACTTATTGAGGCGTTCACTGGAAAGGTATGTAGCATTAGTCTGAGTTTAAATAGGGAATGGAATGGGTATATAGTAAGATATGAAATAAATGACCTAGAGGAGCTCTGCCACTTGGCCACATGTTGCTACAACGGAAGAATTAGTGTACGAGGATGGTTCGTAAAGTTCATAGGCTGTGTATACAGGAGTGATGCTAGAGCTATGAAATCTTGCAAATCGGATTAGCTAGGTATAAAATAGTTAGTGAAAACCAGCCTCAACTCCTTCCCTTTTTCGGCCTTGTGCCATAATTGTATTTTCAAATGGAATAATTATCAACGTGAAATCTTGCAGGAATTAATTTCAACTCTTCATTTTGATAGATGCATTGTTTATATTCAGGTAAACTGTTATCTGTTCAAAGAATACAGTTCAGCCTGTTTGTAAAAAAAAGTCCTCCGTAGTTGATATGACGTCATCTTCAGTGCCATACTGTTTTCCTAGCCAATTTATTTCATGTTGTGGAACAGATGATCGTCACATTAGGAGAAAAGGGAGAATGATCAACTAGTTCAAAGCCACAGTCACGCAAATCAACGACTGAAACCAAGAACAAGTGTGCTAGAGAATTTTCATGATTAAACCAGATCACTTTCGTCATTTCTCCTGAGGGTTTAGTCTTGATAACATTTCGTAACTCCCTCAGGAAGTTGGCATCGTAGTGTCCATTGATGAAGTTATCATTTTGAAGATAGCCAATAATCACAATGCCTTTTACATTCCAGAAAACTTAGGCCATCAACTTCCCTGTAGATTAAATGACGTCAGCCTTCTTTGGTGTATACGAGGATCCGTCTTTCCACTAAATAGATTGTCACATCATCTCGAACTGAAACTGACGAACCAGATACTCATTCTGTGTTTGGAAACGTTCAAGGAATCCAGCTGGATCTGCCTAAAAAATGTCAGATTTTCCTGTAATGTGATCAGCCAGGTGCATTTGTGATCAGCTGTCAGAATACGTAGTACTTACGAAGCAGAAACCTTTGTCGTGCCAAGTTCATTGGGCATAATGTTCTCAACTCTCTCGCGGGATATGCTAATAGCATTGCCTACTTGATTTATAGAGAATCTCTTGTCACCCATCACTAAGTGAATCCAGAAAAGGGAATATATGTTTTTCAGACAAGGAAACGTGCGGGCTACATATTGATGACATCAAAACAAGCACGTTCAAAAATGTTAGTATCTAGGAAATGTTTTAACAGAGGACGGAAAATTCGACACTAAAAACCGAAGGCACATTATGATTACGGAACATGACAGTTTCGTTAAAAACAGGACAGTTTCGTTAAAAAAAACAAAGAAAATACTATTGAACTTTTTATGTAATCTAATTAGTCAAAAGCAGAAATATATCTTCGTTAATATTGGAAAGATTTCAGGTCTAGTTACTTCTTTTCTTGAGTTAATTTTAGATAAACCAGGAGCCCAATAATTTAATATTGTCTGAAAAAGTCCCTTTAATTGAAAACATGTTGTTCATATTATTAATAATTACTAGCTAATCTATAAGTAATTTGGTTTTTCACATACAGTATCTAGAAACATTCATTAGAAATCAAGTAACAGAAAATCTAGGCATTATTTCTGTTGTATATTTTGATTTTGAAATAACAAAGACCCACTAATATCAGTTAAATTATGCAGCAATTTGTAACGCTTTAATAATTCACCTGTGTATTGTTCACTCGAAAATAGGAATCGATCCATAAAGTTTTCATCTATTTCCTGTGAAAAGCGTGAAAGCTTCAAACGCTGTTTCCTAGCATACGAGTGAAGAGGAGGACTTTTATTGAAAATAATTCCTGAAAACTAAAATACGGTTGTAGGCTGATTTGTTTCGATACTTCCTTGGACACCCCGGTCTGCCAGACATTTCGCAAGCTTCTTCCGGATTGTTCCAAACGCACCAACTAAAATGCTACAAGAGTCACCTACATGTTCTGCAATTGATTTTTGTTCTATAGCAATGATCAGCTATTTTTGATCATTTAGCAAAAATTCAGTTTCATTGTGCTTTCTACTGTAGGGGTCGCCATATTTGGCACGTGATAAGATTTTGTCTGACCCGAAGCAACTTGAAAAATAAACACCGGAATAGCATGCTTTTCTCATCTGCAGTTAAATAACTGATTATTTTGCATTTGTTAAGCATTTGACATTTTAATAATTATATATCATTATATAATTTAACAGTGTAAACATGACGCTGTTAGCATGTAATTTTCTCATTGCTGTTTTTTACATAATCATATCATGCTGATAACAAAAATTATTAATTAAAATGATTCATTTAAATGTCATTCACTTATAGAAATATTTCTTTTAATTAGTCAGTGAAAATGCTTAAAATATACGATATCACCCTCGCATAAGTAGTAAACGGTGTCCGATGAGATCTAAAAAATGCCTCTGATAACGTCACGTTTTCCTTGCTTTGAATGGAAGAAGCGTTCCTATTGCAAGATTACATAGTATTTTAATCCTTATTTTTATTTATTTTTTTTACTTTTTTACCTTCGTACATGATCAGCTCTGTTTAATTTCATTATATCTCCTCTAATTACGGATTTTTAATATTCTCTATTCTCATTTTTAGGGTGCGGCTCGTTTCACTATTATAGTCTTTGCCACAGATACAAGAGATGAACTACACGGTTCTTGGTCATTTATCACCCTTATCAAGCTTGACACGAAAGAAGGGTCAACCGATTATAAATATTTTTCTGATTTATTTTATGAACGGCAAGTCTTTTGAAACTACCGACAAGCATTCATGGCCGGTGCGTCTTACTCCCGAAAGTTCTGCCCTGTTTGGAGGTCCGTTTTTTCAGCACTGTTTTATGGCCATCCGCCATCTTTAAAAATTATTTTAGTCATCAACTAATAGTATACATCATTTATATACATGGCCAGTACGGCGCATACTACGCAGGAGCCCCCGGCGAGGTTGAAGCTCCCGACGAGGTTGGAGCTCCCGACGAGGTTGAACTCCCGGCGGGGTTGGAGCCCCCGACGAGGTTATAGCCCTCGACAAGGTTAGGGCAACCGACGAGGTTGGATCCCCCGACGAGGTTAGAGCCCCTGACGAGGTTGGAGCCCACGACGAGGCTGGAGCCCCCGGCGAGGTTTGAGCCCCCGACGAGGTTAGAGCCCCCGACGAGGTTGGAAGCCCCGACGAGGTTGGAACACCAAAAGGTCTAGATTCAGCAGTGTTTTTAGCGTTTTTAGCGTTTTGTACTTTTTACTTTTTTCTACCTTGTTTATATTGTCAATCATCACATAATAACCGTCTAGGCCGGTGCTCCCTACCACGGACCTCTCAACCGTGTCAGGCCCGCACATAGTAGGGAGGGGGAAAAGTGTTAATTTTAGTAACGCATATTTTTTAAATTGCAATTTTCTTTCTGAACATTTCTTTTAAATCATTTAAAACGATAATATGTCTCGGTAAAATCATTTTTTATTCTGAGATCATCCACTACGGAGGATCTAATATTTTTGTTTTTTCTAATAGTAATACTAACCAGAAGTCCACGGCTAGTCCCTATTTTTACATTTCGAGAAAGATAAAAATGAGAACATGATCGCTTAAAAATAAAAATGTTTAATCATTTCAAAAATTCCCGAAAGCTGCCATATTGTTTTTAAAACAAATTTTTAAGACAATTCCGTTTGCGTTGTGTTGGAATCTTTTTTTTTTTTTTTTTCTGTGAAGATTTGTCGGCGATTAATCTTTATGGAAATATAAAAATTTCCGCATTAAATATTTTTCTAGAAAAAGTTTGTCAAGAAAATATTGGTAGTTATTACAAAAAGAATAATATTTTTTCGGATGTTATTTTAAATAAAAAAAAAAAAAAGTAATTAATGAATATGTACTGAAATTTTAATTTAAATTGGATAATTCTAATTTTTGGTAATTTAAAAAAAATGCTACCTTCCCCGCCAATGTTCCTTCTAGTGATTTTGGCCCCCAGGTTGGGAAATCTTAAATCACATGTAATAGAGAGCAGGGCCCCGTATCAAAGTGCTGAGGGTAGTGTTAGCCGAAACACTAACGTCCGCCCTGCAAGCTTTTGACATAAGAGAAAAAGAAAATAGCAGTTTTACTGTTCACCTCCTTGAAACTTCTGTTTCTACCTGCATAAGCTGATGATATGTTTATATTTGAAGGGTACGTTTGATGCTGATTATCGCTTGTTGGTATATATCTCTGTAATCACTTCTTTTGCAAGGTGTTTTGGTTATTGGACTATACATTTCTTTATATTATATAGATCAGGAGAATCCTTTTGTTAGATGTAATTTGGATTTTGTTAAACGGATATCTAAAATTCATTCTCTGTACTAGTTTTAAGTACATCGAGGAAAGCCAGCTGGTCATTGCATTCGTCCATTGCGAACCGGATCAAAGGTTTTACTGAGATCATATATTCCAACAGTGTTTGTAAAGGTGACTGGTGAGGCCCCAGCAAGATGTTATTTACGTAACTAAGCTATACTCTTGTATTTATTGATGCCGTTCCAAAGGCAATTTCTTCGAATTATTCCATGCATGCCATCATTGTTGGCATCAGTGAACCCATAGATACGCTTTAGTTCTGTTGGTATATGGAAGACTCTAGTTGATAGAAAGTTGCCTGTGTGTATATATATATATATATATATATATATATATATATATATATATATATATAACACTGATAAACTTATAAATGTAAGCAGCGATACTCGTCCGGCAAAACCTTAGGTGTTTTAGCTTCTAAATGAACAAACTAATACCCAAGGGAAAAAAGGGTACTAAGAACTAAGAACATATACTTCCGGCGAAAATAATCGTCTGTAATCTAAGTTCAGAGTCCAAAGAAAAATCCTCCGACACCAGTAAAGTAAAACAAAGTGCTCAATACGCTAAGTAGACCAAAGTAAGTAAATCTAAAGGGCCAGAAAATCCTACCTAGGTTTCACCTACTCGGATCGACAGTCCGCCCTGACGATCTGCCTAGGTGAAACTTAGGTAAATTAGTATGGCTCTTTAGGTTTATATATATATATATATATATATATA
This sequence comes from Acanthosepion lycidas, assembly GCA_963932145.1. NCBI lineage: Eukaryota > Metazoa > Mollusca > Cephalopoda > Sepiida > Sepiidae > Acanthosepion > Acanthosepion lycidas. The sequence goes on along the minus strand of OZ010572.1, from coordinate 11,091,416 downwards.
TATATATGTGTGTGTGTGTGTGTGTGTGTGTCTGTGGGTTTGTATATATGTGTATATATTAATTTGTTTTGCATAAACCTTAAACGGCGGGCTCATTTATATATATATATATATATATATATATATATATATATATATATATATATATATATATATATATATATATATATATATATTAAACAATGAGCCAATTTCTTGTGGCGACTTCTGCGACGCTGCAGATACAAAGCAGCTTCGGCTCCTGTTTTTCTCTTGAGAGCATCAATCTTCTATAAAAAAATATCCGACCCAGCCTTGCGACGTAAAAGACACTCCAGCGTTGCCTCACCGCAGCGGAAAAACAAAGAAAACAGCAACTGCTCGTTATAAGCTTTTGCGTTTGACTGGTAAAACAAATGGTCTCCTACAACTGGCAGATCAATAACAAAAAAACAAGATGAAAATAAAACCTCACCAGACACAGATTCATGGATTCTCAAAACTGTCGTCATGGCGGTCGGGTCGTTAATCAAGGATGACCGTCTTTAACAAGTTTGATCAATGTTCTTGGTTCTAGAAAGGAAGACAATCGTCCTTGAATAATCACATCACTTATTGCGCATCTAGTAAACTAAGTTGTTTTGTATATTTTATAAAGTCTATTTAGCTTACACGTGACGTTAATATGACACCTCTCGCCTCTCTCTCTCTCTCTCTGTCTATGTCTCTATGTCTCTCTGTCTCTGTCTCTCTTTCTCTCTCTCTCTCTCTCTCTATATATATATATATATATATATATATATATATATATAATTGTGTATTTAGGCAGCGATCCTTCATTTATGCATGTTTCATTAAAAACGACAGACAATGTACAACTGTTAAGCTTTTTATTCAATTTTCTTGTGTTTTCACAAAAGCTTTTCTTTTTTGCAGAAACTGTCCAAATGTTCTATAATTCCGAGCGCATTTGGCTATGCGTTTAGTCATTATAAAGGATAATTTTATTTTTTCATTTTAATTGAGTGTGTGCGTTGTGTGTATGCTTTAGTCTTATAGAGAGGTTTTATTTTCCGAACACATTGTGGCTGTGTTCGTAGTTAATATTAAGTTTTGGCTTTTTTTTTATTATTAGGGCTTCTTTTATTTTTAATCTTTTTTACATGTGGATGATATTATGTTTGCGTTTTCAACTACTATGTTACGGATGGAGGCTGGTAAGATTGTTTGTGTGTTTAAATGGGATCTAGTTGGACCCTGGTCAGATCAGTGTAACGTAAGGCGTGTGGATAGGGATGTAGTTGAGTGACCGATGCAATTATCAGTTCGGTTTGATCAGTAACACAGTTCCTTAAGGGGCATTTGAACGCATAAATAATGTTCGTTCGTTGTAATTTTGACTTTGTTGGTGTGTTGTAATTTTTGAAAACGACGTTAGCTGTTTTAAATTTTTTGTAATATATAATTAATTTGATTTTTTTATTCGGGTCAATTGGAGTAGTGCATTTCTTTATAATATTTCTAAGTGAATATTCATCTTGTTTGAAGTTAATCGGCATCTTGTTTCTGTAGAAAATATTTATGTAATATTCTACTTTATGTACACTATCATTGTTATTTACTTTCGAGCGGAATAGTCGAATTTAATGGCCTAGAAAGCGGTTAGGGAAGCCATTGTTAATTAGTGTCTGTTTTACATTATTGAGTTCTTTAAGGAAGAGTAGTCGAGAGGATGAATTTTGGTGTGCTCTTTTTAGGAAGTTTTTTTTTTATTACTGTTATAGTTTATCTGTGTGGGCATTCACTTTTAGTGTTTTTTTTATATAATATGATGATAAAAATGTTAGCATATTCTACGAGAACATCTAAGAATGGGAGTTTCCTTTTTGACTAAGATCGTAGGTAAAGTTATGTAACTAAGTATTCGTAACATAAGAATTGAAAACAAAAACATAATAAACTCATCCCCCTGTAAATATACTATCTCTCTAATGTATATATATCTATATATCTATCTCTCTAATGTATACCTCTCTCGCTCTCTCTCTCTCTCTCTCTCTCTCTCTGTACACACACACACACATATATATATATATATATATATATATATATATATATATATATATATATATATACAGTAGATATATTTATGGGTAAAAATAGTCAATACCAAAAGTAGAGCTTGCGTAGATATTTTAGTGGGCACTGATAACAACACCGAGTGACAGTACTATTTCGCTTTTTCCCCGCTCCTCAATGCGACTAGACAACCGAATGCCTCAAGCCTGGATCGGAGCCCAACCGATTTAGCGTCAGTCAGAGCTTTCACCACTGTACCATGCGAATGTAATGAGGACGACAATAATACCAAGAGTAGAGCAATAATTATTGCTTCCCCTCTACTTATTTCTTCTTTTCCCTTCATTGTTTTACATCTTTTCTATTTCCACCTTTCCCTCTCTTTCTCCTTTTTTTTTGGGAGAGTTTTCGCGTAATTTGCATAGATTTCTGACCGTTCCACGGTATCAAAAGCTGTAGCGAAAACTTCTGCTTTGTTTTAAACTTTTCGGGTCAGGCCTTTGTCTTAACGAGTCAACATTCCTTAACCGTCCAAACTACTATCAACAAATACTATTGCCTTACTCCGTCAACCTCTTTATTTCCTTCTCTTTTCTTTACCATTCTCTGTTTTCTCTTAAGGTGTTTCTCTCTATGTATTTTTCTATAAGCGGCTTCTTAGTAAATAGAATTGATCATAACCAGTTTTGGTTTGGATCAGTCGAGATGCAACCGCATCAAAACAACAATGCATTTTGTAGTGAGTAAATTGTTTTTTTTCCGTGTGTAAAAAAATAATATATAAAATAATCCTAAAGAGCCAGGATCTACCTACCTAGGTTTCACCTAAACGAAACTTTAGGGTAAGATGACTCTTTAGGATTATTTTATCCCTTTGATCTACTTAGCGTATTGAGCCCCCTATGATTTATCATAGTTACTTGCTTGTTTTTTTTTTCTTTCTTTCAACTGGAAATTTAAGGCACTGGACGATATTCTTCGCCCTTTTCGGATGTTTGTAGTTCTTTCTTTTTTTTTCAAATGTTTTCCTCGTATACCAATTTGTTTATCTTTAATTGCAAATTGTGCCATCCGAGTTTTTTTACCTATCGAGTATAATATTAATATTATATATATATATATATATATATATATATATATATATATATATATATATATGTCTGTGTGTGTGTGTGTGTGTGTGTGTGTGTAACATGTTTATTAAATAATATAGACAAGTGTTGTCTATTTATTTCATGTAAATTCTTTTCATAGCGTCTGATAAGCTTAATAACATTATCATTAAACGAAGAAAGAAAATCACAATATTGATACATATTTTTTAATCCAATCTAAGCTTTCGTCTTACATAACCCATAATCAAAGATGACAAATTACAGTACAATATATTATGCAATACAGGGACAAGAATGTGATGATAGTCTGTTTCTGTTTACATGGATGATTTCCGAGCAACTACAAACTCGTGCCTACAAGACGCTAGAAGCGAAACTCGAAACGCAGCTCATGATGTCACACATTACAACGCGAGAGTGAATTCGAGAAGTATTATGTATGGGAAGCCATTTGTATAAACCAATGGCTTCTGTTACCAATTATAGACATTTAAGAATATTTGTGTAGATTTCATACCTTATTTTGTTCAGGTTAGGTTTCAACTGTTTTATGTATATAGCTTCAAGAATTTTTAGCTTTTGTTTATTGTTTTCATGTTTAAGTATACTTGTGTTTTCTACAAGGATTTTACGGTATTGTGTATGCGGCAAGGTATGTTGTTTTAAATGCCTAAAAATTTTACAGTTATCATTCAAATGAAGTGTCGTGAAAGCGAGTTTGTGGTGTGACCAACATAAATATTATGTAATTCATTGCAGATGCAATCTCCAAAATGGCACTTGAATTTGTAAACTATGTTGTTTTTTTTGCAAATCGCTAACCTGGATATATATGTACATATATATATATATATATATATATATATATATATATATATATATATATATATATATATATATTAATGCATGTTTCATTAAATACTATAGACAAGTTTTGTCTATTTATTTTAAGTAAGTTCCTTTCACATTGTCTGATAAGCGTTATAACATCTTTGAAAGACGAATATGAAAGGAAGTCTATATTATTTAAGGAAACGTCCATTAATGAAAAATTCCTGCCTAAATATACACAATACATACATACATTCGCACACACACACATATATATATATACTTGTATGCGTGTATGCGTGTATGCGTATGTATACGTATATATGTACATAAAGTTGTAAAAAATATCAATGAATGAACAGCGGTTAAACGTAGAGTTACCCATTTAATTGTTGTCGCTATAGACATGTACACAGTGGATCTCACAGCGATGTTGCACTCAATGACTAGCAGCAGGTGTTACACTCCCTTAATGAATTTATCCTAATTCTATAACAATTAATAGAGGCTTACATATATATATATATATATATATATATATATATATATATATGTGTGTGTGTGTGTGTGTGTGTGTGTATGTGTGTGTGTATATATATATATATATATATATATGCACGAGCAAAATTAGTGATTTAATGTAGTGATGTTAGGAATGTGTGTTTTATCGTGGAAAAACGACATCTAAATTAAATAAAATATAAGGCGACAATCATTTCGAAGACAAGAGAGATACTTCTGGAACCATATCATGAAACAACGGTACTTTTACGATCATTGAAATTAAGCAACGTCGAACATGCACTGGTGGCCGGTAGGGAATACCATTTGTTGTATTCATGGATGTGCCGGTGGTGTAATAGACAAGGATCATAAATGGAAATAACAGAGCCGATTTCCAATTTCAGTTGGATTCAGACATTCTAATATTTTGATATTCTTATATTCTCTTAGGCGCAAATACCGTTCGAAAAATATGAATATACGTTTTCCCTTTCTAATTCGTAATACATGAATCAGTCATTAATTATCATCATCAGAAACACATTTGAATCTAAAAAATTTTCTGGTTTTAAATAACCTTCAAAACTGTTCTTAAAAAAACAATAATTTGAACCGCATCAACAGGCCGCTGAGAGGATGGATACACACAGACACAGACACAGACACGCACACACACACACACACACACACATATATATATATATATATATGAATATTATGTGTGCAGTTCAGTTTATATTAGAATGAATCCTTCATGCAAAAAGTAAATTAGTAAAGTTAATGATATAAAATGGCGAAATCGCTTTGCTTACAACATTTTATATCATTAACTATAGTAATTTACTTTCTGTATGAATGATTCATTGCATTAAGTTGGTGCAAAAATAATGACGTAATAATGACGTTTTTTTTAACGTCAAAAATCGACATTATAACGTCATTATTTTGCACCAACCTAATAATATAAATTGAAGTGCACCACATATTTGATTTAAAACAACTGATCCGACGTGCAAATTTTCAGGATAACAACTGAGACATTTCTCTACTTATTGAAGTATTTAGTTCATGCCACTTTGGCTGATAACTCATAAATCAAAAATTTTCAAATTGCCATATTAGTAAAAAAACGCACTCACTTAAATTTTGAAAAAAAAAACAAAAAAAAAACAACAACCTTAGTGTTGCGACTGCACGCTCCACAAGTTTGTATTCGTTATCAATAACACATAAAAATAAAACATATTTCGATTCGCATTATGTTTTTCGTCTCGGATGATACCAGAATTTTACTAAAAACAAAATAATATCCATGTCTGAAGATGACTGAATGTACAGTCGAAAGTACTCGCGTATGTAACATAGGCCTTATACACCTTATAAATTTTAAAAATATGGATCATAACATTTATCGAGTGATTTGTAGGTTAATGCATCTTTAAAATTTTGTTTGCGAAGGGATTTCGCCATTTTATATCATTAACTTTACTAATTTACTTTTTGAATGATTCATTGCAATATATATATATATATATATATATATATATATATATATATATATATATATATATATATATATATATATATATATATTGGGTAAAAATTATATTAACACTAGTATGAGGGGAATCATTTATTCAGAGCTACTGAACAGTCTCCATCTGTCCTCCAGGACGGCTGATGCACAAAAACCTACGATCAACAGTACTATTTAGTGCCTTTGACACACATTTCACGGGGAATGTTTGATATTACACCTTTTATTCTGTCTTTATGTTCTTCGATGTCTCTAACTTTTTTTTGTTATGAACGCGATCCTTTATAACCATAACCAGAAGTCGCAGGTTTCCAGATCACGGTAATATGATGACTAGTCCAACGGTCCGCCGTGACCGATTTGGGAAAATGAGGCGGTGCACCATACTGTTGGAAATACCTGCTCGTCTGATTTGTAGGGGTATGTTATAAATGGCAAACTATTGCAGCATTTGTAAGTAAGCATTTGCAGTCACTGTTGGAGTTTTAAAGAAATACGGAACATTTACTGGTGGACAGGTCGAGATTCCTCTCATAACATAATTTTGACTGACCCTATCTATCTATCTATCTATCTATCTATATATATATATATATATATATATATATATATATATATATGTATGTATGTATGTTTCTGTTTTTGCGTGTGTTTGTGCAACTATTTTATTTGACTAATAATTAGTATTAGTTATAACATTTTAGAAATAGTTTACCGTCAAATGACTAATTTTTTGTACTATTTTAGTCTATTCGTTATCCTTCTTACCTTTTATTCCCGCCGAAAAGTGAACGAATAGAAGACTTACAAATAGAAGCGTTGAAGCACAACTTGAATAAATATGAATTTTACCGTTTTCTCTTTTCCAATGAATATCACCAGCGTTTGCTTTGACTGCACTCACCGAGGTCGCGTCTAACATAAATTTGATTTTCCATTCGTTCTTTATAGTTTTCCATTTGCTTCTTTTTTTCTCGCCCATTCCTATTCACATGTGAATATAAGTGGCATGTCGCCTCTTCAACAGTTAAAAAGAGCAGAGGTGAATAACTATTGATATTTTTCTCAGAGAAAGGAAAGGTGTGAGCGTTATTAATTCAATGTCAGGGCCAGATTAAATGATGAATGGTTACATATTTATCGATTCGTCTTTATCATTCTATATCACTCACGATACGAAAAGAGATGTTATAACGTTCTAAGTTGTTCAGAAAATGATTATAAAATAAACGTGGCATATCTGGCTAAATATAGACGTGAATCCGGATGATGAATGTTCAGTATTAACTCGTATCTATCTATCTATCTATCTATCTATCTATCTATCTATCTATCTATCTATCTATCTATCTATCTATCTATCTACGTTCATTATCTATCTCGTTATGTCCATTATCTATCTATCTATCTATCTATCTATCTATCTATCTATCTAATTATGTTCATTATCTATCTATCTATCTATCTCATGTTCACTATCTATTTATCTATCTATCTCATGTTCATTATCTATTTATCTATCTATCTATCTATCTATCTCATTATGTTCATTATCTATCTATCTATCTATCTATCTATCTCATTATGTTCATTATCTATCTATCTATCTATCTGTGCATTTCCTAAAATCGTAAATAATATTAGCAAAATATTAAACCAAGAAGAAACATCTGTAGAATAATTCTCAATAGGAAGGTTAAGAATATTAATCCAAGAGTCCTCTCGAAGAAATTCACGAAGGGATTCCCAATCAGTACTCTGGTAATATAAAAAAAATAGGAGGTTCCTTTCTAATAGACGACTCAAAAGAAATATCAACAGATTCTACGATGTGATCCGAATTTGCCAAGAGGATAGATTTGTGAAGTTCGACAAGGGCTAGGAGAGGAGGCAAGGAACAAATCAAGAAAAATGTGGGTTGATCAGAATTATTAGGGAAACGAGTGAGAAATCGACTCTTTGACTGGGAGACTGAAAAATTGGAATTCTGAATACTTGCATCATCAATAACATTGGAATGATTTAAATGAAAAATATATGTGCAACGGAATATGTAAACTGGTAGCGAAACTTATAATAACAGCAACAGAATGGAACAGGATTTAACAGATTTTATCCACAGAATGGTCTTAGTAGCCAGAAATGTGGCGCACTCACACACTGATGTATCAGCGAATGAATGAGTAACACGTATGTAACAAGGATTTATGACATCCGATTTGGTACCAAAGGTGCATAAAAATCGCGAACGCCCGCAGGTGACGGGAGAAAATCACATACGACCACCATCTACGAGGGAAATTACCCAAGAAATATGGCATCAAATTACAAGTCATCATTAGTTCCGCTCAAAACATCAAATATATATATATATGTGTGTGTGTGTGTGTATGCGTGATGTAAATTCAAACTATATTACATTTCTCTTTATTATATATCTCGAAGCAACAGCCACTCTCACATATATCCATATGTTAAAAAATATTGTATACTGTATTTTGCATCTAATTATTCCGAAGAAAATACAATATAACACGATACTATATAACAAAATACTATATAACAGCATAAAGATCTCAGTAAGACAATTCATTGTGAATAAAAATAAATTTTAGTGAAAGAGATTGTAAACAAAGGTTACAGATTTGTTAAGTCAAAACAACCAACAATTAAGAAAATCAATAATGAATCTGGGAAAGCCATTCTAAAACGTATTTATTTTTTCAGAATTCATAGAAAGTCACAATGACGCGGCATCACAGAGTTTCAAAACTCAAAACATACGATCACGACAACACAAACATTGAAAAGTGAAAATTAAAAATTTCAAAGATGCAAACTATCACACGAACCTTGATTACAATTTTTAAACTTTGATTTTCATTCCATTCTTTCTTGATAATTAATGAAGCCAGAATAAATCTAAGAGAAATTATATCAATTCCAAGCTAAAACAAGGAGTTAAATCACCCGAAAGAATCTTATAAAATATTGAAGAGACATAATTTTCTGCTTCCTTAACAAAACTTGCCTGAATGACTATTTTCCACCTATAGACTCCCTTGTGCAAATTAATGGAAACAAAACGAATAATTCCGTAAATATTCACTTTTTCGTATTTTCCCCAAAAAACATGACCCAGTGCACATGTTAGAACATCGTATGTTTATTCTCCGAAACCGTTCCTTGCAGATTGACCACAGATTCTCGACTGGATTTAAAGCAGGAGAGTTTCTAGGCCACTGGTTTCCTGATAAGGCTTGCCGGTGTGTTCGTGCAGCGTTACACATTTCGTACCCTTACTTGGAGTAACGTCCATGGCAGACAATGGCCGTAGGACAACTAATCGACAGTAGAGACAATAGTGTATGTGTGTGATGATAATCTGATGCAATCACGGATGACGCAATATTTTTCAAAGCCAAACAAATTTCATCTTACACCCCGAAAATAGATTCATATTATTGCACACCACTGCGAATGACCTGAGTCAAAATTAGAATATCTATTACGCCCTGTCTTTCCAGCGAGTCTAAAACTGATCTTGTGTCGAAAGAAAGGAAACTAAAGCGGTTGTTTCAATAAATTTGCACAGTTGTGTAGTTATTGGGACCTCAACATTGGTTGTCGCATGAACAGGGAACAACGTCATTGCACGGGAAAAATCTAGTGAATATTTCCAGATCAAAGGAAGTCACGATTACGTCTTTGACGGACAAACGTTGCTGAATACATCAAGATTATCGAAATCGAGTCCTCGCCTTTGCGATCCTTTTATAAACTAAATATATTTCTGTAAAAAAAAAAAACAAACATTATTTACATATCCCGGACACGTGTTACATGTATATTTAAATAATAAATAAAACGGACCATGCTTCTTCCAGCTCGAGCAAGTTCATCCTACACGGGCTTCCGACACTTGTAGGCTTTTCAAAAAATAAATGTTAGTAAATCTATACAGCACTTGTTCAAATGGAATGGTGAAACGTATATTCTCATACAATATGGTTAATATAGAATTCGATCGTGACTGTGTGCTGAAGAACTAAAAGTTTGTGATAAAGAAAACTAACTTAAGCTGTTAAGCTTCAGGGGACGCATCAAAAGGAAATTTTCATAATTTAATTTTTATTATATGATTATAGCAGAGAATTCACTTCTGAATGGATGTCCCCAGAATTGGCAAATTTCACAGATGAAGCTTACATGCTAGGCACTTAATAAAATGAAAACTTTAGAAAGCTTGTAAAGTCGACCGTGGCTCGTTGAACTAGTTTGACCCGAGCGTTATTAAATAAATCTGAAAATGTTCATAGTCGGCCTTACCAGATAATTCAGGGATATTAATATATTGATGTCAAAAGCTAATACGATTGCTAGATTCATAAGATATGCAGATAACATTGTTTTGTTTTGTTTTTCGTTTTTTTTTTGGCGGGGGTAGACGCAGGAAGAAACCTACGGAAACTACTACTTCTTTGTTCAAAATAATTGAAACAAAACGAATAATTTCGCTGTTATTAGGTTGGTGCAAAAATAATGACGTAATAATGTCATTATTTGACGTATCATTATTACGTCATTATTTTTGCACCAACCTAATATTTTTTTTTTTTTTTGTTCCCGATGTAACATGACCCAGTGCATGGTATTTATTAATCCACCCACGAGGATTAAATGAGGCACAAGGCCGGTTTAATGTGTGTAGGCTCGGCCAAAAATATGACCTTTGAACCCGCCTAGACGGGTTCAGGTCCTGTCTACCTCCCCGAACGCAACCTTGCCCTTCAGCAAAGCTTCGTCCGAGTTCCTCTTTGCATTAGAGAGTTCGACAGAAGCCAGCCCGGAAGCTCACAAAGCGCAGATACTACACTTTGATCCTAGCGACCGGGCCGGGCAGCTTTAACATGACCCAGTGCATAGGTTAGTACTTCGTTTGGTCTCGTTTATTTTGTTTTACGGCATAGGAACCTCAATGGGTTATTTAATGCCGACAACATTTCTTAGGATAGATTTGTATGAATAGAATATGTATTCTTTGGTTTAGATTGGTTTGGTTTATTTTGCTTTACGGCGTATCAACCTCAATGGGTTATTTAATGGTTTGGTTTATTTTGTTTTACGGCATATCAACCTCAATGGGTTATTTAATGGCGACAACATTTTTAGGATAGATTCGTTCCACGCTCCTCAAAACCTCTTGATCAGAGGCCTTGCTGCTGGAAGTCGTTTAAAGTCTTACCCAGGACGCGGATGTAGTTTAACGTCGTACCCAGGACGGGTTACTACGTCTTATGTCTATGCTACGACGTTTTTTCCTTGCAGATTGATCACAGATTTCCAACTGGATTTAAATCGGGAGTTTTTTTCAGGCCAATCTATAGTACATTTGCTCACTGGTAAGGCTTGCCATTGTGTCCGTGCAGCATTACAATTTTTGTAAGCTTCCTTTGAGTAACATCCATCACAGACAAAGGCCGTAGGACAAATAATCGACAGTTGAGACAATAGTATCTGGGCGTGATAAAAACCTGATACAATCAATAATTTTTCAAGGCTAAACAAATTTCATCATACACCTCGAAAATAGATTCATATTACTGCTCACTACTGCAAATGAAGTAATTTGAGGAAAAAATAATAAAAATCGATTGCACCCTGTCACTCCAGTGGTACTAAATCTGATTGTATGTTGAAAGGAAGTAATCTGAAGTGGTTGTTCCAATCAATTTGCACAAAGGTATATACAAATTAGTAAAGGAAATTTCAAATAAGGATTAATCCATTTTTATCAGACTATTGCTCTTGGAGAAAGAATGAATAACAATAAAGGAAGCAACTGACATGTTAAACTCACTTTTGATTATAAAGTATTCACATATAATAATTATATAAGTTATCTTATTTCCCCAATTAATTTTAAGAAATTATGAATGGCACTATTAAACTTATATTCGTATATATATATATATATATATATATATATATATATATATATATATATATATATATATATATAGTGAAAATTGCTGTCACCTTTGGTCTGGTGCCTCTGTTTTATACCTCCAGATTCTTGACAAATTCCAAAGAATCTGCAAGCTTATCAGCCCTGACTTGGCATCGCGACTTCCGTGATTTTCTCACGACGGTAATATAGCATTTTTTGACATTTATATAACTATTTTAATGGTAATTGTTCTGATGAAATTTCTTCATTGATTCAGCGACTTCGATAATTTAAGCGCAGTACTAGGTCTCATAGTTCCACTATTAAAATTGTAAGTTATATGCTAAAACATACTTCTACTGCAATTTCCGCTTGGGATATTCTCTTCCCGCTTTCCTGTCAACTACAAATATAAAAAATGTCAAGCAATAAATTGTGAATCCCTGAATTCTGTTATTTTATTTTTCGACACTGGTTCTTTCCTTATTGATTTCCTTGGGGGGAAATGAGTAAAAATAGTTTAATTCTTGAGAATTTATATAAAGGTAATATATAACTTTATTTTTAAATGAATGATATAAAATAATTGATAGAACCAATACACCTGGACAACTGATGATACGGTGTGTCTTTTATGCAGATTATAATATATTCGTACCAGTCCGAAAGGCAAGCTATGATTTAATATATCAGATTGAAACAAGTACGGTAACTTAACTTTTTGGTAAGAGTTATAAAAGACAATGGAGAATGAGACATAGAAATTCGAAAGAGCATTAGACCAGTGAAAGATGCTTTACAGATATTACAGAAACCATTAAAGCGCAGGAAAAATTCATTAGAAACAAAGACAGAATGCTGAATTTTAACTAAATGTCTCTAAATATAAGACAATTTCTTCACAGGTGACGAAATTTTGAGATATGGTTCTATGGAAGGAAGCTGGAAATAGATACTTCTATGATCTATCTATCTATCTATCTATCTATCTATCTATCGAAGTCCATGGATTTCACTGATTGGGAGATTGGAGGTTTTGAGACGGGTGGAACCATCTCTTAATTGCTGTTGCTGTTAGGTCTACCCTGACCCTAGGTGGTAGCACCTGTTAAGGCTCAAGCTATGAGCAAATAGTTAACTTCAAACAAGAATCAAAACACTATGAACGTATAAAAATGCATTTTTATAGTAAAAATACCTGCAATACATTTGTATATAAAAATTACCAACAATACATATTTATAGTAAAATTCCAAACAATAGCCATTTATAGTAAAAGAATAATCGATACATTTTAGAGTAGAATTGTCGACAATTGGCCAACAATACAATTTGTCTGTAATTGAAGGCATACAATGGCGTTCAAAATATATTTATTTGAAGCCATAAAATTGCGTTCATAATATTTATATTTCAGTATAAAAACACCATACAGGTTGATATGCGGCTAAACAAAATCAACCAACTTATCTATCTATCCAATAAAATAAATTGTCTTTTAAAAGCATCCAATGTTTGTTTTTTTAATTTGTTTTAATTACGTTCGAATTAACTTGAATTTCTAATATTTTTCAAATTTGACAATTCAATGAACTATACATTCAGGGAAGCTGGCTTTTATTTGCATATAAATTAAACTCTTATTGAGCAAAATCACACAACAATGAAGGCAACGGTGTACAAAGCACGACATAAGGAAGAAATAATGGCTTAAGTAGACGAGAATAAAATAATCTAAATGAAGACATTTAAGAAAAACTGTTAAAATAGTAAGAATAGCAGAAACCATGAAGTAACAATAAAAGAAACAAGGGAAGACACAATGAAACAAGGAAAGAAACAAAGGAAGAAATACAGAAAACCCGGTGAAAAAGAAAAAATAAAGAAATAATAGCAAAGAGAAAGCTACTGTAAGTAAATGAATACAGGATAAAAGGAGATGAAACTAATGTCTACTAGAAGAAAAGAAAAAAAGATGTAGACATGATGATTAGAAATTATTCGCAAGACCAAAGACTTGACTACGAAGCTTACTCATAAAAATATAAGTATAGATAAAAAAAATTACAAGTAAAAGAAATACTTAAATAAGAAAAATTATTGCTTGTAGAATTCTTTCAAAAAGAAGGGATGTAAAATTTGAAAAAAAAAAGATGATAAAAAAAAACTAATGACGGATAAAACATCAAATAAAAGAATAAAGTAAAGAAAACATTTTTTTGTAATTTTAAAAGTATTTTCATTCACTGTGTCCGACAGAGAAACAAGTGAAGAAAACTTTTATGTCTTTTCTCTCTTAATTAATTAGAAACACATTGTTACTTCCCGGACTTCTGGGCTGACCCTTCGGATATACAGGAACGTGTGCAAAAGTCGACGGCCATGAAAATGGAAAAAAAAAAAAATAAAAAATAAACAGTTTTACATTTGTTTCTTCCTTTGTTAAAATTTAGTTATTTTGAAATTACTGCGTAATTATTTTCTTTTCGTTGTCTTCTCTCCGGTGTGTAAGTCAAACTATGTGTTAAACTGGGATTTCATTTTCTGTAAATCAAAAGGAAATCTGAAGATGTTATTGAACAAATAATGAACCCAGAAAGAAGGTTATTTCATTGTGAAGAAGCATTCAGATTAACCTGAGATGTGTTGCACCTTTCTTTCTGTTGATTTTTCGTTTCTCTTTGGGTTTTTTTTTTATAATATTTTTGTTTCGTTTGTTATATCATTTTGCTTTTATTAGTTCTAAGAACTTTCTTTTTTTTATAGGTTTAATTTCTTTAATTACATTTAAAAGAATCAGTTAATTAGTTCTTGTCTTATTTTCGCTTGGTCTCCAACGCTAAAATAAACATAAGAGTTGAAAAATAATTAAACAGAATTAATGAAAAATGAGAAGGAACAGGAATAAAAACAGAAATACCAATAAAGGATATTTCAGTAAAACTAAATATAAGACGAAAAATAATGATTAGAAAAAAAGAAAAGATGATAAAACATAACTCATGAGAAATGAGTAATATTCAATAATAATAATAGTAATAATAATAATAATAATAATAATAATAATAATGGACTCTCTTCCGTCGGTTTCGACATATGAGGATCTGACAGCTTAGTTGATTCAGTTATGAAATTTTGTGCGATAAAATTAAGTGGCATTTAAGACCCGCCAGTAATTTACAAAGGAGGCCACATATTAGATTGGCTAACCTTTTAGATCTTGGTCTCGCTTCTTGAAGATGATTCAGACAAGCAAATTGAAAATTATTGATTTCACTAAAACACGTTGATCTCTATACTACCCGCTCCAAGGCTAAACACTCAACGGTGTTATGTGGTATATTGACTGCTTACAAGTTGCTATTCAGCTTGTCTTTGTATCTTAGCCATGGGTGTCCTACATTCCTGTGAAAGGAAAATACTATATTGATAGATGTTTAAATCCAATCTAAGCTTTCGGCTTACATAAGTCATTAGATGACAATTTCAATATATCAAACAATACACGGACGAAACAACAATGATAGTCCGCCCTTGCTGCATGAAAAATTTCAATGCAACGACAAATTCGTTTATACTAGAAGCGGAAGCAATGTGATCAAGCTTAAATGGTTTAAAATTTTTCAAATTAATCTGCATTAATTTGAAACTTTTAAAAAACATTTATTTTACATTCAACATCATCGCTTGATAAGACATCAGAGGTGTTGAAACAAAATGGCTGTTTTTGTAGTGATTTTATAACATATTTATGTTATAATTTTTAAATAAATAATTATATCTGCTCTACTCTGTATTGAGCACTCTTTTAAGAATAGTAATTGATGGTTATTAGAATTTATTCCGTATACACCAATCATATACTTGTGTATACACACACACACACACACACACACATACACACACATATATATATAAATATAAAATAAAGTTATTTGGGCTTTATCCGTCGCTACTTTATAAATTAAAATTACAACATTTTCACAAATACAGCTGTGTAAATATATATTATTTGTTTCTTAAATTATATTTAGTTCTCCAAATAACAAACATTAATCGTATTATTTACGTGGCATGAACGGGGTGATAAGCTACAAAATGGCATCTAATGGTTCGACTCCATCAGGGTCGTTGCACTCGGCCAGGTAGGTCTAAATGCTTTCGTGCATTTTCTCGGTGAGGCTTGTTCCTTGCACTTTGATGATCCTCACAAAAGTTCGATGTTCTGAGTGTGGCAACCGATATCTGCATCAACGAAATTGTATCGATGATTAACCTTGAAGCCAGCCTCCACCAACTCGGTGATCTTATATCCTAGCCAACTGTCGAAGGTAAAATGTGGTGACAGATAACCCAAAAGCATCAAATTAAATATAGAAAATGAATGCAATAAAAAAGGCATAATAAAACGGACAAAAAGGAACCATGACAACGTTAGATGGAAAAGAAGAAAAAAATCTAAAGAAAAAATATAATAGAATAGGCTAACCAGTTATCGCTATTCACTCGATCGAAAAAATGAAAGTTTTATGAACACCGATTAAAAAAGGGGAAACATGAGAAAAGATAATTCGACCCGATGAATAATCTATTGAAACATATATATCTAAACACTAAGTGCAAACCACCAATACTTTTGTGTTCCTGAAGATGGTTATCTCGATATAATAACATATCTCGCGGACTTTCAAATGACTGTCGGAATAGGATCAGTTTAAATTTGATTACGAATCCTCACGGAAAGAGGCTGCACAAGATGTTCTTGTTTTTCAGTGTAAATATCGGTCCTTTCTAATGTTCAATGGTACATGATGGACAATTCTCTTCTCGAGTGGTCCTACCTATGTAGTATGTCTGACACTGGTCAAGAGATTGGTAAATTAAAGTGCTTGTTCAAAAATGAATAAAATCTATTTTGTAATCCTTAACAAACACACGCACAACCAATATATATATATATATATATATATATATATATATATATATATATATATATGTATATATATGAAGAAATATAGTTTTAAGGTGTGTTATTGTTATGTTTAAGGGATGAAGTGCTCAATATCAGAGATAGAGCGTATGTAAATATAAAAGTGAACATTAAAGTCATCACTTTCACTGTTTCATGCTCGACGCAATCGTCAGGCGGCCTGACGATTGAGTCTAGCACGAGAAAGCCTGTGACTTATGTGTGTTGACTTCAGTGTTACCTTATATATATATATATATATATATATATATATATATATATATATATATATATATATATATATATATAAAGAAAGAACAGTAAGATATATAATCCGGTATTCTTATAGATATTTTTATTTGTACAAAATAGTGCTCAATGTAAATTTACAGAGCATTAATATTATAAGTCGCTTGAGGATGGAATGCAAATAATATCTTAATTACAAAATTAAATTCGGAGCTTTCAGCTTCCATTTTTGAAACATGGTTAAAACTTTGTACCGAATAAACATATTTTAAATTAATTAATTCATAATATATATATACATGTATATATATATATATATATATATATATATATATATATATATTCTAGCACGAAAAATAGAAGAAAAATTATTGATCATTTTAAGCAATAATTACTGGGTAGTTTATAACTATATTTTCATATATATATATATATATATATATATATATATATATATATATGTTATGGGATCCTCCCCTTTTCTATATAAGTGTTCTACCAAGTGTACCTGGACTGCTGCCGTTAAATACCCAGATTTACCGTCAGTGAGGGTAGTCGGTAGTCGGATAGAGAGAGGATATACGGAGAGTGAGAGAATATACGAACGGAGATAGTGTGAGGTAACCTCTTGTAGAAGTCAGTTACAAGCACGTAGACTCCAAGGAAGTCTAAGGATACTGTATATATCTATCTGTATTTGCTACTAAACACGTTCCTGGACTTACTAACAGTATTACTCTTTGTATAATTGTGTAAATACATTTTATTTCTTATATTTAATTATTGCATTTGTAATTCCTTGGAGACCGCATACATCTGGGAATCCACAACATTATATATATATATATATATATATATATATATATATATATATATATATATAGTACACGTAAATATACAAGTGTGTGCTAATGATATAAAATATTAAAACTTATCCACAAAAATATAACAGAGCATATAAATTCCACAAGTGGGAAATCCATAAATAAAGATCAGAGTTAATAAAGGGGATTTTCTGAAACGGGGATATTCCAAAAAAGCATGGCATATGAAATTAAAATAATCTTACCTGGTGGACTAAATAAACGGCTCGTTTAGAAATTCCAACGAATATCACCTGAAGAAGGCTGTAGCTTAAAACGGCTGAAACGCTGTGAATATTGAAATAATGATAACTTAAAAACTGAACTAGGTATATGACACCCGCACCGATAAACTGGGATAGAAGGGTGGAAGAGGATAAAAATCTCAGAAAAGTTTGGGTCTGCCTACCCTATGTGAATGAATTATCGGAAAATATACACACACATCTGTGGTCCATATAACATGAGGTCAATCTTCAAAAGTTATTCAACAATGTGTAGACATATCTTTCAATTAAGAATCCCCATAGAGAAGTCATGACTAAGAACTGTGTGCACGCCATCCCGTGCAGATGTGGTATAAAATATAAAGGAGAATCATGTGGCCCTCTTGATGTTATACTTCAAGAACATCGTAAAGCAGTTAGCCGAGACGAAAAAATGAGACATAGCTGAAATTCAAACACTGATGTCTTCAAAGACAAATCGCCCAGTGGATAAACGCATTGGTTGGATCCAGTGACATGTCCAAACAGTTGTGATTTCAATCTTGGTCTCATGTTATTCACTTACCTGAGGTGGGACAACTACACTGAATCAATAGCTTCATTTACCTCAAGGAAAGTTGGTTTTTCGCCTGCGTCCATCTTTCAAATCTACAA
>OZ010572.1:11054959-11067459 GCA_963932145.1 Acanthosepion lycidas | reverse complement strand
TAGAAGAGAGGAAATTTAGAAGAGAGGAAATTTTTAAGACTAAGCGAAATTGAATACATTCTTGATTTAGTCGATAAATTTCCATCAGCCTCTCGGGCATACCTATTTTTGTTAGTGTGAGCGTTATTTGTCATCCTTACCATTTTTATTGATGTTTTAAATCTTTCCGATAATAATGCCAATGGTTGGCCATTGAAAAAACTGATTTTGATGGGTGGTCGCTTTGAGAACTTTTCATCGGTCCTTCTACATCTCATATATATATATATATATATATATATATATATATATATATATATATATGTGTGTGTGTGTGTGTGTGTGTGTGTGTGTGTGTGTGTGTAAAGAGAAATAATAGACAGATTAAAAGTGTCACTTTATCTAGACATGAATTAATAAACAACCTCATTACATTACTGAAATCTTTACAAGTCATAACGAGAAAAGATGGTTTGGAGAATCTAGCGCTCACAGGATATATCAAAGGAAAATAAACGCTGAAAAATGCTCTTCCGTAATAAAATTGTGTGAATGGATGGGAAAGATCTGAATCATCTTCCTCTCTCCCCAGCCATGAGTAAATAGCAGGACAGACCGGATGGCAACTGGTCTACTGCAGAAAGAAAAGGCAATCTATTGCATACCATTGCTGTCACGACTACAATACAATCGGTTACGTAGCTCGTGTTTGCATACCAAAACACACACATGCACGTATACACACACACTAAGATATAGACAGAGACACACACAGATACACATACACACATATATGTATTATGAAATGGACAAAGTCTGACAATTATTTTAAGACTGTTTTTATGTTTATACGCTCTTTTTATAGATACATTATTTAAGTAAATGCTCTGTTTATAATAAACATTATTAACATTTACCGGCCTGAATGTCCGAGAAATTGTCATAGAAAATATTCGTCCTCCAACAGGAATCGAACCTGTATCCTATACGGTACCGTTATATAGCCTGACGTGTTTTTACAGATTTAGCCACAAAGGAGCGTTTCGGTTAGCATGGTCGATTTTACTGTTTTTAAACTAAAATTCTGCATGATTTTCTCTCATACATTCATATGTGCTCGATGCGTATCAAAATGTAAACAAATGATTTCACACATTATAATAATTGTTAGACAATGTCCATTTCATAATAAGTAAGAAATAAATCATTCGATGTTTGGTGGAAATTTGTAACCTTGCGACATTGTACACAAACAACACTTATAGGAATGAGGTTACACATATATAGACAGGACGAGGGATTAGCAATGGACTCACCATTATCACCAGCAATGGCGAACATATGCATGTAATACTTTGAAGAAATGACATTGGAATCTATATCTCTAATGCTAGATCTGTGGTTAAGGTACGTAGATGACACCTTCATACTCTGGCCACACCTGGAAGATGTCCAGGTTCTACAGGACTATGTGAACTCAATAAGACCTTCGATACAGTTCACGATGGAGAAAGAGAGTAACAACACACTCCCATTCCTGGATGTTCTAATATCTCGAACAGAGTATGGGTTCAAGATACCCGTATACTGCAAACCGACATGCACCGGGCAACTCAATTTCCACTCCCACCATTGATACAGCGTAAAGAAAGGGATCGTCCGCTGCTTACGACAGCGAGCAAAAGTCATAAATGACGACCCAGAGACATTACATAAAAAATGGTCAGTATAAGCAGTACCCTACAACGTAACAACTACCCTGGTTGCATGGCAGCAGCCCCAATAAACTGGGAAAGCTGGCTACAAGAGGAGGACAACAGCACTCAGAAAACAGTCTGCCTGCCCTATGTGAAGGAGTTATCGTAAAAAAAAGGATTTGCGGTCCAGGACAACCTTCAAAGTCTGGGCGACACTTCGTAGATTCCTCTCCCGAGTAAGCCCCACCCCTAGAAAAGAACATGGCTAAAGACTGTGTGTACCCCATCCTGTGCAGCCGCGGAAAGAAATATTAGGGGAGACAGGCCGCTCCGTTAAGTTAAGGCTTCAAGAACACTAAAAAGCTGTAACACGAAGTGAGTGGAAAAAACAGGCTTGGCTGACCACATATGGAGAGAAAAGGGGGATCACAGCACTCTGTGGGATCAGGTTGAGATCATAGACAGAGAACATTCTTGGAAATTACAAAAACTTAAGGAATCAGCACATATGCTAGGCCACAAAAATCTCCTAAGTCGGCCAAGGATAGAAATGAATACAATATGGGAACCAGTAATAAGGAGTGCCAGAGAAAAGCAATAATAACAAAGTAGATTGCAATATGAGCTCTGGTAAAAACATGTGATGATAACAGTAAAAATTGCAATATCCACAGTGGTAAAAAATTTGTTGCTGAAGATAATAGGTCACATGGCACAGTGGATAAAGGCATTGGTTAGACCCAGTGCCAAAACCCAAAGAGTTCAATACCAGGTTAAGGCAGTGGAGAAATTGGAGAGGGGAATTAACAGGAGATAACTGGCATCCATAAGACATGGCCCGTGGAACTAGAACAGTCTACCCCAGGGAGCGATATAAAGGGCTCAGTTCGACATTCTCGATATTCTAACGGCCGGAAGAAGGCTGGTGCGTACAACGACTGAAACGTTGTGATACATATGGCGAAAAGAGATGACTATGGTAGTCCGAGCATTGTAAGAGTGTAAAACACGCACTTTTTGACAAAGTTAAACAATATTTCGGCAGTATCTTTGCCTTCAAGTTATATTTTTTTTAAAAATGATCAAGTACAAATGATATAAATCTTATATATAAATATATATATATATATATATATATATAATTATTTATTTAAAAATATGATTCCAACACGCTACATATTTTTGAATAAATAATTATATTTATGCTCTACTTTTGTATCGAACACTATTTTTTTAAAATAATAACAAAAATACTAAAGAACTTTGGATTATTTACCTAACCAGTTCTTCCCTATTTTCTATATATTTTCATATATATATATATATATATATATATATATATATATATATATATATATATATATATATATATATATATATAAATGTGCATGTATATATATATATATATATATATATATATATATATATGCAATATTTTATTTATATTATATATTATATATGCGCGGTACTTATTGGAAATATATATATATATATATATATATATATATATATATATATATATATATATATATATATATATATATTCTGTATATTTAGGCAACAATTTTTCATTGATGCATGTTTCATTAAATAATATCGACAAGTTTTGTCTATTTATTTCAAATAAGTTCCTTTCATATTGTCTGGTAAGCTCAATCACATGAAAGACGAAAGGAAATCACCATATTGATACATGTTTAAATCCAATCTAAGATTATCAGAGAACATGAAAAGAACTTACTTAAAATAAATAGACAAAACTTGTCTATATTATTTAATGAAACATGGATCAATGAAGCAGTAAACTACAGAAATGAATGTCTTGCTGGAGAAAATGAACTTTTGTCTGTAGTTTTCATTTTTTTTAAAATCTTTTTAACATGAATCTTTTAACATTCCTTGTGTTGGTCAAACAGTCTCTTTTAAGTTGTTCTTTGAGATAAGAGCTGGATGGGTGTATGCCGCTCTGAATTCCCTTGGTCAGTTTGACAGTTTTATTTGTCCTGGAGAGGGGATGTGTCTCTGTTTAGTGTTTGTGTGTGTGTTATTTGGTTCTTAGGGAGTGAGTGACTATGATATGTGCAAGCGTGTGTATTGCTTTGGGTGTGTGTAATCATTTAGCTCATTAGGGAGTGAGTGAGTATGATGTGTGTAAGTGTGTATATTCGTGTGGGTGTGTGTATAATTGTGAGGCTTCAACACGTCCGTAAACATGACTCTCTTGCGTGGGTGAGAAATGTGGGTAGGTTTTCATTTGTTGAGTTATATATTAGTACTATCTATATTGTTAAATTTATGGTATATATATATATATATATATATATATATATATATATATATGTGTGTGTGTGTGTGTGTGTGTGTATATATGTGTGTATATGTATGTACCTGTGTGTGCGTGTATGTATTCATGTGTTTGTGTGAAGGAAAGCGGTGTACTTTTTAATTAATTATTCCGAGATATTTTGACTATTTTGAGTGGATGCTCATTTCTGTGCAGAATCTCTAAGATTTCTCGCATACTTAGGCCGGTCGACAAAAACAATAAATATATAGTTTTAAAAAATAAACGGAGCGTCTGCTCATATACGAGTACCCAACGTTTAAGTAATCTATCTATCTATCTATCTATCTATCTATATATATATATATATATATATATATATATATATATATATATATATATATAATTTTCGCTTTCGATGGATAAAATAATTAGATCGAAGAAATGACTTATGTTGTTCGAAACGTTTCAGTTTATTTTGTCATTATTTCATGGTATAAAGAAACTGTTAATAATTGGAAATGATTATTCTCAATTTGAGCAAGTTCAGGTTATTACTATTAATACAGTGTAAACAAATAATACCGTGTAAGTAAAATCGGATGAGAAGCAATATTATATATCATCTACTATTTAATAAACCAGGTGA
The DNA here is from genome assembly GCA_963932145.1 of Acanthosepion lycidas. NCBI lineage: Eukaryota > Metazoa > Mollusca > Cephalopoda > Sepiida > Sepiidae > Acanthosepion > Acanthosepion lycidas. The sequence goes on along the minus strand of OZ010572.1, from coordinate 11,062,850 downwards.
AGCATGTTTATTGTCTAATCTGTAAGGAGTTATTGATCTAGAATGCCTAATGTTCTTAGAATTTCAAAAAACCTGAAAGTGGCAATAAAACTAATAATGATATAATATATATATATATATATATATATATATATATATATATATATATATATATATATATATATATATATATATATTGTAGGCGAGTTATTTGTTAATAAAAGTTGATGTTTTGTTTACTTTCACCTAATAAAAATATTATTTTATTTTCATGTTGTAAAAATTCGTGTCGATAATCATACGCTCCTGAATAATCATTTAAATATATTATTGCTCAACAGTTATGGTTCTTTTTTCATAATAAATATTGTTCAAAACGCCTGATAATTATACACCAACTCAATATATTTACATTAGGTTGGTGTAAAAATAATGACGTAATAATGTCGTTTTTGGACGTATTTTTAACGTCAAAAACGACATTATTACGTCATTATTTATTATAATATATATTAATTCCATATATGGTTAGCAGGATTAAGTTACAGTTTATGTATAATATAACTGCACGTATAGTGTGACCCCTGATCATTTTGCATGGCTTTTAACTAATCCCGAAAGACATCACCTGTGAATAGTGCAACCACCATAACAAATGCTTGATATTTAATCTCTTTCAAAATATTTTCTGCGTATAGTGCGATACCCTATTTCTTGCATAAAAAGGAACTGATAATAATTCAACTATAGCGTATATACTGTAAATTCTTTCTAACGTTAAAATATCTGTTTTATCCTCATCAAGCTGAAACATTTGCTTTAAGCTCATTTGTCTTTGTTTCATCTGATGCCATAGCGATACACAGAGGCCGTGGGATGATTGTGTTGTTTGCCAATGCTTGTGATTGGTAAGTATAAATTCTTGTTCTGTTGATGTAACAGACTTCGTACTTGAACTGGCATGCAGCCGGGTGATGCGTACTTGAAACAGTTACAGGGAGCTTTCTTCCTTTTATTTCCTTGCTGCTAACTAGTATCGACACTGGCATAAACACATGCAGGATTTATCTGTAGTTCCGAAGACATGACAGGCGTATGAGTGATCGTCGGCGAAGAGGATTTAAGGAGGAGACCAGTAAACATAATCACTTTGAAGCTCGCAGTCTGCAGTGGCGACTCTCTGTCACTTCTCAGTAAAACATGCGAAGGAGAAAGGCAACTGAAGATGAAAAAGATGGCAAGGTGGAGAGAAATGAGGAATGAGGGAGTTCAAAAGAGTAGATGAAAGGGGCTAGCAAGATGGAAAAAAAAGCGGTAAATTAAAAGCGATAAAAAAAAAAATCGAAGAACGAAAAATAGATGTGCGTATTAGAAGGGGAGGCAGAGAAGAGTGAGTGGCGAAATAGGAGGGAAAAGAGAAGGATAAAATATGTGAGAGGGTGGGAGGAGAATAAAGAGAGAAAGGATCGGAATTTAAGGAACAGAAAACCAGAGAGAAAGAAGCGAGATAGAAAAAGAGTAACGTAGAAAATAAAGAAGTAGAAAATTGAAAAACTGAAAAGAAGAATACAAATTGACGAGGAGAACATAAGGAAAATTGAATCACATGATGTCAGAGAAGTAAAAAAAGGAAATTAAGATAAATGTACACGATTAAATTTTAATTACAATAGAGCGAGAAAAAAAGAACGATGACAGGATGGATGAGATGAAGATGTAAGGAATGGACAATTTTAGCGGGAAGAAAAGAAGCAAACATTTTTAAAATAACAAAGATCCTGACGAAAAAATTTAGGCAAAGAAAAACAAAAACAAAGAAAGAAAAGAAACACAAAAGAAACGAAGAAAATAAATAAAGAAAGAAAGAAAGAAAGAAAGAAAGAAAGAAAAAGTATATCAAAAAAGAAGGAAAAATACGGCGCATGAAGAAATATGAAAAAATAAAGTCAAAAGAAAGATAAAGACACAAGTTGAATGCAATTATAAGAAAAAGAGAAAGAAAGAGAGAAATAAAATAAATAGAAAGAAAGAAAGAGAGAGAGAAAGAAAGAAAGAGAGAAAGAAAGAGAGAAAGAAAATAAAATGAAAGAAAGAGAGCAAGAAAGCGAGAAAGAGAGAAAGAAAAAATAGAAAGAATAAAACAAAGAATGAAAGAATGAGAGAAAGAGAGAAAGAAAGAGAGAATAAAGATAGAAAGAAGGAGAGAAAAGAAAGAAAGAGAATGAACCTAAATAAAAGTTAAATAAAAAAGAAAGAAACAAATGGATTGATTGTTTTGTTTCTTACGGTTTATCAACCCTTTTCCAGATTATTTAAAGCGATAAAATATTTTGTTTATGAGATAATAATGATTTAGAGACACAACTCTTACTAATAAGCCCATGACTGGAGAAGAACAGGTGATTTTTTTTACCTTTCCCAAGGAAATATAACAAACCCAACTGGGACTGGAACACGGTTGTTCGATGAACAATTGTGAGACATTAGCCATGACACCAAGTTCATAGCACCTGTTATATTCAAGCGGTCACCCTTATAAATAATGACCATGCTCGACGTTGCTTAAATTGTGTGATCATGTGAGAATAAATGTTTCAACGTGATGTGGACGTAAACCTAAAGAAATAGCTAAACAGAATGAAAACGAAGGAAAGAGAAAGTAAGAAAGAAAAAAACAGGAATGAGTTGCAAATATAACAACGAAATAATTAAATGGTAAAGTATATTTTTTTTCAAAATAAACAAGGAAAATAGAAGAAACTTAAGTACATTGAAGTAAATATAACATTAACTCAAAGGAGAAAACAGTAAAAATAAATGAAAAAGTTCATCAAAAAGAAAAAGAAAAGTTTTCTGTAAATTTCTTGTGATCGAAAATGTAATCGATTTTCGATAAAATCTAATCTGTTTTCTACTATCTTTATTATTTGAGAAATTCTGTCCTATTCTTCAGAGAGATTATCTTTATCAATACGCTCTTTACATTAGAATTTATTATGCTCTGTAATTAAGGGAAAAACCTGAAGGAAATACTTGACAGTCCTCTTAAGGTTGAATTACGTTAGAATTCTCTCAAATACCCTCATCAAGAAAAGCATGTTTTTTTGTTTTTTTTCCAAAAATCACGCCGTTAGCTGTCACTTATCGTATTCGCGTGTTTAACATCTCTGCTTTTAAACAGAAAAAATATTATTTCTAATATTCTTCTGCATTTCTGTCAAATTCAAAGAACACATTGAAATAAATGATCTGATCAAAATTAAATCCAAAAGGTAAAACTTATGTCGAAATCTTTCACGCTTTATCGCGTTTAACCAATTAGGTATGTCCACTAGGTGTTGTCGAACTGCACATTTCTACACATAAACGAGGTGGGGGGGGGTGTTGAAGCATCATGGCTGGGTAAACTCTTTTAAGTTTGAAGAATGAGGCAGCCAAGTAACCTGATAGTCACGTCTAGATATTTGGGAAGAACCTCATTTAGAAACCGCTGATCTGATCAAAACCTGTGATAATATGTCATACATTTGGCTATGGTACATATTGGTTCCGGCGTTAAGGTGTCGCCAACCCCCAACATACAGATCCCTTCTCTGCTACATGGCGATTTCATATTTTCCAAACCTGGGCTCTACAAACACTCGAAGGATAATTGGCGGGGAAGAGCAGCGATTTTTTAAATTAAAAAAATCAGGGAATTATCCAATTTAAATGAAAACTTCATTATCTACTTTTATAATGAATAGTTGTTTTGTTTTTTTTTTTTTAAATTTTGAAACGTCTGAGAAAATGTTATTTTTTTGTAATAATATTTTCATGACTAAATTTTACTCGAAAATTTTTACTTTGCAATCATTGCAAAACAGTTTCACAAGGATTCCAACACAATACAAACTTAAAATTTGTTTTAAAATTTTATGTTTCGGGAAAATTTTTCATGTATTGAAATCTTAAACATTTTTATTTTTTACGAGATCATTTTCTCGAATTTGTTTTTCTAGAAATGTAAAAATTAGGGATAAGAAATTTTATTTTAATTGGATTTCTGGTTTGTATTACTATTACTAAAAAATCTTAGCGGATGATCTCGGAATAAAAAAAAATGATTTTTCCAATATATATTATCCTTTTAATTGATTTAAAAGACCTGTCCAGAAAGAAACTTACAATTTAAAAAATAAGCATTACTGAAATTAGCACTTCTTTCCCCACCTCACCAGTAAGCATGAGGCCCCCACACGGTTGAGAGGTTTGGGGTAGAAAGCACCGGCCCTGTCGGTTATTGTATTTGATGATTGACGATATAACTTAGATAGGAAAAAGTAAAAAGTACAAAAAGCGAAGAAACGCAGCTGAAACTCGCCCTTATGCGGCTCCAAATCTCGGCGAGGGTTTCTGCGTAGTACGTACCGCACCGGCCATGCAGATACACGGTATATATTATTATTCGTGCAATGACGATGTAAGGTCAGTTTAAAAAATAATTATTCATATTAATACTAATTTTTAATATTAATTATTAAAAAAAAGTAGTAGAGGGCACAACGGGTCCCCCCAAAATGCGGCCTCTCCCCAGTCGGCGGTTTCAGGGGTAAGACGTGCCGGGGCTAGTGCATGGTCTTGGTATACTCTTCTCATTGTGGGTGTCATGACGAGAATATTTGTCTTCGTATATTTGCACACCAGGGTCAGTTTGTTGAATGTCAAAATTATTAATACCTACAAATCGAAGTGACAAAAATGTGAAAAATTAAAACTACAATTATCCCTGTTTTGAAAGAGACATTGAGTAAGATAAAGAAGGGTACCGAAAATCCTGTGCGTACAATTCATGGACAGATTATCATCCCAGAGATACAAAATATTATTTTCTGCGAAACTGCACATATCATCCGAAAAAACATCTCCACCTAAACGAAACGTCCCACATATGCATAGATAACTCACCTACAGTGCCCATTTTACTCATACTCCTCCGATGAGAGTGATAATTAGGTACCTAATAGTAATCTCTGGCCAGATAATACCACGCACAACAATAATAATAATAATAATAATAATAATAATACAGCTTGTACTACTACTACTACTACTACTACTACTACTACTACTACTACTACTACTAATAATAATAATAATGATAATAATAATAATAAATATCCCAAAACATTTGACCACTTTATATCAGATTGCATAGTGTTAGCACCAGATGTATGATAGAGTGTGCTATTATCTTCACTGAAAAATATGCAACTTTAACGTGAAAGAAACGAGAATGATATGGACATCCTCCAGAATCGGTTACAGAGATAGAACCTGTAACAATCTTATGGTACATTGCAATACACACAGACAAAATAATCAAAGCTAATCAACCAGACACGCGCGATCCAAGACCACAAATCCAGAATGTGCTTTCTTATTGACATGACAGTTCCTGCAGATTGTAATGCATCTTTGAAGATCTTCCAAAAACTATCAAAATATAAGGAATATAAATGTAAATCTAAAGAAATATGGCGCGTCAGTAATTGTAGTTGAAGTTGGAAAATTGTTCCGATAAACTCATTGAAGGGATTCAGCTCACAAATCACGAAGATTTTTATCTATTTAAAATGTGTTGGATATTATTTTCTTTTCACAAAAAATGATCAGTGGAAAATGTCATGAAGCCATTTCTAGCCTTAGGTTTCCGTTTTGGAACAGGAACAAAATGTATATACAACTGAAATCCTAGGAACTACTACTACTACTAATAATAATAATGATAAATTGTTTACCTGGGTGCTTAATTATTTTTTGGTTTCCATTCTGAATTCAAGTAAACGTCAATATTTGATTGTTACTTTTCAATGTAGATATTTCGCATTTTCAGAATTGGTGCTATACAGTTTTCCTAGTTTCATTTTTGTTTTAACAAAAATGATAAGTGGACAAATACCATGAAGCCATTTCTGAATGTAACTGTCTGTTTGGAACACGGAACGAAGTAATAATAATAATAATAATAATATTGTTTAAAAAATAAAGAAAGGTGTGGTGAAATGCTTAGTATATTGCTACCACATATGGTCAGGGGCCCCTGATATTTACCTTGAGCTTCTTGATAAGATCCAAAGAAGAATCTGCAATATTATTGGTCCTGATGTGGCAGCTCGGTTCCAGTCACTTTCATACTGCCATAAGGTTACTTCTCTGTGCCTTTTCTATAAATATCTTCATGGTAATTGTCCAAATGAGGTCTTCGTTATGATACCTAGAGTTTTTGAATTTAAGGACAGGGCTAGACTGGGGTCGAGATCTCATTAAATTACAGTTGAGCTGGCTAGATTTAGCCGTAAATTCTATGCTAACAGTTTCTTCTCTCGTACTCATTGCTTGTGCAACACCCATTTGACTATATGCTTTCCAACCAACTTGTATCTGCAAAACTTTAAATGCAATGTCAATCGCTATCTACTCTTCACCTGATTACTGTTTTCTCTTTCTGTTCATTCTTAATGTTTCTTTTCGTAATTCTTCCACACTCTTCAATCCCTTTTGTTTTCGTGACGTTACTGGCTTGTTGATTTGGAAACAAAAAAAAAGGCTATTCACTTTTGTGGTATTGCATAATTTTGTTATAGAAGAAGAGATTCGAAGCAACATATACGCATTGTCTGCTTTTGTTACTTTAGTAAATGATAGCAAGTTGAAAAGAACGAATTTAGTAAATGATAGATGAAAAAACGTTACGAACAATAACCGAATATATATATATATATATATATATATATATATATATATATATATATATATATATGGACAAATTGAAAAGACAACAGAACGGGTGACACAGAAAGAGAGTAAGATACATTCTAAAAACAAATGATAATCTTAAAAAAACAGGAACATTTCGTTGGAAACAAAGATAAGAGAACCATCTTTTATGTAATGCCAATCCTGCTTTAAATCACCGAATATTGGACAATTTCCTCAAAGAGGAAGATGACATGTGAGCAAGTACTAACGTGGTTGGAAGAAGATAATGAGAATTCTATGGGCTTAACATATGAATAATAAAGAAGTTGAAGGAAAAGTAAAATGGGTACTTATATTGAAATTAGATAAATTCCTAGGACACAATGATGAAAGATAATTTATAAAATTTGACACTCCCAGATGCGCCGAGCGAAACAGTGAGTAATCTAGCTAACGAGCTTGTTTGAACGGATGTCATAACAGGTAACAGGGTGGATAGTACATTGTCAAACGTCGCTAAGGGCTACGAAGGAGTGGCACTTGCTGAAAGTAATGATCTCCCAAGTCGAAAATTCTAATTTTTAATTTTTGATTCAGTTGGTCGAGTTTGCAAAGAGGGTGGTTGTGTACTCTACACCGGATCTAGTAGTCTTTGTTTGAGTTGGGATAAAATCTAATAAGCTGATTTTCAACTCAGACAGAACCCAATTCTTTGCTACCATACGAATGCAGGACTAGTATAAAATGAATAAACTTATCATGGTCTATCTTGATTAATTCGTTACTTATTCTTCTCTTGTTTTATTTTCAATGACTAAATAAAAGGCAGGATCATGAATGCTTATTATGTAATGCAAATAATTAATCTGTTTGGAAGATTGAACGATCAAGATTTTTTCCTTATTGGATGACATTAATATTTAGTCAGACGGAAGACTTAATTAAATTTAGTAAATATTAAATGCAGCGGCAAAACGTTAGTCAAAATCTGTTTGTTAATCTTACACACTGATTTCTTCGGATAAAAACTTAATATTTTTCTTATAGCCTCAATATTTTGACCGTTGTATGCATCGTCTGTCTTCATCTATTTGTTAAAGTTGGTAACCTCATTGTTTTTTAGCGAAATAATAAAACATTAAGATCTGCTGTATAAAAATACAATGGGAAT
>OZ010572.1:11042459-11049959 GCA_963932145.1 Acanthosepion lycidas | reverse complement strand
TCCAGAGACAAATATGCAAGATGATAGGTCTTTATCTGGCATTTAGTCTACAATCGCAATTCCCACAGACGTGCTGTGGCCTCCCTCTGTCTCTTCTACAAATATTTTCACGGCAACTGTTCCGACGAGCTACTGCCGTTGGTTCCTGTTGCCGGGACTTCATGAATTTAAACGCGTTACCATGTTGGCATCTCGGTCTCACATTTTCACTATCAAAACGGTTAAATATAACCGTCTCTTCTTCTCAAACAGCTTCTTCTCCAGCACTTCCCGTCTGTGAAACTCACTTCCCCTTACTTGCTTCCTCGATGACTATAAACTTCAAATATTCAAGTGTAATGATACATTGAGCTTTTTCACTGTCCTCTTCTGTGTCTTTTTCTCAAACGCACGCCTTTCCTTATGTTCTCAATCCTCTGTAAACCTTTGCGTGCTAGTGGCGCTCCCGCCTTGCTTGGGGGAATTGCCTTAAAAAAATACATTGTTATTGTGTGCGTATGAGTGCGTAAACTCATAGTAGATATGAGTCTGCATGTCTATTATTTTAGACATAAAGTTATATCCGAAAAATAAATGCAAAGAGCATTCGATTAAAAATGTTAGAGGATAATTTAACATTTCGATATTTCTTTGCATAATTTTTGCAGAAGTATTGGTTAGAATAAATTCCGTTTTAATATTACCTTTATTTTAAAGATCTGAATAGCTATTATATCATCAGTTCGTTTTCAAGCTTTTTGAATTTCCCTATACTTGTATTTTGATCGGTCATTCTAGCTTTTGTAACAACAATTTCCCCTTGCGAAGGATCGTTAATTTATTTGAAACTTTTAAAACCATTTATTTTACATTCAACATCATCACTTGATAAGACACCAGGGGTGTTGAAACAAAATGGCTATTTTTGTAGTGATTTTATAACATATTTATGTTATACATTTTTTTTTAAATCAATAATTATATATATATATATATATATATATATATATGTATCACAAATTTAACAATATATAGATATAACTCAACAAATCAAAACCTACCCACATTTCTCACCCACACAAGACAGACAGGCTTACGGAAGTGTGGAGGCCTCACACTTATACACTCACCCACACGAATATACACACTTACACACATCATACGCACTCACTCCCTAATGAGCCAAATGATAACACACACCGACAGCAATACACACGCTCACACATATCATACTCACTCACTTCCTAAGAACCAAATAACACACACACAAACACTAAACAGAGACACATCCCCTCACCAAGTCCAATAAAACTGTCAAACTCACCAGAGAATTCATAGCAGCATGTATCTATCCAGCTCTTATCTCAAAGAACAACTTAAAAGACACTGTTTGACCAACACAAGGAATGTTAAAAGATTCATGTTAAAAAGATAAAAAAATAAAAAAACAAATGAAAACTACAGACAAAAGTTCATTTTCTCCATCAAGACATTCATTTCTGTAGTTTAGTGCTAGCAGTAAGCAGAGATATTTCTCCTCCCGATGATGACCATTTCGGCCGAAACTAGTCGAAGAATCTAAATGAAATAATAATAAAAAAAACGAAAGAATATTAATCTACAACCCAGTCTGTCTGAAGATTTTAATTTTAAAATTTTTTTTATTGTTCAATATATATATATATATATATATATATATATATATATATATATATATATATGTGTGTGTGTGTGTGTGTGTGTGTGTGTGTGCGCGCAGTGGTATATATGTTAGTTAACTGACGTGAATATTTAGTCTCATCATGATGTTCGCAGTCAAAGTAAATTTTCGATTATTTTCACTGTAAGAAAAAAATAATAATACTCTGATGAAAAGGGAGAATTTCGAGACATTACAAAAAAAACATATCCAAAAACATATCCAAAGAATAATTCTCTTTTTTAAAAATAACTAACACCATTATACTCTCCAGAATCTATCTTACTCATTTAGAGATTCTTGAGATTGGGGGGAGAAGAAGATGATACATAAAAGGTATGAATCATATTCTTCCCCCCAGCAGTAGTAGGACAGACCGGGTTCTATAGACTTGGATAGCAACTGGTATACCACAGAAAGAAATAACAACCTACTGCGGGTAAAAATCTGCCTCGTCAGTCATGTATCAAAAGATACATGATAGACTAAGCCAGTATCACGTATGGCACATAACTGAGTATATTAGCAACAAGGTCCTTATGCAGTTTTTAATCGATATGTACTGTCTTCTTGACGTCTATTCTTTTGTTGTTTTCTCTCATTAATAAAGTTTTCTTTTCCTCATTCTGTCACACTTAATGTCTTAGTGGATTGATTGCCTTCTTTGCTGCGGATTGATAATAATATATACGACCACACACCTCTTCACTACGACAAACATAAGCAATAGTAGGGAAGACAGAATATCATCTACCATTTCTATCTACTAATAAATGTGGCTTGTGGCAGCGTTTGAAGGTGTGAGAATCGAAACGCATATTATGGAATGTTGAGTTTGAAAGATAAAATTAAGAAGCATTTACTGAAATATGATTTGAAGTGCATTTCGTTTGAAATAAACTGGAATTATTTTACCTATTATATATTCCTTACTTGAAAGTTCAATTTTTATAAATATATATAATATTATTTCTTCAATATATATATATATATATATATATATATATATAAAGCCTATATGATATATGTATATATAAAGCCTATATGATATACGTATGCGCGTGTATGTGGCATGCATGCATATGTTTAGTTTCATGTACATGTATGAAAAAATAATGGCTCTAATGCATGCATTTACATATATAGGCGTACATGTGGGTTAATAAAATAACTAGATATAAGCTACCGTAAGCAAATAAATATCTACAAAATTTACTTTAAGATGTAATCAAAAAAATGATCAATTTGGTTAGAGAGATCTAAGAAATATATATTAATAAATATACATATATCTAAATTCACAGTGCGACTTAAGTTTCTATACCAACTCATCAGGCACGAAATATTACTTCATGGGTAATATTTCGTGATTTCGTAGAACAACGAAGAAATAAGTTGCACTCCAAACGTAGATATATGTATATTTATTAATATATATATATATATATATATATATATATATATATATATATATATATATATATATATATATATAATATGATTGTTTTATGAGCATTTTCATATATGTGCAAGTTTGAAAAAGTAGAAGTGCTCATGTATATTTTTATGTGGATGTATATGTAGGTATATGTATGGTATGTAAGAATGTGTGCATGTGTGTGTTTATATATATATATATATATATATATATATATATATATATATATATGTATCCTTGTACAGGTATGCAGAAAATAGAAAAGAACACGTTGGGTGCATAATCCGGGGTTCCTTAGTATTTTTGTTTTTATTTTTAAAAAACAGTGCTCCATACAGAAGTAGAGCTTATATTATAATAATATTTTTTGTTTCGAAGGAATCATATTTTTAAACAAAAAATATTATTATAATATATTATATATATATATATATATATATATATATATATATATATATATATATATATATATATATATAAAATTCCCAAAGAGGACAGAATCTGGATATATCTAGATTGATTCATTGTAACAGTGTTGGCCTTAAATTCGAACTGTATACCAACAAAACATGATAGCGACGACCCAAGTCGGTCATTTTAAACCTTATATTTAAGGAAAGACGTTCTGGGAGAACACATGGACATACAAGACAATTACTAACCCAATCATTATTAGTAAACATATGCTGGTGTCTAGCCTGTATTGTACGATGGGTATTCCGATCCGTCCAAAAATTTTGGTTGTGTAAATTTGTTATTCCATCTCTTCCAAATGTTTTCTGTTCAATAAACACGGAAGAGACAAACAATGGATCTGCAGTTTGTGCAATAAACCATCAGCAAAAGTTCTCCCATGGTGAGTGATCAGCGGGCAAAATGACGTGCACACATTACAAATGATACGGAGCTGCTCTTGAAGTACCCTCCATCTGGTACTACGAGATGCTAGGACCACTTGATGGGTGCTGATACCTGGATCGTCTCCAACAGCATGTAAAATGTGTTTTTCGTGGTCAGGCGTAGGAGCCGATCTCAGTCTTCCTACGTGTCTTGTCTCAGCAACGCGATGATAAACAGCAGTAAAGGCTGGAGGACTCGGCTGCCTACGGTCTGGAAACGCAATCTGATACAGTCGTGCAGCCTCGCGTCCGTTACCATTCGCGCGGCCATATGTAAAAATCATATCAGCCTGCTCACGATATGAATATCCTGCCATTTTTAAACGAAACCTTTCGCAGGTAACTCACTACTACACACGTTAAACGTTGAAGAGAGACTAGCTACAGAGAAATATAATCTAGTCTACATGTCAATAGAGCGCGATCTACCGTAAAATTTATTTCAATCTTACTAACTCAAAAACCAATGATTTATGGATATATGTTTATATGGACTTTTGTCCTTGTTTTCCTGTGAGGAACTAGTCCCCAAAATTTGTTAAATTATTTTTGACACACCTGTATATAATTAATACCAGTAAAAGAGTTGTCACTTAGGTTATTTATGTTACCTACAGCATCTCGACTGCAGCGTTTCAAAGACGGACAATAGATAGCATATATATATATATATATATATATATATATATTCAGTCTTGTCTTGAAGGCATCGACTCTAACACCTGTGGTTATTAAGATAAGGGTTAAGAAGCAGATACTCAAATATAATTGATTAATATTTACCAATTCTCGAACCAGGTGATGGCTTGTATATTCAAATATATTTCATAGAAAACATTTTGACAGTAAAGAACACAACAGGAGTTGACAGCCAACTTAAGCCACCATATGCCTATTCATGTAGCAAGGCAAACACAACACTTTTATAAATGTTGTCTCGTGTGTAAACACTCACAGGGTTTAGAGAAGGAGAAAGAACTAGGAAGAACAGCAAGTAGCATAAAAAGAGCCTGAGTAAATGGATGTTAGAACAATGAAAATAGGCAGTAAAAGAATATGTGTTAATGAAATACAGGAAGCTGTGGTGATCCATAATCGCCCCGTCCTGACAGAAAATGGCATATAAATGAAGAAGATACAAGATTCATTCATTAGAACATACCTTATATATATATCTGTGTGTGCGTGTTACTGATAATGATAATATGTTCGTCTGTCTCTCAATCTCGCTCTTTCTATCAGTATATATGTCGATGCATAGCTTTTGAGTGCATCTGTCATTTTTGGCAACAATGTATTTTTTGAAGGTGTTTGTGGGTATATGTGTTTGGATTTATGGCCTACTAGGAACCTATTAACGTTTTTAGGCTTGGATTTAGCAGCACAGGAAAACAGCAACAACACATCGGCCATTACTTACGGCACTTTTATGACTGATAATGACCGCTTGTTAAATCCTTATAACGTATATGCCATCAATCACCGTGTACAAACACTCCCAGCTGAAGTCTCAATTCGTGTTAGAGAGGTAAGACGCCTGCACGTTGTGTGGCCCCAGAATAACATTCTTGTGGGACATGGAGAGGGTATGAGAAAATAATGAAAGGAAATGGGGAAAGCAAATGTTTTGAAATAAGAAAAGTTTATAATAACACTGTGGGGTTCAAGAATCAAGTATGGACAAAATAATAAGAACAAAATGGATGATTAATGTCTGTTGTTAGATCACTGAGAACACTTACGTTTTTGAGTCCGACATTTTTAAGGAAAGCTGTCAAGTTTAACAATCACTGTAACAGAATTTTATAAATGTGTTAACTTTGGTTAGTTACGGAAATGTGCTTTGATCAATTTCTTATTTGGCCACTTTCTATCCGATTAACGTTTGTGAATTGTCAGAACATTTTTTTTTTATCAACATCGAGTATAAATGTATGGCTTTCTCAATAGTATAAGAATTAAATGATTGGCTTGGATTGGTTTGTTTTACGGCATATCAGCCTCAATAGCTTTTATTGATGGTAATATTTTTTTTCAAAAATGTATTGTTAGTGATATTTTGTTTAAAAATGTATTGCTGGTAATCTGATAAGTTTTTCTTCAAAAATTCATTGCTGGTAATATTTTTTTTACAAAAATGTATTGCTGTTAATAAAACCTATTGTACACGTTTTGACCCCAGTTTGGTGTTAACTATTTGCACATAGCTGGGACCCTAACAGGTGCTACCACTCCGTGTAGGGTGGACCTGGGAACACCAGCAATTAAGGGGTGGTTCCACGCTCCTCAAAAGCTCCTGAACAGAGGACTTGGTGTCGGATATTGTTTATTGTTTTATACAGGACGCGGATTTAGTTTATCGTCATAAATCGTTAGATGAACTGGTAATGAAATGTACAGATAAGTAAATGTATTGTTAAGTCCTCTAACAAAATTAGGTCATGATTTCCTACTGTATTTTGGTGGAAAGTTGCCAATTTAAGACAAAAGTCAAGATATGATTTAAAAAAAAACTTGATTAAACTTTTGGTATGGATCATTTATTTTCCAAGGAAATAGAGAAACCGATGTTACTCATGTATAAAATAATGAAACATATATATGCATAACAGTCTCCAAAGATATAATTTTTTTTTCTCACTGAGCCTCTGTGTTTGTGCGTGTGGATGTTTTTTTTTGTGTAGTGTTTCCAAAATCGTGAGATGCCTAATAAATAACATTTCCGCTAAACGAATGTCTATATTCTTTTGTTGCTTATAACTCAAAAATAAAATTCGACCTTTAGAAAAGTGATTGAGAATAATTTGCTATCAGCTTGAAATCTACAGTGGTGCGTCATTTAATTCTCTCAAAAACAAAGACGCCAAACTTAATAATTGTAGTGATTTGGGAGACGTTTGAAAGGTCAGTAGTACTAATGTTTTAATTGGGTTTACGGCCACAGCACGTTGAAACATCAACAATCAATTGAAAAAAAGAGACAAACTTGGGAAAATTTTAGCTATCCTTTATTCCACAAGCTTTACCTGCGACGGAAATGAAAATAGGTAATTATGAAAATGGATTCCTTTTCGTTAGGCATGTTATAGACTTTACGTATAATTATGACACATTTGTGAAACGTTTAAATGTAATAAAGTTATGATAGAAATAAACACATATTTAAATTAAAAGTATGCTCTTTTATACCTGTCTATATCTCTGAGATGAGGTATTATGATTACTTACATTACTTACATTATTCGAACTGTTATCGACATTGCCATATTCACAAGGTTTCAGCCATTGAATACTCCGGCCTTCTTCAGGTGTTTGGACTTTCAAACCGAACCCTTTATTTCGTCAACCGGGACAGATTTTTCTAGTTCCACGTGCCATGCCTTTTCCGGATGTCTCAGTTATTACTCTTTTATTCATCTCTTCAAGTTTTGTTGTGAGTTTCAGGCTTGGCACCAAGTCTTCAAGTTTTGGTTCACCAATGCTGT
>OZ010572.1:11027459-11037459 GCA_963932145.1 Acanthosepion lycidas | reverse complement strand
AATAGGCTCAAATTTAAATATACTTTTAAGTGAGAGGATTTCAACTGGCATTTTCACGCAACACAATCTTCACTTTTACTTTAGCATATAGGCATGTGCACTAAAAAGCTAAGCTTAGTAACTCTGATAACATACAAAGAAATATTTACAAGGGGCTGCTGCAATGTTCACGGGCTGACTATGATCTGATTAAAGCATGTGCATTTGGTCATTGGCTAAGATTATGGAAATGCGGTGAGGCCAAGGCCATTTCAGCACATTTCGACGTAGTGTAATGGTTAACATGTTTGGCACATTCAATCAATTACAACTCACTAGTGTGCTTCAAGCTTCCGGCCTTGTGCCACATCTAAGCTACGCTTTGTGGGCATGTGTGTGTGTGAGTGTGAACGTGTGTATTTTTTCAGTCAGGAATAGTAACTTATAGACTGAAGGAATGGCATCTGTAAAATTACAAGATCTTATCTTAGTTTCTTATCGCAAAATAACGAAGAAAATAATAACAATACAAAATTTCAAATAACAAAATAAAATTTGAAATATGACAAAAAGCTGAAAAACGAAATTTTCCAACATTTATTAGTTTAGTGAGATTTTTCAAATGTCTTATCACAAGAATTAATCAATTTGATGAAAGCAAGCCAATGAGAAAAGAACAAATCAAAGAAGAGCAAATCGAGAGATACAAACAAAATTAGGAACGGAAATTAAAAGAACAAGTAGTTAATTTTTCCCTTTTCGCATTTATTTCAACAACACAAAGCCTCTTTGTCGCTCAAAAATCCTATACGAAGAGTCGATAGAACTACAGATTAGCTTTGACACGGATTTATTAAAAAAAAAAAACAATAAAGTTTCGTATTCAAAAGCCGAAATGAATAGAAAACATTAAATTCAAGTTTTGTACTCCTCTGCAAACCAGACAATTTCCCATGTGACTAGGAAAATCATTCATTTAAAAAAGAATGCGTCTATCAATAGCCGACAGAAAATAAAAAATTATATATATATATATATATATATATATATATATATATATATATATATATATATATATATATATATATATATATATATATATATATATATATATATATATAATATAATATGCTCAACACTAATATATGTGTTTGAGCCTTTTATATTATATTCTTACTCTGTCTTGGACATTGAATTCTACCTGGATTCTATCCTCTTGGGAATTTATATATATATATATATATATATATATATATATATATATATATATATATACATTGGCCGTTATTATTATTATTATTATAATATATATATATATATATATATATATATATATATATATATATGTCTCTCCCGTACCTTTCGACGGATGTCGCTTCAGCCGGTAAACTAGTCACATGCAGGATTTAATTAGTTTTTGGAGCAAGTGAAAAAAAAGCACTGTTGCGCATAATGAACCACAAGGTCTTCAAACGACCAGCCTCAGGTTTTGAATTTAGAGTTGCGTTTGTCCTAGCCTAGCTGACTCCCAAGGGCAGCTGTCGTACTCTTCAACACGTAGCTGGAGAGACGGAGAAGAGGTGGATTCATACCTTTCCCAAGCCTATTTGCACGTAAATGAATGTAACGAACCCGACTTGAATTTGAACTCGGCTCTGATTTCTCATTCCGAGCCGCCATCCATTACACGAGTACATACACACACACAAGCACATAACCCCACAATTATAGGAGAGTCGCTCAGAAAGTATCCTCCATGTTTATAATGAGCAGCTTTTGGTGAACATGACAGCCAATACCATCAGTTTTATCTAGATACAGATGATAACAGAACGGCAGTCTAATCAAACGGCGTCTGACATCAAATTATGTAATTAACATAGGCGCTTCCTGTGCGAGAAAAATGCACCTTTTGGCGCTCATAGAAGCTCATTGAAAAGTAAGAAAAATGTTGATACAAATACATTTATCACCTGTTGATACAAAACTCCCTTGTGCAAATTAATTAAAACAACTAGATGAGTGTCCATTCTTTCATAATATGGCTAGTTTTAAACCCACTGGAGTGACAGGGTATAATCGATATCTATTTTTTCCACATATTAAGTTATTTGAACTGGTGTGCTGCAATGTGAATCTATTTTCGGGGTGTATGTTGAAATCTGCTTAGCCTTGAAAAATATTGCGCCGTCCATGATTGCATCAAATTTTTATCACGCCCAGACTGTATTGTCTCGACTGTCGATTAGTTGTCTTACGGTCATTGTCTATTATGGACGCTCCAATGAAGAGTAAAAAAATTGTAACACTGGCAAGCCTTACCAGTGAGCAAATCAAAGTAGTATAGACTGGTACGAAAACTCTCCTGATTTAAATCCAGTCGCGAATCTGTGGTCAATATGCAAGGAAAGATTTCGTGGAATAGACATATGAAGTACTAACATGTGCCTCTAGGTCATGTCTCTTTGGAAAAATGCGAAAAAAGTAAATAATAAAGGAATTATTCGTTTTGTTTCAATTAATTTTCACAAGGGTGTAAATATATCAATTGAAATAAACAGCAAGCGTTAGTTTTGGACGTAACCACCCCCGCATAGAAATGTGCGAACGTATGTTTATATAAGAAATATGTAGACTGACACGTAGATATTCACTGAATCTTCTTTTGGAATCTCTTAACAATGGTCAAAATATACGAATAATAATCCTCCCTTAAAAAATGGTACCAGGGATTACGATTAGATTATATTCAGTTCTAGCCCCAGATCCTTCTGCGTCCTTAGAGGGAACTTCATTGAATACGTCTTCAGGAGCGTAACTGTACTCACTATGCTTGACCGTTTGCGTGTTGGTGAGGATATTAAATGGAGCTTCTAAATTTAGAGTTATCCTTCTTCTCGACCGCTTTCCACCATAGGTTATATGACACAGTCTCTTCTATAATTCACTCATTAAATAAGGGAATTAACGATTTGTTGTTTAAAATAAGTGTCCTTGTTGTTATTATGTAACGGATTTATTGATTTGCCTACAGATATGTATTTCTGTTCTTGTATATATACATTTTTTTATAATTAGCCTTAAATCATGAACTTTACGATAGGTACAAAGAAAAGAATGCTGGCATTATATACATTATTTACATTATTCGAACTGTCCATCTCCATTGCCATATTCACAACGTTTCGACCGTTGTACGCTCCGACCTTCTTTAGGTGATTAGAATTTCGAATCGGAGTAGATTGTTCCTGTTCTGCGTGCCATTCCTCTTCCGGAACAGTTCGAATAATGTAAGTAATCATATTACCTCATCTCAGAGATATAGACATCATTTCTTTGGCTGTGAACACTAGATAATTTCTTCGCATATTAAGAGAAGACTAGAGGCAACATTAATGCGGTTCTACAGAATGATGCTGAGACTAGAAGGGAAGGTGTGTGTATGCAAGATCTTAATCAAGTGGAAACAAAGTGGGCACTTATACACAAAATCAGAAAGATACAAGTGAAATTATTTGGGCACTTAACGAGTGGGGAAAAGCTTTAACACTCACTGGACACACTGAACGAAAAACGTGATTAGGGAGGCAGAAATTGTTTGTATAGAAGCCATAATGCTCGGTGGGAGGTATGATAAAAACACAAACATTGCTAAAAGCTAAAAAGGCTAGGACGTTGTGTAAATTGATGATCGCCAATTCCCGAAGATGATTCGGCATCTCACCAAAAATTATTTTATTTTATTTCTTAAATTAATATGGTATTTTCAGTGAATAATTATGCTGTCGACAATGTCCGTATCATATCGATAATGTAATGTAATGGAATAACCAGTCACCTCGATGAGTGACTACATTATAGGTAGTAACTAACTATAGGTAACTGTAAGTCAATGGACTACAGAGACTAGCGATAACGACCGACCTTCCAATAGTAGCACTCACCACTGGGTTGACTTGCGACAATTTTGTGCATAACTGTTACCTTTATTCTTATTGTACATATTTGTTTTATTGTACTGTTTTTTTTTTGTTTTTTTTACCTTTACTTATTCTATCCACCTTGTTTTTCAAGTATATATTCCTATTAGCATGGAATATAACATAATGTCTATTCAAGACTAATTTTCGATTTCATTTTTGAGTTAGAAATCTGAAACCATTCATTGGCCTGTTCTTGATATTTGCGTCCAACTCTTTTTGTCCTTTCTCCAATAGACAAAATAACGTAGAGATTTCACTTTTCTATCTGGGCTCAGAAGATAGAGCTTTAGTAAATGAGGTTGTTTTTTGTATGGATGCAAGAAGAGAAAACAAGTAGACATTATGTGATTATATAGGATAGATATCGGTTGAGCCATGACATGATGAAGTCAAGACTGTAGTGGCCTGGAACCATCCATTCGGGAGTTTGTCTCATAGATTATTAGCTCTTAGGAAGAAACTGCAAGAATTGAACTTCTTACCAACGGAATACGAATAGTAGATGATTGTATCACCCATATGTATATGGCAGGGTAGCTATGGAATTTGGAACTAGTTTAACAAAGAAATATAACTCCTCAGAATATTTTCCCCGCCCCCCAAAACAATCCAGTAGTAATAGGCTTGCAATGTTTCGTCTGCGAGAAAGGGTTTTAGGGTGGGGAAATAATTCATAGAGCAAAAGGACATGTAAACGAATTTGGTTCAGCAAGTCAAGTGTTTACTAAATATGCTTTCAGATTTGAAATTTGAGAAAGTCAAAATATTCCTGACCGTGGCCGATGGGGCAATAAATTACCCCATTGTCACGTGATACAGGGAAAATTTCAGAAAATGATCAAGTTTGTTTTTAGATAACTATTTGTATAAGGCTTTTATTCAGAGCATTAGATAGTTGATTATGTTAAATGGATAGAGAAATTCATCTGACTGTAATTTAAATTTTCAACTGGGTCCAAAATGAGTGCGGCTTTTGAATACATACATACATACATACGTATATATATATATATATATATATATATATATATATATATCGAGAGAGAGAGAGAGAGATATGAATAGATAGATATTAAAGTTTATCATAGGTAAATAGATATGAAGACACTGGAGAAGAAGCGTATTTCGCCAGAAGAAAATATAGTTATTAAAACCCAGATTGATTAAGGCAGACGAGACGACAAATATTTTCGTCAGCCGAAATAAGCTTATTCTCCATGTTAGATGATTTTGTATTTTATTGTTTATTAATTATTTGCTCTGTAATAATAAATACATTGAGCTCTTTTTGTGAATCATTTTGTATATTTTATATTACTAGGATCCACTTGAATTATACACCAACGGATTTGTAACTTTACACACACTCTCTCTCCCTTTATATATATATATATATATCTGTGTGTGTATATATATATATATATATATATATATATATATACTGAGAGAGAAAAATAGAAAGATAGATAGAAATGAAAGCACACGAATTAGTAGAGTGACTCATTAAAGCGAATAGAGAGAGTTGAGCTGATATATGATCGCGATCTCTAAGATATGAAAGCATGCGATTGTATCATAGATAACACGATGGCTAATGAGAGATAGAAATTAGAGAAAGTATATGCAATGCGTTATAGTGAAAGAGAGAAGAACCAGGTAAAGCGGGATTGAGCTCATAGATTGAAATCACCGAGCTGAACTCTCTCAGAAATATCAATATAATTGTAACTGAACTAAAATAAAACGTATGAACAAGAAAGAAAATGATTCGTGCTCTCCAATGAAACATATAAATAAAGATAACTAAAGTACACCAATCACTATGGCACTTTGTAAACTTAAAGCGAGCGAATAAAACAAAAATGCGCTTCACAAAACTTTGATTCGTGATGTCAGAAGAGTGTTTAGTTGCATGGCGTACATTTAGGTCACGACTGTCTTGCATTTTAATTTTTTTGGAATGTGTTGCTGTGACTACTGTAGTGTTGTAGTGATAGGTAAATGAAGGTAGCTGTTCTGTAAATAGCATTATTGGTACACGGATCTTGAGGAGATAAGCTAATGATGTTAGTAACAATGGCTGTGATAGCGGTGGCGGCGGCAGAGGTTAGTACGTCTTTTAACAGTGATCATATAAAAGATCGAGACAGTCAAAGGTGAGTTTAATTAATACGTTGGTAGTAGAGTGGATGGCTGTCCTAACTGCATTCTGGTGATAATGATTAGAAGGCGGTTACCATTGGTGTTAGTTGTAGCAAAGTGTTGAGGATGGCGATGTTGACAATGACAAATGCAGTGGTAATTGACGACTGAGTGGATGATAATTGGTATAATATTCGGATTATGATTATGATGATGATGGTGTCAAAGAGTTTAAAAATAAACATTTACGAAATAGTGACGAAAAGAAAGGATAGTGTAGTGATAATAGGGGGGGTGAAGTTTCAGTCAGTTATGTGCCATGCGAGATAGACGCTTAAGTGATCATGTATCTTTCGATACATGACTGACGAGGCAGATTTTCTCACGCAGTAGGTTGCTATTTCTTTCTGCAGGTGCCATCCAAGTCTATAGAACTCGGTCTAAAAGAATAAGATTCATACCTTTCCCAAGGGTAATAGCATGTAATCGATTCGACTGGAATTCGAACTCGACTCTCCAATTCCTTAATTCTTTGCTATACAACTTAATACAAGCTAAAGAAATCATGGCTGACGTGGCATATTTTTTCTCACAGTAGGTTGGCATTTCTTTTTGCGGTAGACCAGTTGCCATCCAAGGCTATAGAACCAAGTCTTTCCTGCTATTTACTCATAGCTGGAGGCAGAAGAAATGGATTAATACCTTTCCCAAGGGTATTAGCACGTAAGTCATTGTAATAGATTCGACTGGAATTAGAACACACTCCGATTCCTCAATACGAGTCGCTATTCATTATTCCACTGTGTTAGTGGTGGTATTTAGCATGTCTCAAGCTGATGTTGTCAATGAGAAATGCCAAAACAACGGAGAAAGAGACGGGAATTTTTCCGTATCATAAGGGTGGCTCTAAACGCGAAATTAAAATAAGAAAGCATAGGAATAATGATATAAATTGTGATTTTAAAATACTTTAAATTATAATATAAATATACAAATTACAATGATTATAGCGGTGCTGACTCAAGTTGTATTAAAGAGGATAATGAAGACATGATGACAAAGAGGGAACACGTAATGACTTGAATTAATGACTTCTGGTTTTTAAAAGTTTCTGGCTCGGATGATTTGTTTGGTGGCAAATTGATTCAACATTAATTGCGCTATTTACATTATTCGGAATGTTATCCTCATCTGCATTGACACATTCAAAACGTTTGGGCCGTTGTACGCTCCAACCTTCTTCTAGGGTTTAGAAATTCGAACAGAACCCTTTATTTCGTCCACCGGGGTAGATTCTTCTAGTGCCACGTGACATGGCTCTTCCGGATGTTACAGTTATTTCCCTTTTAGTCCAAGTTTGGTTCACCACCGCTGTGAACAGGTATTGAACTCACAACAATTTGGGTCTAGTCACTAGATCCAACCACTGGTCTATGTGCCTTTGAGACATCCGGAAGAGGCATAGAACGTAGAAGTAGAACATTCTAACCCGGTGGACAAAAGAGATGTTTCGGTTCGAAATTCCAATTACCTGAAGAAGGCTGGAGCGTACAACAGATGAAACTTTATGAATATGGCAATGAGGATGAGCATATCACTCCGAATAATGTAAATAATGGAAGTAATCATATTACCCCATCTCACATATATAGAAGCCGAAACCTTGTGAATATAGCAATGAAGATGAGGGTGTCAGTCCGAATAATGTAAATAATGCAAGTAATCATAATACCTTATCAAACACACACACACATGTATATATATATATATATATATATATATATATATATATATATATATATATATATATATATATATATATTTATATATATATATAGCCCGAAACATTGCGAATATGGCAATGAAGATGAGGATAACAGTCCGAATAATGTAAATAATACAAGTAATCATAATACCTCATCTCAGACATACAGACAGATATTGATTCAACATGTTCAAGAAGATGATAGCGATTGAAAGAAGGCAGTAATTTTTTAAAAATCATGGTGCATACGATTGTTTAATTTTATTAACCTATCTTCCGTTATTTACACTCCACGTGTTCTATTGCCCTCATCTTTCCTGTTTTTATCACAAGGTTTTGGTCGTTGTTCGCTTCAGATTTCAGAAGGTGGATATCGATCCATATAGCCTATAGACTTTCGAACTCAACGCTTTACTTAATCAACAGGGCTAGATTATTCTCGTTCTATTGCTCACGTATAAGGATATATCACCTAGTTCTTATTTCATAGCAATTCACGTATATTAAAGGAAGCTGTAAAGAGCCATGATTTCATAGCATTCAAAGGGGTGATATGAAAGTAATTTTGATAGTAATAAAGCGATATTTTTAATGAATGAAAAGTGGGTATTATATAATAAAGCGAAAATGATGGAGATAATAGTGTTCGTGTCAATCGAATGATGATGCTTGTAACCATATTAAGTAATGGCTGGCTGATAGTCTCCGAGTATGTCTGTCGGCTATGGTAGATACCTAATCCCTGTTTCAGACGTCTGATCCGGCACATGTGGGCTTTTCCAAAATCTAGAGAAAGAACCTTTGTTTTATATTGAAAATGTATTCAGCAGACCTTACATTTTCTAATGAAGAGCATATAGTCTGTGGTTGAACGAGGCCAGTCCACTCAATCACGATGACATGCAAAATTCCGATAGCACAACTATCGATTGCTTCTGAACAGCTTCATCTTCCCAATTTAACACATAAGTCTTCGATCAACCGGTGGGTTGGTTTTCAGGAAGTTTCCGTTAACTCAGATTAATGATGAATAAAATCGTCAAGCGGATAAAACCTGAAGATTACTCTTCCTAAGATCTCAGACCGGCGTTACCGAATCACAAACAAAGAATAGCAAATAACAGAAACCACATTATTTGAAGATTTTCAATGGCAACAACTAAAATGGCTAACTGGATATGAGAATAACAACATGACCAGGATGTTGATGTTCGGCATTAGTATAAACTAGGTACCTCCACTTTTTCGCGGGAAAACAGCATAGCGTAATAAACAAATGCCACAAACTTACCGAAAATAAATTTTTATCGTCAAAACGCTTATGTTATTATTAAGATGAAAGACCAAAGTGTATTTTAATTATTTTTTGATATTTTTTAATATTTTTTAACACGTTCGAAATTTTGGTTAAAGTTTTCTTTTTTTTACGTCATCGCGGTGCTGTAAAAATAACATTGTTTTTTTTTGCGCTTTTTTCCCGTTGAAAACCCATTGATTTGGAAATTCTTGTAAAATTAAAGTAATTGTCCGATTTTAATGAAATTTTCAGGACTTATTTCACCAATGAATGAAATTATTTTTGAAATATTTCTTTTTAGTAAATTTTAGTAAAAAATATTTTTTTTTTAATATGTTACACCCCACTTACTTATTTTCCCGAAATTTTTTTCAATTCTTTTTATTTCCTTACAATTTTTTTTTGTTTAAAGTAAGAGTCATTGGAGATGGTAAATCACCTACTTTTTTTTTCTAATTTGTTCCAACTTTTGTAAAATGAGCTTTGAATAGAAAAATAATGAATCCAATAAAACTATGATATTACTTAATTAGAAAAGCTTTTAATTGCTTTTGTAAATAAGTAATATTAAGGTCATTATTGCCTGAAGAAATAAATTTTTGTTTTACATTTTGATTATAATAATTTATAATAGTTTAAAAATCGTGCAAAACTCTGTATTAGCTTATTTCCTTTTGATAATTAGTAATTAAGTAGAAACAAAATTTACGAGTTCAAAATTGCCAAGTTTAATAAATTTAGTGATTCCACTTTTTTTTCAAATAATTTTTTATGTTGTATTTTTCTACTTAATACATTCCTTATTTCCATGTACGGTAGACTGAAATTGCCATT
>OZ010572.1:10992459-11022459 GCA_963932145.1 Acanthosepion lycidas | reverse complement strand
TGAGGTGATAGTTTTCTTTTCATCATCATTTAAACTGCTTTTACGGCCCATCTTTTCACTAAATTCTTACACTTTTCTAATAATTTGGCACATTCAAATCACCGTGCTGAAAACTAATATGGCGCCAGTTTGTTTACATTGCGCATATCAGTGCGAAAATTTCAGTGATGGCGTAGGTCAGTGTTGCTAACATGGTGTGAACATTTTTGGTGAATTGATTGGACGGTTTTTGAAATATTAGAAAAAAGTTATCTCGATAATAATCGCAGTGTATATATGAATATATATATATATATATATATATATATATATATATAAATATATATATATATATATATATATATATATATATATATACGAATATATATACATATATATATATATATACGAATACATATATATATATGAATATTTATATATATATATATATATGAATATATATATGTATGAATATATATATGTATATATATATGAATACATATATATATATGAATATGTATATATATATATATATATATATATATATATATATATATATATATATATATATAATTATTTATCGACGAACGCAAAAGCGTGATAAGTAGGGTCACATCAATCCAACCAAATTTATATGAATATATATATATATATATATATATATATATATATATATATATATATCAGAGACAGAGTGTGTCTAAATAAAAAATGAACATTGAATACATCACTTAGAGGCAACATTCTGTTCCATTCTAGACGTAATCGTCAAACAACGAATATATATATATATATATATATATATATATATATATATATATATATATATATATATATATATATATTCGCGGTTTGACGATTATATATATATACATATATATATATATGTGTGTGTGTGTGTGTGTGTGTGTGTGTGAAAATATATAGAAAATATGAAATAACTCGTTAGGTAAATCCAAAGTTATTTAGTATTTTTGTTATTATTTTTTAAAAATAATGCTCGATACAAAAGTAGACCATAAATATAATTATTTATTTGAAAATATGATTATGTAGCGTGTTGGAATCATATTGTTAAATAAATCGTTATATATATATATACATATATACATTACAATGCATTTTAAAACTATCGAATTGAAAATACAGAGAGATTTATTATATTTCTCGTCATTTTTAATTGATTCTTTCTTTTTTTTTTTTTTTGCTTCTTCTTTTTAGGAAAGTATCCATTACTTGGTATTTTCAAATAACTTAAGAAAAACATTCGTCTTTAGTTACTGACCACACCCTGTGCATTAAAATGTTGCGCCGGATAAGATTTAAATATATTCAATAAAGAACGGTATATTTTATAGATGACATTACACATGTTCAACTTAGATTATACAATGAAGTCGTGCTGAACGACGAAGATAACTTCTATACTGACAGAGTATGGAATTCATGCCGAGATTAAGCGGATCTCATTCGTTCTGTCTATCAAATCCAAGGTGGCGACCTTCAAAGAGACCTTAATTTTGTTGAACCTTTGTTTCGTATCTCCCTCGTTAATAACGCAGACAAAAGATCACAGAATTTAAATTAGGTGATCTTGATGATCACGTTGCAAATGAGCTAATCGTCTCGTCTCGCCCAAATACTGCTGAATCACGACAGCCAATCCATTTGGGAGAAATCAGATTGAAGCAGGAATACACACGGCTACTACTTTTATCCAGGGTTTGTCCAATGTGTTCGGCCCGTCGATGTAGCGTTCACACTAAGGAGTTGCCAGAAGATTTGGCGCGACCTGACATAGGCATTATTGTTCAGGACCCCACGGAGTAAGATAATGTGAGTAAAATCGTGTGCATCTCTATGGGGACACCTGTCCTCTCCCGTTCATGTGGGCAATTAACCCGAACCAATAGGCCTGGTTTCTTGCGATACGAGCACGACATGCCTTTCATTTTTCATATATATATATATTTATATACATACATACATACCGAAAACTTCAAAATAATATTTGAATTAACTTGAGTTAAAGTAGGCTCTGCTCCATCTTCAAGCGAAATTTTTTTGGGAATGACTTATTTCTGAAATTTACGAGTTTTAATAGTATGGTCAGAATTGAAATCAAAAATGTCCATGGTAACATCAAGGGCGGATTGTTTAGAATCGGCAGAGGTGGGGTGTTAATAATTTGTATCAGTATCGAGTTACTTTCATAGATGCCGGGTCAGGGTAAGGTGGGGGTAGCTAAATTTACGACGGAGGAACTTTTCGCATAGTCTGGCTTGAGCGTCTACGGAGATTTATTTATTTATTTCTATTTTATTCTTTTATTATATCTCTTATGAAAGGGATTTGTGTATGGATTTTAAAATTTATTTTTTTGTATGCGGGTTTTTAGCTAGTTATTCAGAGCGTAAGTTCGGCTGTGTCGGCAGAAAACCGTTAATTCTTGCCGGTTGTTTAATAGGTTTTTATTGTTTAGAAGCTTAATAATGTGTAGTTTCTCATGGAGGCACAAAGGGCATGGGTCATCCCAAGTTTTTCAAGTTCTATATATATATATATATATATATATATATATATATATATATATATATATATATATATATATATATATTGAGAGAGAGAGAGAGAGAGATAGAGATGATAATAAGATTTAGAAAGACACCTAATGTTTTTATAGATTTTCATACAATACTTATAATCTATATATATATATATATATATATATATATATATATATATATATATATATATATATAAAGTAAAATTATAAAAATTATAATTGTCTTACATACATTTCGGTTTTTCAGAAAAAAATCTCTCAAATTTTTAACCGGTTTCGCATTAGTTTATATATATATATATATATATATATATATATATATATATATATATATATGTGTGTGTGTGTGTGTGTGTGTGTGTGTGTGTGTGTGTGTTGTGCGGAGATGAAAATATCAGTACACGCATTCTCAGAATATGATAAATTCTAAACACATGTCAAAGTTCATTTTATACGTAGACAACAAAATAATCCAATTCGACTAACAATAACTGCCACGCAACAAATCCAGGAAAATCAAATACCTTTTTATTTTAAATACCAATAAGTAGAACCGATACAAAACAAATTACATATATGAATATATTAATATATTTAAAATAATTAAATAACCTAGGTAAGCAGAATAACTATGAACTGTTGATTTAACTTATTACTACTTAAATACGCCAGTGGACTATATATGGACACTGAGTAAAGTTTAATTGCACATGCTCCGAAAATATGTACAATTTTAAAATTGAAATATTGATACTAGATAAACAATATTTCCCCCTCTCTCTCTCTCCTTACTTTCTCTCTCTCTCTCTGATTACTTACACACACACACACACACACACACACACACACACACACACACACACACATACACACATATATGTGTGTGTCAATAGTCAATATAACACCCTTGAGAACTTAGAATTGGATCGGGTAGAATGGAGATCAACGTTTTTTAGTTGACTCAGCAATTTTCAATCTCCTATCTGAATCATCTTCTAGAAGCGAGAGCAAGATCTAAAAGGTCAGCCAATCTAACAGTAATCTCATCTCACAACCCTTACAATTCCTCCATATGTGGCCTTCTTTGCAAATCATTAGCGGGTCTTAAATGCCACTTAAGATTATCGCACAAACTTTCATGACTGAATCAATAAGCTATCAGTGTTCAATATCACAGTTAGAGCGTATATAAGTATAAAAGTGGACATTGAAGTCAACACTCAGAGGAGGCAGACTGTTCAATGCTGAACACAATCATCTGGCCTGATGACTTCATTTAGCATAAAACACTCTGTTGGGTTTGAGTGTTGACTTCAATGTTTATTTATATATATATAGATCGAAAAAAAGAAAATTCTCTGGTGAAATGAATTATTACAATGGAACCTTAATATGGTCTGTTTTTCTTTAAATTAAATTATTCGCTCTGAATTAACATTGAGCTCTCAGGATTTCATTCTCTTTGGGATTATACATACGGATTACCAAGATTCGTTACTTATATATATATATATATATATATATATATATATATATATATATATATATGATTCCAAAAAAAATTCGCTTGAAGATGGAACAGAGATTACTTTAACTCAATTTAATTCAAATAATTATTATATTTGTGGCACCATTTAACGAGGCAGAAAGGGAAAAGAAAGAAAAGAAGGAAAGGAGAGGCTAAGAACCGAATCGTGAGTGATAAGCAAGAACACACACACAGCTAAGAGACAATCGATAAAGGGATATTTTGATAAGTAACAAATGGCGAAAGAGTGTCATTACAATGACAGGGAAATTCTGAGTAACAAGAAAGGGAAAGAAGGAAAGAATCAGATATGTTTTGGCGTCGGCTGTGTTATCTAAGGATATGAAAACAAACTATTGGTACGGGAAGACATCTTATTATCGACTACAGACCGGCTGGCCAAAGAAAGAAAAAAAGATTCAAATGAAAATGTTATTTCGTTAAGTGACGAAAAACAGACAACTAAAAGGACTTGGACAGATATGAAAAATTAAAAAAACACCCACGAGCGTCCGACGGAACCTTCTTGATAATGAAATGCGATAATAAAATTTTTTTATCAGGAATTTGTACTGAAGGAAAATGAATGTGTTTTTCTTTCTTTCTTCGAGGCGACAGACTGACTGGAACTTTGGAGATGTTCCTTTTTGAGACCATGTTAAGAAGACCACACCTTCTGATAATTAGCGATAAAATACCTGACGTAAACCACGTGTAAAACAAGAGTTATGACCGCCATTGTCATATTGTCCCGTTCGCGGCTGGAGAAATGATAAACCATTAAGGGGAAGAAAAGGGAAAGGGGAGAGATAATTTTTTTTTTAAGCAAGATATTTTTTTCTCTTCCTGAAACAAAGCCGCAGATTCGTCCACGCCCGACTAAGACATCATTGGTCGAGTGGTGATCACGTGATGCACGAAGGAGGCTGTTGCCGCCCATCTGGAAGATGAGTAAGAGAGGTTGCCACGAAGATGTGGGGAGGGCAGTTCACGCCCCTCTGAAGTATGATGAGAAGGTGGGAGTGAGGAAAGGTTCCCAAAAATGGAAAAAGGTGGAAATTCCTAACCAGAGAGGTGGATATGTATTTAGAATTATCGAGGAACCCCCCGGCGCCGACAAACTCACCCCGGTTTTGGTCGGCGCCCATATAAACGAAGCCACAACGAGCAGAAATAAGTCGAGACCCAGCAGATCCCAGAGCCAGTCTCCGTTTGAGGCAAGCCTCGCAGATAGCTGACCAGGATTCCCGCACTTTCGGGACCCACATCTTCAAACCAAGAACAATTATTTTGAAGAGCGACTTAGATCCAGATCACCGAAATAAGTTTTTCTTTTGAGTTTCGTCCAAAGACACGCCGAAACACCAACTTCTTAGAGAGCAGACGACTTGAAGTGTTAAAACTTGCCTAGCGGAAAACGACGTGTCACAATCCATAGAACGGGTCGGGAGATAGATGCAGTCCTATGTAATGAACAACTAGACATAAAATTTGTTACCTTTTTCTTTGATACTTTGAACATTTGAGTTTTCATTTTATTGCCTTTTATGCGTATTCTTGTGGTATCACCCCCGTTGGACTCGGTTTGCAGTACGGCCCCGATGACTGATTGATTTCCTCTGCCTAGATCAATTCACAACGTGGGTAGGCAGACTGGGAATCAAAGTAGGACGTCACAGTTGGTGCCGTAGTAGACTGGGATAGAACGACACGGTTGGCGCTGCGACCAGGGGACGACGTCACAATTGAAGTTTTCGGCTCTTGTTTTGAAACATGAGACCTCTTATGTAGTGTGTTGGAATCATATATATATATATATATATATATATATATATATATATATATTAATCCTTTTATATTCACCAATATTTTTACAATTGAATAAGGCTAAGAAATTTCTCAACCTATTTAATACTTATATACAGAAAAAATTGTGAATATGAAAGGATAATGATAAAAATAAGCAGACATAATGTTTGTAATTTATTCAATCAGACATACCTACAAGAGAATTTGCTGCCCAAATACACACAAACATTATATATACATACATACATATATATATATATATATATATATATATCTATATATATATATATATAGTCTCACACTCAAAGATAAATTGATAACTAATAACAACGTATACGCTGAATTTAATTAATCATAATCTGCGAATTTATTTCGTTGTCGCGATCAATACTGTTTTGTAAATGTAACTCAGTTCTTAACACCTTATTTTGCCATTTAATTGTGTTTATTATTGATGCACACTCTGCATATAAATATGGAATCCTGGGAGTTTAATTACAGATATTATCTTATAATCAATATAGATTCGGAAACTAAGTAATTTAAAAAAATATCACCTACAATATATGATATTATTATAAAATAGTAGAAAATGTAGAAAGATGATACTGTCATGTATAGTAAGTGGCAGTATTAGAAAAAAAAATGTACAAAGATTATACCTAACATATGATGAAAAAAAAAATGAATATCATTTACAATGTTCGTTAGCATCGTGAATCTAGTATTAGGTCGGTGCAAAAATAATGTCGTTTTCTCACATATGTTACTATGTGAGAAAACGATATTATTTTTTCACCAACCTAATAATATAAAATATATAGTAATAATATTCTGTCACATCGGTCTATTGACATTAGAAATCACCAAGTATGAAAAAAAAAAACGATAAATTGAACTGCCACGTACACTTTGAGGAAGGATTAGAAAATTAGTATAAAAAAATAGAGCATTTATACTGTCACATGTCAATGGCGACATTAAGACTTTAAGAGACTAGAAAGTTAGAAAATAAGTAAATCGCGTCTACTATATTACAACATGAGAGATCTGAAAATGTATACTTTCATATCTACTGCGTGTCGGATACAATGTAGAAAAATCCAAGTTATTCGAATTTTGTAGATTATTACTGAACAATGTTTATGAGTCACTGGGAAAACTTATTTTCTTTCTTTCTGGGTATTCAGACAGTTATGTGCCATGTGGGATACACGCTTAGGCGATCATGTATCTTTCGATACTTGACTGACCAGGCAGATTTTTCCCGCAGTAGTTTGGCATTTCTTTCTTCGGTAGACTAGTTGCCATCCGTGGCTATAGAACATGTTCTGTCCTGCTATTTACCCATAACTGAAAGGGAGAAGAACTCGCAAGGGTTTTAGCACGTAATTAAATGTAATGGATTCGACTGGAATTCAAACACAGCATATATACAAGGAATCAGTCAGTAATGTGCCATGCGTGATACAAGCTTAGGCGATCATGTATCTTTCGATACATGACTGACGAGGCAGATTTTTCCCGCAGTAGATTGCCATTTCTTTCTGCGGTAGACCATTTGCCATCCAAGGCTATAGAAACTGGTCCTTCTATTTACCCATAGCTTGTGGTGGGAGAAGGGGTTTCATACCTTTCCCAAGATTCAAATGGAATTCGAACTCGGCTCTCCGATTCATCAATCCGAACCGCTATCCATTACTCCACCGTTTGCAAACTGGAAACCATATAAATCAATGACAGAAATTTTTGTGAAAATTTGTGAAAGGTATCATAGTATACTTTAATTATTTCGAGCAGCTGCTCTCATCTTGGTTGTTATTGATGATATTGTCATAGATACAAGCTTCGCCCACCTATCCATTTGCTATAATCAGATCTCCTTTTAGATGATGTATATATTTTTATATTTTTTTTTCTATTCAATCTCTATGACGTCAGTCATTTTTTTCTGTTGCTGAAAAAGAGTTTGACTGTCTGAACCAGGGATTGAAATCATGACAATAACACATGTATAATATAACCTACTCCTATGTCTACTAGACCACCGCCACGAAAGATACCAGGAGTGTATTTTTGAGATTTTATTGATTCAACCTTTGTTTATCACAACGAGTTCGTGATAATTAGCTTTTCAATTCTGAATAATTAATTTTCAATATACTTTAATTATTTCGAAAAATTATTCCCATCTTCGTTTTCATCGATATTATTGCATGAACAACGCTTCGAACAAGTACGCTCTGTCCATCCTCAGGTGTCCAACAATCAAAGAATTAATACTAATATCCTCTAAAACTTCTGTCTGATCAATTCGATAAGGTCAAATTGGCAGTTGATCTCAAAAATCATTTACAATCTAGTGCAAGAAATGACTTGTTAGTTTTAATGCCTCCAAAACGAAGCTTCTCTCTATCAGTCATCTGCAAAACCCTTTCCTGCCACCCATCCGCATGGCTCATACTAACCTCCAGGAGAGCGACTCGTCACGCATTCTCGTGTTTACATTTACGGCTGACATGGAGTGGAAAGAGTATACTGAATTCATTTCCAGGTCTGCTGCTAAAAAAGGTTAGTTTACTTTGCCGTTTCTCTCACTTGAAACTATCTGACATGTATATAAATCTTCCATTTGTCCATGCTTTGAATATGGTTACCACATTGGGTCCGGTGATCCTGCTTTGCTTTTAAAGATTCTGGATAAGAAGTATCAGCAATATTATTGGTCATGACCTGGCGTCTTGGGTTCAGTCACCTTCTCAGCGCCGTAATGTAGCTTCCTTTTGTCTTTTCTATAAATACTTTCATGTTAATTGTTCGGAGGAACTCTTCGTTATGGCACCTAGACTTTATGAATTACTAGAATGGCGGCAAGGTCTCATCAAGTCTAAATTGAATTCGCTAAATTTCTCAGTAAGTTCTATGCTAAGATTTTCATTTCCCGTACTTCTCTCTTGTGGAATTCTCGTCCGGTTCCATGCATTGTAATCAACTTTGATCTTCAAAATTTTAAATGCAATGTCAATTCTTATCTACTAATACTGCTATTTATATGGGCACGTGGGCGAGTGGTTAGAACATTCTCATTCTGATCATGAGACCCGGGTTCGAATCTCACTATGGTCGATTTATCAGGGAGGAGATTTGCGGTCCGTCGATAGTTGTGGCCTTGTTCAAATTGTTGATTAGTCATAGTCTGCCGCCTATCTAGTATTTCTAGGTACCATAGCGAAGAATTCTGTAATTGCTCAGCATAGTTGCAGTATAAACACAAATGCGACTGAGCAAGCGTCTGCAATAGGGATTGGCTAGCCGCCCAAGTAGAGGGTTATTTTCGAATAATTGAAGAGTGGCCAGCTATACAATAATGCTTATATGTTCTTATTCTTTTACATTCAATAACTTGAATGGGGGGTGGTATGATTAAAAAACGATAAAATAAATCAATAAAAACCAGAAAAAATTGTTCGAAATAATTAACGTATGCTGAAAAGTACTCATCTCAAACTTGAAAAAACTAAATTATGTTAGTCAGAAACATTTTTCTGTTACTTAAACCTAATAATTGCTATGCTATTAAATTCATGCGTAATTTCAAAACTATTTCTCCAAAATACTGACTAATTCTTTCGCAATAATAAATAAAACATTTGCAACCATTATTAACAAGGACGTTTTTCAGATACATTTCTAACTTTCCAGTAAAGCAAGTCGTTTGGCTGGCTTTCTTTGGCCTAAAGCAAACTTTCAGCTAAAATATGATTCCGTTGGAAAAAAAAAATAAAAAAAGGTTTTCGATTTTGATTCGGGGAATCTATTAATAACTTGAAATTGCTGAAAGCGATGATCAGACCAGAACTGCTGAATGAAGCGAAACGCGTGATCGTCTGCAGTTCACAGGCTTGCAGGGAAAACTGTATATAAAAGAAGAATTTCTCAATAGCTATGTAACAGTTGGTGTGACGCATTTGAATCTTTAGAATGGGCGTTGGCTAAACATTTAATAATAGAGAGAAAAAGTTTAATATTGAAACAGTTTTCAATAAAATAATTCGCATATATATATATATATATATATATATATATATTATAATTTTTGATATAGAACCAAAATGGTTAAATAGGTAAACATTTTGATTCTCACCAGTCAAGGTGCAACTAAATGAACCGAAACGAAGTTCCATCTTTGTAGTGAGTAAATTGTTTTTGTCTATATGAAATATTATAATAAATAATTAGGTCTCTACTATCGGTATTGAGCCTTCTTTCGAATTAATGCTGTGAACGTTAGAATTTATATAATATTTTCGTTCTCACTATATTCGGATATATATATATATATATATATATATATATATATATATATATATATATATATATATATATATATGCACCATATCTTCATTCAATCATGTTTGGTTGAATAAGAAATAGTTATATTTTAATCCTTTAAAATTCACGTAACACTTTCTTCATGTTGCCATTAAACACATTACGGAAGGATCCGTAGCTTTTTCTCGTTCCTTTTATTTTCCCTATTCATCTGATTGTGGCTCCCAACTGGTTGATCACTGTCCCTATACTCATGCCTGTGGCTTTAAATTGGTTGATCACCGTCCCTATACTCCTGCCTGTGGCTTTAAATTGGTTGATCACCGTCCCTATACTCCTGCCTGTGGCTTTAAATTGGTTGATCACCGTCCCTATACTCCTGCCTGTGGCTTTAAATTGGTTGATCACCATCCCTATACTCCTGCTTGTTGCTTCCAACTGGTTGATCACCGTCCCTATTCTCCTGTATTTTCAATCTTATTAAAGATCATTTTCAGGTTTAAATTGACAAGACGAAGACTAAAGCAATAGATAATTTTGAATTTTAAGAAATTGATCCGTGAATTTGAAACGATTAAAATAAAAATAGACTAAATATGTATAGATTTTTCAACGAAACATGTCGGAACACACACATACACACACACACACACACACACACACACACACACATATATATATATATATATATATATATATATATATATATATATATATATATATATATATCAAAGTGAACCTAGGAGTCAACACTTAGAGGCGACAGTCTGTTTCATGCTATATGCAATCGTGGCCTGACGATTGAATATAACATAACCGGTGGTGGAAGATGAGTTATTTAAAACATTATGCAACCCAATAGTCAGTGAATTGAAAAGGATAAATCTCCATAACCATGGGAGAAATGTAATGTTGAGTGTGTGGTGGTGGTTTTTGGAGTATCATTCATTTAGATTTCTGGAACATTAAATTCATATTTATACGTCCAGCAGCTGTAACGTATCCATAAAGGCTTGGTCAAAACGTGTTGCGCTCATCAATACAAAAATTATGTTCTCTTCCATGAAGACACAAAGCTTCATATAACAAAAGTAACAGGTAAATTGGAACTCATTTGGTATCTTCTATCCAAACCGCTGTATTCCCCTGCACTTGTAACATCCGATTATTACTTTTGTCCATCGCCTGCAATATGCTTTGAAAAGGGAAACTTTCTATATTGAAAACTACGTTTAAAAGCACATCTGATAATATGATTGCGAATAATGGAGAATATGTGATTGAATTAAATAATTGTATTTTATATTTTGAAGAATAAATTTTTAAGAATAATGTTGACAAAAAAACTACAATTATTTCACTTATAATTACAGAATTAACTCACGTTAATAGGGATTTAAGCGGAGTATAATAGCTAGAAACCTGCAAAGCGAAATCGACGAACCCAGTTTGAATTCCGACCGAGTCAATTACGTTCTCTAATCCCTTGGGGAAAGCTTCAATCCATTTTTCTCGACCCAGATAGGTTTAAGCAGCAGGATTGACTAAGCTCTCTTGCCTTGAGGTAGAAACCAATCTCAAAAAAGGAAGAGGTTGAATTAAAAACCAGCTTGGAATTTTCGTCAATTTATCTTTCCCAAGAAACATTGTTGCTAGAGCTGCAGTGTATGTGGTGAATAAATGATTATTGGACTCGTATCGTTGTGATGGTACTCTTCCAGAAAAAATGGCAAGATTAGGTAGAGTATATACAGTGTGGATGAGTAATTCGTTGCCATTTTACATTTTTAATTTCACGCATGCGTGTTATTTGTTTTTAATTGTTGACTGCACACGCATGCGCGTTATTTATTTCTAATTGTCGACTGCACAGTATAGTAGGGCCAGTTGGGCATCGACTGTCAGAAAAAGAGCGCCATGATGCAATTCACTCTGACAGAAATTTGGAAACGGAAGACAGTACTGCTTGGTATTCGCAACGAAAGCCCAATACGAATATTTCAGAGTGTATGGGTGTAAATCTGAGGACAGTGCAGAAGACTCGGAGAGAGTTGGATGTGCCTAATGGTTATTACAAAGTTGTTTGGAATGTTCACTTGCAATGGCGACGTTATACCGCCATTCATCTTCCCACAGGTCCTCAGACTCAATGCAGAGGCCTAAATCAAGTGCCTTGAAGAGGTAGTGTAGCCCTCGGTCAATAGGGTAGCTGCTGGAGATCTTATACCTGGCAACAGGACTCTGCCTTTTACCACACAAACAGGAGAACCTATTTATGGCTGTCAGACAATTTATGTGACTACATCAGACCTTACATCTGGCCACCTAACTCCCAGACTGGAAGCCACTGGATTATTATGTTTAGGACGCAGTTGACCGAGAAACCAACAAAACTACTTTTAGCACCAAAGATGTTTCCGAAGTGGTTTGGAGGCCGTGGTTGAAGTCAATGGATCGTTTATTGAATAAATTTACTCTTTAGTTTTTCAAGATATTTTTGTGTAATTTTGGTAAATATATCTGTTAAAATATCAGTGATATTTTCATTTTTGCGACAATTTATTCATCGCACACTGCAATTACTTTTCAACTCGCCCTAAGTTATTTAATATCCAATTCAGTCACTCTTTTTAATTCATTTTTTTTCAATCCAGAATTAAGGACAGCACACCTGGAATGTGTATATCATGAGAACGAATTTCGTTAAACTTTTATAAAAGCTTGAAGAACAATATTCCATTTAATGTTCTCTATTTTTATATATAATCTAAATTTTAATTCCTGTATTTTACAACGTCTTAGCAGTAGTGATTGAGTGATTGATCCTTTGTTTTTTTACGTTTTATTAACCCTTTGTAGCCTATTTAAAGCCGAAACTTATTTCGGATTGTAGAAAGTTGCTTCCTAAATGGCCGCCATCTACCGACCGGCTCACAAACCTCCCCGATCTTGTAAACAGGAGTAGAAGTATATACATTTTTTTTGTTTAGATTTCCAGTTTTCTCTAACGTTTTTGCCATCTCTTTCACTTCCGGTTATACCTTGCGTCTTGCTTGCATTATCACCTTGTTGGCTGGGGTTCATCTAACTCTCTACGTCAAACAACTCATAGGCCTTGTACTGCGTGATTCGACAAGGCTTAACTTCGATGATTGAACTAGAAATGGGTCTTTCACCGTGATTAAAACTCTGTTTATATATATATATATATATATATATATATATATATATATATATATATATATATATATATATATGTAACACAGCGGATTAAAGAATATTTATGTTGGACAGACCATAAATTCGCTTTCACGAAGCTTGACCCTGTATTTGAATGATAACTCTAACATTTAAATCAACTATCCGCATACACAATTCCGGAAAAACCTTCGTTGAAAACACAACTATACTTAAACATGAAAACAATAAACAAAATTAAAATTCTTGAAGCTATGTACATGAAACCATTGAAACCTAACCTGAACAAAATAAATTACGAAATCTGCACAAATATTCTTAAATGCCTATTATTGATAACAGAAGCCATTAGTTTATACCAATGGCTTTCCATACTTAATACTTCTCGCTTTCAGTCTCGCGTGGTCATGTGTAATGTCATGAGATGCGGTGCGATTTTCGCTTCCAGCGTCTCGTATGCACGAATTTGTCATTGCTTGGTAATCTTCCATATAAACAAAATATACTATCCTTATTGTTTTGTCCGTGTATTGGTTAATATATTGTAATGTAATTGTCATCTTTGATAATAGCTTAGATAGGATTAAAAAAAAATATGTATCAATATGGTGATTTTCTTTCATTTTTTAATGATAATGTTGTTAAGATTATCAGACGATATGAAAAGAATTCACACATTAATTTATACATAGACAAAACTTGTCTATATTATTTAAAGAACATACATCAACGAAAAAATGATGCCTAAATACACAATATATATATATATATATATATATATATATATATATATATATATATATATATATATATGTGTGTGTGTGTGTGTGTGTGTGTGTGTGTGTGTGTGTGTGTGTGTGTATTAACGAATATACAGGGTGATGGACTTTATTTATTGTAAATTAATCATATTGTCAACTCAAATGCTACTTTGGTTTATGCAAATGCTTTTAGGAGGAACTCCCAAAATTTATTCAAAAGGAGCAGACAATGAACGCGTATAAAATATCGGTTAATGTCCCTAGAGAGATCAATGTTCTGAGCAACCGTAGAGACACAGGTCTGTTTCTCCGGGCAGAACATGCGTAGAAAGTGTTAAGAGAGAAGAAAGAAAGAAAGTAAGAAAGAAAGAAAGAAAGAAAGAAAGAAAGAAAGGAAAAATGAACAAAAAAAAGAAAGAAAAACATATATATCATATAATTTGCGATATTTTCCCGAAACAGTTATCATGAGTAGACACCATATCAAGCTGTAATGGTCAAGGAGTTAGACCTGTAAATCATTAGGAATTAGTTTGAACGAACCATCTTTTGACAAAACTTAACGATATTTGGTGAATATGAAGCTGGTTTAATGTACAAAGAAAGTAAAAATCGATGACGGAAGAGGAAGAAATGAAGAAGAGAAATGAAAATAGGAGAAAGAGATAGTGACTTGAAAGATGTGAAAAGGAAAGGAAAAAAAACAAAATATAAAGGATAAATAAACGAAGAGCATGTGTTAACGGATAGGAAAAGCAAGAGAACAATATTAAAAAAAGTGAATCATATGAATTACATAGTGAAAGAAATAATACAATCAGTATATATATATATATATATATATATATATATATATATATATATATATATATGTTTAAATAAGGGCTATCAAAAAATGTCTCTATTTCCAACAGTTTTTCTTGTTTCTGGTAAAAATTAGAATATAAATTGCCCAAAATTGATTAGTTTCGGTTTTCATCAGACATTATGAAATAGTTTCTAACGATATATTTGTCACTATATGTACACCCTTGTGCAAATTAATTGAAACAAAAAAGTATAATTCCGTTCTTATTTAATTATTTTCAATTTTTCCTAACAAGCATGACCCAGTGTACATGTTAGTACTTCGTATGTTCATTCCACAAAATCGTTTCTTGCAAATTGACCACAGATTCTCGTTTAGATTTAAGTCAGATTTTCCGTACCAGTCTATATATATAGTACTTTAATTTGCTCACTGATAAGTCTTGCCAGTGTGTTCGTACAGTGTTACAATTTTCGTATGCCTCCTTGGAGTCACGCCCATCGCAGACAGTAACTGTAGGACAACTAATCGACAATTGAGACAATAGAATTTGGATGTGATATAAATCTGATGCAATTAGGCATGATGCAATATTTTTCAAGGCCAGAACAATTTATTCACACACCTCAAAAATAGGTTCATATTACTGCACACCAGAAAAAGCAATAGAAATGCAGAAACAATACGAGCCATTAAAAGATTACATGGGTTTTTTTTTTATATACAGTCGGCTATGATAAGTATTTAAGCCACCCTTGATTACAGCAATTTTGAT
Organism: Acanthosepion lycidas; assembly: GCA_963932145.1. NCBI lineage: Eukaryota > Metazoa > Mollusca > Cephalopoda > Sepiida > Sepiidae > Acanthosepion > Acanthosepion lycidas. The sequence goes on along the minus strand of OZ010572.1, from coordinate 11,006,703 downwards.
TTGTGTAAGAACGTCTATTTTTATCAGAAGATACCGTGTTAGTATCAAGCTATTCTCATCTATGAACGATAACTGACTTATGTTTTGCAATGAAAGTTCGCGGAAGGGAATTGGTGATTTTCAACGAGTGAAAATAATTCAAGTCAAGTAGAGAAATTGCTAGCTTTTTCCAGGTTAATCATCAAACGTTTAATAATATTGTCATGGAACTTAATGAGGAAGACATTGTCGTGCGGAACAACGTTCAGGAAGACCAAGCACCGTGTCTGAGTGAACGAAAATGGCGCTGAAGGGGGAAGTCATCAGAAACCGTCGTCAGAGCGTGAAAGATACCGTTAACAATATGGAAAAAAGCTAGACTATCAAAGAAGAGTTGCAAGAAAGAAGTTCTTGACTTCAGTGTTGAACAGGAATAAGCGTATGGACTTGGAGAGAGAATTCGAGAGGAAAGATTTTGAGTTTGGCATTTTGTAATTTGGTCAGATGAAAGTAAATTCTGGCAATATTCGAATTTGAGACAGGTTTATATTTGGAGAAATCAAAATGAGACTTGGAACACTGAATGTATGCAGTCGACGTGAAGCATGGAAGGATTGGAGTAATGATGTGGGGTACTGTTTGATTTGGAGGGGAATCTGAGCTGACTATTGTTGACTAACGTTTGAATTGTCCAAAATATTGTCAGGTATTAGAGGAAGGAATGCTCCCACTACTTGAAACTAATCTGATCGACAAGTATGTCTACCTTTTTCAAGAATTGGGAGCACCATATCATACGAGCAAAGTAGAAAAGACCTAGAAGGAATCCCAAGGAATCAAGTCACTGCAATGGGTAGCAAAAGTCCTGATAAGAATCAAAACCAGCACATTTGGGAGCACTTTGACAAAAAATTCGAGAGCGTGCAACCAAAATCACGTCAGTGGCATCTCTTAAAGAAACATTGTTCAAGAAGTGGCAAAATATGGATCAGACGATTGTTGATAACTTGATCAAATCCATGAAAAATCGAAACTAGCAAATGAAGGATCTATTCCATACTAGTTCTAAATAATGTTTATTTATGTGTTAGGATTTTATTTCTTCTGGCTAAAAGCTTTTATTTTATAAACTATTTGAAAAGCTTGATCTAAGTGGAAAGGTTAAAGAAACAACTCATATTTTTCTTTTATTAAAAACTATCAATTTCAGAATCTGTCTATATTTCTGAGATGAGGTAATATGTACACTATTTACATTATTAAAACTACTGTCCTCATCTTTGTTGCCATATTTACCAAGGACTTATTAAGGACACATGACACAGAGGATAAAGGCGTTGGTTAGATCCAGTGACAGCATAATTAGAGTTGTGAGTTCAATACCTGGTTAAGCCAGTGGAGAATTCGGAGAGGTGAATTAACAGGAGATAACTGATAACTGACATCCATTACACATCGTGGTACTAGAAAACGAAATAAAAGGTTCAGTTCGACATTCAGACCACCTGAAGAAGTCCGGATTGTACAATGATCGAAACGTTGTGATAAATATGGCAGTAAAGATGAGGACAATAGTCGGAATAATGTAAATAGTGAACTATCAATTTGCATGCAAAAAGAAAGCAAATTATTTAAGGACACAGATTTGGAAAAAATGGAATAGGTCCAGGATATTTTTTATCATCGAAATTATTTAAAATTTCCAACCTATGTAACGAGATGATTTCGAAACAGTTAGAAGATTAGCAGAGATTTATCATCCGCCGACGTAATATTCGGACTTAAAATTACGCAGATGGTAATGTGTAGACACAAACAAATCTAAAAGAGCTATTAAATCAAGGGGTTAAAGAAAGCAAGAAGAAAGGACAAAACATGAATTTTAATCAGAAGGAATACATTTTCGTGTGCACTGAGACACTCATTACGTATCGCCGACGTTAATGTCGAACAGGTGTGGAAATTTAATTCCCTAGACAGTGTAATATAAAATGACGCACATTATGGTAAAATGTTGAAGATGATATTGGAAACTTCAAATATACTGATCGGTAATTGGCTCTGGTATTAAGGAATTCAAATATAGAATTAGACATGGAGAAATATGAAGCTGGGATACTATGTTAAGTTTATCCACCTGTACGACAGTTAGTACGGGGAAATTACGCCACAAATAAAAAAAAAAATAAAATTAGATAAGTTCGCTTCCAGTTTGCCCCCTTTCCCCGGTCTTTTGAAGATGAGTAGCGATTTATCATTTATTTCCTGTTTAGGATTGTGTTTCCGGCAACTTATAAAGTATTTTCATTCTCCATATCATTACTGAAGATTTGAATGATTTTTCCTCTACCCCATTGCTCAACTGGAAACACAGTGGGACTGACAGAAAAAGGTTTTAAACTGTTCTCTTTCTGGCTGAATAACCCACAAGGGTTTTTCAGTTATCCTTCCGAAACATGGTATGAATATGGCTATAAGTCTTATCTGACAACCTGGAAAAAGAAACGCAATTACACACACACACATATATATATATATATATATATATATATATATATATATATATATATATATATATACATATATATATATATGAAGAAATATAATCTTAAGATATGCTATATTTATGGGATAAAGTGCACAGTATAAGAGATAGAGCGTGTGTAAATATAAAAGTGAACAGGCGAAAAGCTGTTTCGTGCTAGACGCAATCGTCAGGCCAATAGATCGCTATTATATAGCTTCTTCGTTAAATCACTCTGTGTTTATCTAAAAATAAATACGCTTAAATTCATTTTCACCTCCACCGTGCGCCAACAGATTAGTGGTAGAATCTCCGATTGACGCCAATTCAGTAGGGTTTCTATCCTAGCTAGAGGCAACCGGACGTCAAGCCACACTGATAAGCTGCGAAACAGTCTGTCTATGTATGACTATATATATATGTGTGTGTGTGTGTGAAATAGCGTCAATTGTTCAGATTTGTGAAAGTGGGTCAGACTGAGAATTTTCCCGCTTCTTTTTGTATCTTTCGAACCTTCCAGCAAATAGAAACAGTCCCACACCAACAGAAATAGTGCTAGGTGTTTGTATAAGCAAAACTGTAATTGCGAAAGCAAATAGCAAATTCCGGGGCTATAGGAAACCTTAAAACCCTTCAACACAGAATGTGATAATCGATTTCATTCTAAATGGAATTTACTGAATTCCTTTGCCAACATACAATGCGGCCAGAACAGAATAGAAATTGATCCGTTTATTTGATCGAAAAATCAGAACTGAAGCCATGAGATTTTTTGACTAATTTCCTACTATACTCACAGACATTGTAACAGAAGAATAGGAAATCCATCTCATACTAATATTTGAATATTTTCCAATTTTTGGCTAAACGCTTTTTAAATACAGTAAATTGCAAAATTTCGAAACAGGACTCGCAAGTGATGCATTCCCGATCAAATAAAGGATGTTTACCCTGGCAGAAACTTTAACCAAATATATAATGGTGAAAATCGTGGCAATTCAAAATATAGTAGAAATTAAATAAACTTAGCAAAAGAAACGGACGAATATAAGACTCAGAGGTCCCAGCTCAGACACGCCAAAACATAGACACCCATACATAGACCCACACAAATACACATACACACTGATGCAGGCACTCGTCTCGTGAACGAAAGAGAGAGAAAAAGGGAGAGAGAGAAGGAATAACAAAGGTGCATATATGCAGAACAAAATAATAACCAACAGATACTCTCACACATACAGAAGTACACACGAATTTATTATATTCAGTATATTTTAGCTGAATTTGTTCTTGCAAACAAGTTTTTAAAATGTCTATTTCATTTATCGTTTTTTTGTAATATGCAAATAATATTTCTCAAATATGTTTCTGTTGTGCAGAAAAATAATATCCAAAATTTGTATTTGGACTTCATTTTCCATTTACATGATTCATCTTCATGAAAATAAAATTAAAGAAAGAAAATCAAATGTGTTTTAAGCAGCGCATTGATTTAAACATATTAAAAAATACTGAATAATAAAAAGATGTGGAATTAAAAAAAAATAAAGTCCGTTAATTCTTTAGAAATTGCTTTGTTTACGTTCCGGATATGAACCTGAGTAGATATGACACTTCAGGAAAATCTGGACATGAGAGTGTGCTTTAACTTCAAATGGAACCTTGCTTTATTGAGTGAAACGACGCTGAAGGCATATTTTCTTTAATATGTTATGTTGAATGTGCAGGCTGGTAAATAAAATAAATACTGTTAAAAAAAAACAAAAAAAAACAAACAGATCATCTACTAAAAATAACGTTTGAATTAGTGAAAATATGTTTTAAAAAATAAAATCCATTAATATATATATATATATATATATATATATATATATATATATATATATATATATATATGGTGAAAGAATGAGACAGAGACAGAGACAGAGACAGAGATAGAGATAGAGATAGAGATAGAGATAGAGATAGAGATTGGCGGTACTGTACTGTCCGGATTGTGCGCCCTTGAGGCGCCATCATGGCAGACCTCGTTTACTCTCCGAATAAGTCAAGAGCGTCCATTTTAGCATATATATATATATATATATATATATATATATATATATATATATATATATATAATTCTTAATAATATTGTCAATTTTATTATTTTTTTTATTTTGGTACACGGGGAGGTGTGGAGAAATGGACGGTTCAAGCGGAGGAAGGAGCAATCTACTTACCTGTTGGTTCTTGTTGACTAAAAGATTACTATTTTTTTATAGTTACAGGGTCACTGACTTGTTATCACGTGTGTCCTGCAGTGGTTATAAAGGAAATGTCTCCTTCTTTTTTTTTTTTTTTTTTTTTTTTTTTGCTATTCTTGTAACTCAATGCAAGTTATCTGACGATTAAGATACGTCCCGGAAGGAAATTTTTTTTTCACAACTTAAGGTAAGTATTTTTGCTCCTTTCCTCGGCCTGTACCGTCTCTGGATATTATTTTGTGTTGAAATTGTCTCGACATTTCGCGAAAAAATATATTAATCTCGAACGTATCTGATATGGATAACAGTAGAGATGGTTTACTGAGAAGGTTTTCTCTTCTACGATCAAAGGTCAGGAAAAATCTGGATCTTGTTAGTCAGGAGGACCAACTCTCTGGGAAGATATTTTGGCTATTCAAAAAATGTGTTTGAGTACCTAACGGAGGTAGAGATCTGCGTTAACAAATTGCAACCGCAACCTTCTGAAGAAGACTTGGGCGGATATCGAGAAGGAATCCTTGAAGTATTCACTAAAGGTACAGAGAGAGCTCGAGGAACTGGAAATCAAATTCCTCCATGCTGCAACTGATTCTCTGAAATTGTCGTCTCAGGGATGACAGGAGTTCGTCCTCATTTATCGTCAAACCACAAACCACCACAGATCCAAATTACTGGCCCTAAGTTCAACGGCCAGTAAATGAATACTGAGATACCAACACTTCTTATCTCGCCTTGAGAATTGTGTAGCAGGCATGGCCAACAATGCTGAAAGGCTAAACTTTTTAAAACGTTCATCTCTGTAAAGACCGTAATGCTGATTAACCATCACGATATCAGCAAATAGGAATTATCGAATGGCCTTCGATATCCTGAGGGATAAATATCTGTATGTAAATGATGTTATCGACAACATATTCCAAGACATACTGGACTTCTCTGTTAAACAAGAGAAGTCTTTTTCATCTTTGACTGAGTTTGCTCCCTCATGGCAAAAATCATTCTCTCTAAATTCCTCAGAAAAGTCGAGGGCGAATTGATCCAGCTCTCAAAGAGAATTCCCACATTGTCTTAGGTGATACCAAGTTTTTCTTGGACAAAGAAAATTGCTTTGGGGGACAATTACTACGTTGTAATAAAATAAAAAACAACTTTATTGACATAATGATTTACAGACGATTTGGCGCAAGAAAGGTGAAACTTTCCTTCCAAAAACACAGTTGCAACCTTAAAACATGGAGGCGACTCGCTGATGTTTTGGAGTTGTTTTAGCTCAAGGGGGTCTGGACAATTAATTTCCCTAGGAGGAATAATGCAATCTGCAGATTATATCAAAATTCTGGATGAAACTCTAAAACAATCAGCGCAAAAGTTTCATCTAGGTCGGCAATTTATTTTCCAGTAAGATAATGATCTCAAGCATACGTCTAAATCAGTGACTGCGTGGCTTCAGAAAAAGAAGACTATCGTTGATCCATGAACTTCAATGAATCCTCACTTGAATCCTATTGAAAATCTATGGCAAGAAGTGGAAGTTTGAATAAATCGTCGGCCACCAAAAAACCTTCAGAAATTAGGACGTGTAACCATTTAAGTATGGAAGAAAACCACAGAAAAGACGTTCAAATCTCATCAAACATTTTAGAAAACGATTGCCGCAAGTTAAAAAGATGAGATGCCATGATATTGCATATTGTGAAAATTGTAATTGATTTTTTCTATTTTTCGTGCTGTACGAATAATTTTGCCTTTTCCTATTTTGCATAATTCGCCTATCAAATTAATTTTATTTAACGTATTTTTCTGAAAATTGAGTTTTATATTCCTCTTATTTATGTACAAAAAATCTGGCACCATACGAGCATTAGATTCTGAGATATGGATAAGAAAATTCAAAATTGATGATGGGACAAATAATTTCGTCGTTGATTATATATATATATATATATATATATATATATATATATATATATATATATATATATATATATATATATATATTAGATTTGGTCTACTTAGTCTATTGAGCCCTTTGCTTAATTATTTTTGCTTTACTCTTGGAGTTTTTTTTTATAACAAAAATTATATATATATATATATATATATATATATATATATATATATATATATATATATATATATATATATATATATATATATATATATATATATATATATATATATATATAGTTGCTAAACAGTATCTCCAGTTATGGAATCCTTGGGAGGGTTTTCTCTATTATAAATTACTTCCTAACAGGTAGATCCATCAAGATAATTATTAACGGCCAGTCATCTGAGACCCTGTCAGTTCACCCACAGATAATTTCCGGTTAAGCAAAGCTCGAATTAAAGCAGTAACTCGGGTATTGTTTAACCGGAAGTTCTGTGTGGATGAACGGTCATAGCACACCAACCTTAATGCTGATTCTATATAGGATGCAGTTTCAATTCTTGTCGGAGACCGCATATTTTCTATGAATTTTCTCGAACATTCAGGCCGGTCGATGTAATATTATTTTAATTAAGAACAGAGCCATTACCCAAATAAGTGTATCCATAAGAATAACGTATAAGCAGAAAATTATGTAAGTTTCGTTAAAAACGAACGAAAAGGCACTCTGTTTTTATTTTATTTTTCTTGTGTTCGTATCATTTTTTTTCTTTTTGGGACATAAATTATGTAGAAATTGTCCGAATGTTCTGTATGTCCGAAGCGCTTTCTGCTATACTTTTAGCAATTATCAAGGATGGATTTATTTTTTACTTTTAACTGAATGTGGATTATTTTTATGTATGTATCTAGAGTTATAGGAATGTTATTTTCCCTACACATTGTGGCCGTGTTCATAGTTGATGTTATTATTCAACTATGAACACGGCCACAATTTATTGACCATGATTCACTCAAAAAAGGTGGCGCATGTTCAATCCCTGTCGCGGAACACGTTTTCTTTCCTAAAATGTCTCAAATGTACAGGAAGACAGATGTAATACAAGCTGTTTATTAAATAAAAATAATGCGTCTATTTCAAATCCTATGTATATTTGTATATGAACACGTGCACATTGAAATTAATGATATATATATATATATATATATATATATATATATATATATATATATATATATATATATATAATTAAAATATACATGTATACATATGTTTATGTCTAAAAATACGAACGCATGTGCGTATAGATTTATGCAAGAATCTCGAGTGGATGCAAACAGAAATGTTCATTCATTGTCTTTCAAGAGACATACTTATTTATGGTCATCACTAATATAATTCGGACTTGTGAAGGAGACGTCACAAGGGCAGATTGTAGAAATGTTTCGGTGAATTTTGAGTAAGGCTAAATTTTCACATTTACACCTGCCAAGATAATGGTGGCTTTATTCTTGGCATATTATGTGGGACGCGGTAGTAATCATCTCGAATTTGCTTTATGAACTACGACTAAAAACAATGCCTGTGTTATCGTCAGTATAAGAATTTATTAACGTATATATAAGAGTCTATATAAGAGTGACAAGGCAAGCAATTCCCGATAACAAAGAAAGTATCTCAGAAAAGGCATGAAACTGAAGATATTACATTTTCCTAATTCGTAACTTGGTTTCCCAGGGACTTTTCTATGAACACTTCCTTAGTAATTTTTTCTGATGTTCTTTCCATTATGGTATCTAAACTGTATGAGTTTACACATAACACTAGACTGGTGGCAAGGTCTAGCCATCTTGCACTTTAAATGACTACATGTAACTGTAAGTTTTATCCTGTAAGTTTGTTTGTTTTTACTATGGCACTTCTCGCTCGTGGAGATTTTTTTCACCTTCTTCTTCCTCAGAGAGGTTTGAACATCGAAAAATTTAAATACAATGTCAATCGTTATTTTTTGCATGAGAGATCGTTGTCTTTTTCTTGTCCTTGGAAATTAGTGGCTTTATGGCCTTTCTTGGGTGAAATGCTTAAAAAAAAACAAACAAAATATAAGTGGATTTGTTTCTCTCTTTCCATTATCTGACTTTTGTATGAATATCAATTAATTTCGTATACATATACATATACGCGATTGTTTCATTTATTTTTTTATTATTAACGCTTTGTATATTTCTGGGGGGATTTTATATATGTTTTAAAATATATTTTGGATTATAAAATTAATTCTTTATTTTTGCGAGTCTTTTACATTGACAAATGTTACAGGAATAAAAATGATTTTTCAGGCTTACAATTTAACACCTTTCTCGGAAGGGTAAATAGATTCATAATTTTCCCATAAGTATTTTCAAGTCAGTTAATGTAACGAACCCGACAGAAAATTCGATTTCGCCCCCACCGTATTCCTATTGCGGGGCGCTGACTATTACACCATCCGCATATCCAACTGTATCCTTTTATAATTGTACCTGTTTTTACCTTCGATAGTTTACACGACCATTACGACCTGCCAATACCTGGACTATTAAGTTTTAATAGCGAGGAAATAGGTGTTAAGAAAATACATAGTTTCAGTGTTAGAAAGAAAGAAAGAAAGAAAGAAAGAAAGAAAGAAACGCATAAGTGTATAACGGCTGTATCAGTGAAATTGACAAAGTTGTGAATGTCCAATTTTTCCCTTTGTACTCTTTACTTAAATGGACACATGACACAGTGAATAAAGGTGTTAGTTAGATCCAGTGACAGGACCCAAAGAGTGTGAGTTCAATACCCGGTTAAGGTGGTGGAGAACTTGGAGAAGGGAATTAACAGGAGATAACTGATAACAGACATCTATTAGACATGTCACGTGGAACTAGAACAGTCTACAGTGAGCGAAATAAAGAGTTCAGTTCGACAGTCCAACCACCTGTAGAAGACCGGAGCGTACAACGGCCGAAACGTTGTAATAAATATGGTGACAAAGATGAGGACAATAGTCTGAATAATGTAAATAGTGTACATAATACATCATCTCAGAAATATAGATAGAGATAATCCGAATAATGTAAATAGTTTTTTATTAAAGTTGCTAAGCTCTAATATTTAACGATGCGACAAAGGAATTTCTACGGATATTTATTGTTGTAGAACTTACCACAGGCTTACTCAATCATTAACTTAATAATTAATATTCATAAGAATGTTAAAACAGGAAAAACCGTCCAATTTTCTCAAGTTTAAACAGGTAAAAACAAAAGTGGCAATATTGGTTAAGAGTATGGTTATAGCAAAAGAGAAAACGATCGCTTGATAGATGAACGAAACATTTACAAATAGAGACCGATCTTTTACATCATGGCGATACATATAGTGCGTGCTAATAGGAAAAATTGTATAGATGGCGTGCCAATCTTGCAAGTATAAAACTTCATTTTTGCGCGAAAACAAGCATCAGAGATTGACGGTTTCACCTGAGTGTTCAGACAAACAATATATAAAACTCTCAAACCTGAAATTAGTATAAACTTATATAAGTCGATCGATCAAACCATGTTAATTTATTTTTAAACAATTCATATTATATCAGTCGTTTTATTTTATTCTTATTGCAGGATGAGAGAGAATCACGCCAAAAAACATATGCTAGATTACAAATATACAAAGAACAACATACCGATTACGACACCCAGTCTGAAAAGTGTTTACCAGACAAATGCATGACAGTCAAATTTACGCTGTATGGTTTGAAGTTTGATAATAGCTAGCAGAAGTTGTAGGTGGGTTGCCGTTAATAATAGCTTTATATCAGATAACAGTCTGCTCAGATTGAAGCTGTTCGGTATATTTACATATGACTTCCATGTCGTCTTCGTTGTCTCATCCTTCAAGTTAAAAAAAAACAAGTCTCTCGACACTCGTCCTATGTTATACACACCTTCACGAATGCATCACCACCTGGGGTGACATGTCCAATTGGTTATCGCACAAGGAAATCGAAGAGCTAGAATTTTATGTGAAAAAGTGGCTAATGTGTTTCTATGTTCAGGAGCAAAAATCCCCAAACAGGAAAGATGTTAATAAGGCAGGGAGAAAAGTGTAAAGGAAATGTTCACTGGTTTTTCTCAGAAACACGGACAATCAAAAGTGGTTTGAAATAACAAGGAAGCTGAGATCGTAATCAGCATATATTATGAACACATTTGTGATAGAGATTAAAGTTCATTGTGTCGATGATCGAAACAGTGGCCAAAATGTCGTCCCCGGTTTGTTTGACTTAATGCAATCAGGCAGATTTCTTTCGGCTAATTGTGATATACGGTTTACTGAATACAAACCTGCGTCTGCTTTTGTGGCCATTCATGAAATGTTGAATATCTTGTGTTGAAAAACAAAAAAAAAATAAAATAAAATACAGAGAAAAAATTTAAACCTTTGAATTTGCTGATGAGAAAGATAATATAATTGACTGTGTACAAATAAAAGAAAAAATACTGTTTCGGTGTTTGTATACAGTAATACGTTTGCAGCCAGAAACAGACATGGAAAAATGAATATTGAGCTTATTGTCATTGATTACTAAATAAACTGCACTGAAGCGGATTGAGGTTATGCAGAAAAAAAGTTTTGCTGAAAAGTAAAATATTTTTAGCATTAGACAATGGCTTTACACAGGCGCTAGAAAACGCATATACCACATTTACATACAAACCCATACATAAAAACCATTTCGTTAAAGATTCGTCTATGAACTCAAGGTGATAGAGTTGCATTAAATAACAAAATAATAGGCATGTACCACAAGACACATAAATCTATCATTCATTCTCTTTATCTTCGCATATATATATATATATATATATATATATATATATATATATATATATATATATATATATATATATATATATATATATATATATATCCGAATTTAATGAGAAGGAAAATATTATAAATTCTAACGTTCACAGCCTTAATTCAAAAGAAGGGTCAACGCCAAGATTAGGGAGTAGGTTGTTTTATATATATATGTATGAAGAAATATAGTATTAAGATCTGCTATATTTATAGGATAAAGTGCTCAATATCAGAGATAGACCGTGTGTAAATATAAAAGTGAACATAGAAGTCAACACTTAGAGGCGACAGTCTGTTTCATGCTAGATGCAAGCGTCATGCCTGACGATTGGCTCTAGCATGAAACAGATTGTCGCCTCTAAGTGTTGATTTCTATGTTCACTTTTCTATACACACACACACACACACATATATATATATATATATATATATATATATATATATATATATATATATATATATATATAACTTGGAAGAGGTACCTATGAAGAGATCAGAGTATCGTTATAGCTGTCAGAAATAATGCCCAATCAAGAAGTAAGCAGCATCATTCGACTACGTGAAACGCGAAAGCAGAATAAGACAGCTAACAGTGTCCCTACTGGACTTGTATATAATAAATTCTCCTGATTATCATCCAGATAATTAGTTCGTTGTCGGAACCTCATATATATATATATATATATATATATATATATATATATATATATATATATATATAACTTTTTGAAAATTGAAAAAAATTACTTACTGCAAATTAATATCCGTTTTTGAATTATTTTTTCTCCCGACTAGGCAGCCTCGTTGCTCAAACCTCACTCCTCAAGTGTCAAAATATCCGTTTTTTTTTCTCTATTTGCGTTTTATCTTTGACCCTGTTAATGACGCGCGCGTGACGACGTTCACTCGCGTATCCATTAATGCATTAGTCTACTTCCTATACGCAAAAGACGGGCACATGTTAACGCCCCCGAAAGAAAGAACAGATTTATAATCCACAGTTCTTTAGTATTTAAAACCAGTGCCTGATACAGAGTAGAGCATAAAAAACATAATAATAAAATTTTAAATAAATACTTAAACTAGAATAAAAAAAAAAATGTAGTGATCCAGAAATATGAATAAATAATAATAAAGAAAAATTATGTAACCCTATAAATTGTCTATTGAATAACAAATGTCACCCAGTATCTATACTTTACGAATGTACTATCTCTTGTGTACTATATTCCTAATATCAAAAATTTTATATTGGTAGCACTAAAAATAATTCTAATTAAGCTGGAGCCAACATCTGTCTTCCTTCCAAAATATTTCTGTCGTAACAAAACATCCCAATCTATTTATTTTGGGCATTAAAAAGAAACAAACAAAAACCCCACAGTAAAATATAAATTATTAAAAAAAACAGAACTTGTAGGTTTTTAAATGACCCATGTCCTTTTTGACTACATGAAAAGTTATATATTTTTAAGTTCTAAAAAATAATGATTTATTAAATCAAGGAAAAGAAATAACCGTTTTTTTCTGTAAATATTGCATTATGTTTACTTTAAAACATATATATATATATATATATATATATATATATATATATATATACATATATATATATATATATATATATATATATATATATATATATATATATATATATATATATATGTATGCGTGTGTGTCGCCAGTGAGAATGTATGAGAGAGAAAACCTAGAACAACTGAGGGAGGTGCTGTATATAATGCAGATATTGGTTTATTTCTGTGCACACTATTGCCTTCCGTTTTAAACCGGCCTGTATCTCTTAACTGTAATGCATCAGTTTCTTGAAATAAGTACCTTTAAGTGTGGAAGATTGTCGTTCTTCATTCGCAAATGTTGATTTACTGTTGCTCTGGGTTCAACTCTGATTTTGAGAATGTTTCTTGGAAAACAGTAGACATGCGGAAATTTTGATAAATATAATTTGGAAGTAGGAAGTCATATAGGCATTTTAGGCAGTTGAGAAGAAATCGAGACAACGCCCATTTCGCTAAGGTTTCATTTATCAACTCAACGTGATACTGTTGCGTTTGAATAAACGAAGCAATAAAGGCATATACAAACAGACATGTAAATCTTCCACTCTGACTTTCTCTCTCTTTATATATATATATGCATATATGCGTATCAGCGTGCATGTGAGTGTGTGGGAAACCGTTCAATTCACCACGTGCCTATATACAAATAGTTCAAGAAAGTTGTTCTGCATCCTCTGCAATGTTTACAATTCCCGCACATATATATATATATATATATATATATATATATATATATATATATATGACTGTGTTTGTGTGTGTAATAAAAGAAAAGATACACATTCACTTACCCCATATATATATATATATATATATGTTTATATATATATTATTTAAATGGCTCAAACACTAATATTACCCATGGAATATTTGAGACTTTTACATTATATTCTTGATCTGTACTGTACATTGAGCTCTACCTGGATTTTATCCTCTTAGAAATATATAAATCTATATATGTATGTATCTATCTATGTATGCATGTATCTATCTATCTATCTATCTATCTATATATCTATATATATATATATATATATATATATATATATATATATGTATTGATATCAAATATTATATATATATATATATATATATATATATATATATATATATATATGTGTGTGTGTGTGTGT
>OZ010572.1:10962459-10987459 GCA_963932145.1 Acanthosepion lycidas | reverse complement strand
CGTTATATCCTAATAGTACAGTTTTCTTATTGCCTTTTACCTATATAAATATTGTCTTTTTCAACTCTGATGAATTTTATATATATATCTGTTTATGTATGTATAGCCAGTGAGAATGAGAACAACTGAAAGATTTACTGTATAGTGATGCTGATATGGATTTATCTCTGCACACTATTGCCTGCCGGTTCCCCTCGGCGTCTGTCTATTAACTGTGATCCATCGGTTTCTTGAAATAAGTATCTTTAAGTGGAAGATTTTCGTTCTTTATTCGAAAATTTTGATTTGCTTTTGTGATGAGTTCAACTTTTGAGAATGTCACTTGGAAAACTGTGGACATGCGCCAATTTTCATAAATATAATTTGAAGATAGGAAATCATATTGGCATTTTACGCAGTTGAAAAAAAATAAAGACATCGTCCATTTCGCTAAGACAGAAGAAAAAATTATCTTTGCCAACGCGTTTCGTCCTCTGATAGACTGTATCTATTAGTTTGGTGCAAAAATAATGACGTAATAATGTCGTTTTTTGACGTTAACAAATACGTCAAAAAACGACATTATTACGTCATTATTTTTGCACCAACCTAATAAATAAATGTAAAGAATTTGGTTTTATTTTGCAACAAGTATTAATGTATAAATGTAAAAATGTCAGTAGGTTTTTTTTTTAATTTTTAAAATTAAGAACGTTCATAAATATTCTTCAAGTAATCTGAAAAGTCTAGGAAAATTATGACGTAAATTTATTTCTAATTATTTCATCAAAGGTCGAAAGTTGTCCTTTTGTCTTTATTCATATTGTCCATTTACAGATATAGTGTTAGTTATATCTGAAATTTCATACACACACAGACACAGATACAGACACACACACACACACATAGATAGATAGATAGATAGGCAAATAGATAGTATGAGAAATGTATTAAAATACATAATACTTGTTAGTTTCACTCATCAGCGCAATCTGCAACCGAAAAGGCGTGAAATGTTGATTTCTATGGTCATAATCTCCCTATAAACAAACTGTGACTTCAGAAAACTGAGTGCACTGTGCCCAGAGATATTACGATGGTATAAGCGGAAAAATTAATGCATGTTGTGTATAGCGGTCGCCCAGGCAGGTGTGGGCGAAAAAGATCATGGTATTTACTAAAAGCCACAAAACGCTATGCCAGGTTTAACCCAAGAAGAAAATTTATAGTCACAATTTTCTGCAGTGAATAATAATAATAATAATAATAATAATAATAATAATAATAATAATAATAATAATAATAATCGATGCAAGCTTTCTCTATAAGGTCTTGCTTACTTTAATATATATTAACATTTTAAAAATATATTAAGTGTGTCAGTTTCTGTATATATTTCTATTTTTATTTCTCTTTCTAAATAGATAGACAATCTATCGATTGGACCGGTATAATGGGTATCCTCCTATTTTGTCTTCATGTTACTAACTATATTAACTGATAATAAAAGATGTTGTAATAAATACAGATTCCGCCCAAAAATTTATACCGATTTCAGGAAAGGAAGAATTATCTTTCGTAGTTTATCAAATAGCAATAACACTGTTTGCTGTTGGCATAGCATTGACGGCCCTTTGACAATAAATTGAAAATTTGGTCATCGTTGCCCAAGCAGCTGTTTGCTATATTAATAAATGCGTGGAAGCTAAAGGCCACCATTTGGACCATCACTTGTGATTGTACAGTCCAAAGTTAACTCGTATTAATCTCGGAATGCGTGAATAAATATCGTTTTATAATATCTATAAAAGTTTTTCATTTGAAGTGTGTATAGTTTTATTTGTCGGACTCTGTATGTACGCACTGTTCTCATGTTTGGATAACAAAGGGAAAATGATTATTTGTTAAAATATTTTGTGTGGACAAGCAATTATTAATGTTCAGTAACATGCACGCATAAGCATAAAACTGCGTAGACAATCTGCATTTCTAGTTGATAATTCTATACTCTTTCAAACCCCAAGCATCCAAAGTTGATTTCGTGCATTTGACTCGCATGTGTACGCAGATGTAGCAGTCAAGATATAAATAAGGAATGGACAATGTTAAAAGTATAGGTGCATGTGTGAATGTTTCTGTGTGCAGTGACTGTAATAATGGCTTATACATATCCCTTAATAACCCGCTGAGAGCCATTCCATTCGGGGCTCATTCTCTATTGCACACTCCTCAAATATTTTCTTTGTAAATTTAGTAATGCTAAATATCTGAAATAAGTAATGTTAAAAGACAGAATCCTGGACAGTTTCCCAAATAAATATATACTGCACACTTTGCTTAATGTGCCATGAATACTAGAAAGAATATATCAACGTATACAATAATTTATCACGCAGCGATATACATCGACAGCTACTGATATTTCCCCAGCTCGGCAAAATGGCTACCAGATGAGATAGGCAACATTAATGTATTCCATTTTGTTGAGGCTCAACAATGCCATCATATGTTTTAAAATGATTGCTGTCTCAATGTTTTTCAGTAGGATAGCACTTTCGCTAAATTATTAGAATAATCCAACATACATCTAAATCTATTGTAGAGCTTACTACCTATCCACAGGTTCACATAATTTGTCATTAGTCTTCAATGCATTAGTTTTGTTAACGTCTTTTATTGAATGCCTTTCCATTCGTGTAGACACATTGAATTAGTATCTGGTGAGGCAGAGAGCCACTCCATTAACGTTGAAGTATTTTTAAGTGGGCGGTAGATAGCTTTGCAGAATGGAGCCTCGTGTTTGCCGCAATATGAATCAAGCCTCTTCGAGTGAATTTTATCACTCAATATATCTTGACACAAGAATCAATACAGACATAATCGAATTATTTGAAGTTATAAGACTAGACAAAAGCATACTTCCAACTCTCTTTTATTTTTGTTTTCAAAATCGAGAGGATTGACTGGGAAAGCTTCAAAAAACAGATTCACACGTTGTAGCTTTACATTCATCCGTAAATTTTCCTATTAAAAAAAAATCAATTTTCATTCATTTTACCAACCAACATAGAGTTTTTCTTTAACATATGAAAATAAATTATAATCACTTTAGCGAATATCAACGTTATATGAGGTGCACCTATTCTGTGTGTGTGTGTATATATATATATATATATATATATATATATATATATATATATATATATACATGGACAACGAAATAGCTTTAATTATCTTCCCAGGCCAAAACAAATATTAAATAAGCGACCTAAGCAAATCCCTCATTTTTTCCTGCGTTAATAAAACATCAAAAACAGAAAAGAATAAATAAACTTATAAAATAAAAAAAATGGAAAAAAAAAACAAGTAAAGAAATTAATCCAAATAAATAAATAAATAAATAAACTACTCCAGCGAATATAAGCACCAGAATAGATAACCCAAAAAAACACCACTGACCCATATATATATAAATAATCAAGAAAAAAAATCCAAAACTCACTGTGACAATTGACTCTAGCATGAAACAGCCTGTCGCCTCTGAGTGTTAAATTCAATGTTCCCCATATATATATATATATATATATATATATATATATATATATATATATATATATATATATATATATATATATATATATATATATATATATATATTTATGTATATATAGGTGTGTGTGTGTGTAGTTTTAAAGTGTTTTATATTTATGGAATAAAGTGCTCAATATGAGGGATGATCCTATATAAAAGTGAAATTGGACATTGAAATCAACCCCAGGCTGTGATAATGTGTTTCATGCTTGAAGGCAATCGCAATCTTCATGGCCTGATGATTGTGTTCAAGCATGAAACATACTTTTGCCGCTCGGTGCTGAAATAAATATGGCGGGAAGTTCTCATGATTCGACACTAGAAAAGTCTGAATATACCGGTAAGTTCTAGGCTAACAGTTTATTTTCTTGCACTTCTCGGTTCGTGAAACACTTTTTACTGGCTTCCTGCTTCCCAGTCAACTTCGGTCTTCAAAAATTTGAATGCAGTATCAATTATTTTTTATTTGTTTTTTCTAAATTGTTGTTCTTTTATTGTCCGTTATCTTTAATTCTCGTTTATTCTCCTATATTCTCAAACACTTACTTACTTTTTTAGGCAGCAAGTATTCACCCAAACAAGTTTAGTTAAAAAAAAACTGCCAAAGTTTGTCTACTTTTTCCTGGATTTTTCTTTCAATTTTCCCATAGGTTGACTAGTTTTATCAACATTTTGGATAAACCGCCGAAAGTAAATAAATGTGTGTTGTTTTCTTTCAGTTTTTTCGACCTTATTCAAAAACTTCAATGAGAAAACACGCATGCGTACACACTCACATACGCACAAACGTAAACACACACATATCTGTCTAAAAAAACACACGAAAATGCAATACAAGCCCTGATAAAAAAAAAATAACAGAAAAATTGCAATATGAGCATTGATAAATAATGTTTGTTGATACATTAGATTTATAGTCCCAGAAATTCATACAAGGATGTCATCAAGGACACATGGATAAAGACGTTGTTTAGATCCAGTGACAAGCCCCAAAGAGTTGATAGTTAAATACCAGGTTACAGCTGTGGTGAACCAAAAAAACATGGAGAACTGCATTTAAGAGAAGTAATTGAGACACACTCAATCTACCTCGGTGGGGAAAATAAATGTTTCCTTTCGAAATCCCAATTTTCTGAAGAAGGGCGGAGAGTACAACGGCTAAAACGTTTTGAATATGGCAATTCGTGCAATATATATATATATATATATATATATATATATATATATATATATATATATATACATGGACAACGAAATAGCTTTAATTATCTTCCCAGGCCAAAAACAAATATTAAATAAGCGACCTAAGCAAATCCCTCATTTTTTCCTGCGTTAATAAAACATCAAAAACAGAAAAGAATAAATAAACTTATAAAATAAAAAAAATGGAAAAAAAAAACAAGTAAAGAAATTAATCCAAATAAATAAATAAATAAATAAACTACTCCAGCGAATATAAGCACCAGAATAGATAACCGAAAAAACAAATATATATATATATATAAAGAAATATAGTCCTAAGGTGTGCTATAATTATGGAATAAAGTGCTCAATATCAGAGATAGAGCGTGTGTAAATATAAAAGTGAACATGTGGCCTGACGATTGCATATAGCATGAAACAGACTTTCGCCTCTAAGTGTTGACTTCTATGTTCACTTTTACACACACACACATATATATATATATATATATATATATGTATATATATATATATATATATATATATATATATATCAGGTCATCCCATAAGTTCTTCCCGAATTTTAACTTTTTGTTAAAATGAACAAAATTTAAAGAGTATTCTGTAATGGAGCTGAACATTATTTTTATGTTTAGATGCATTTAAACTGATCACATTTTATTTTAGAGAACAATAAAATAAAATTTTATTTGATTAAAACCCCCTGCTAACATGCAAGTATCCAAGAATCATTTGAGGAACATAATGATTTATGCGTTCAAGAATGGAAACTCAGCAGCCGAAGCAGCTAGAAACATTCACTCAGTTTATGGAGAGGAATGTGTGAAACTAAAGAACTTGCAGAAGATGATTTGCAAAATTCAGAGGTGGAGATTTCACCATTGAAGATGAAGAGCGAACCGGACGTCTAGTTGAGTTTGAGGAAAAGCTTCTTGAAGCAGCCCTTGAAGAAAATCTTGCTTTATCAGTTGAGGGATTGGCAGTGGTTCTCAGTTCAAACCATACAACTATTCATCGTCATCTTCAACAACTTGGAAAAGTTCTTAAACTTGGAAAATGGGTGCCGCATGAATTGTCTGAAAATAACCTCAAACCTCTCCATTCTTGCCAACTTGTTTGACCTTTTTTGGATAGACTTTTGACTGGCGACGAAAAATGGAACTTTTATCGAAATGGTAAGCGTCGTAGACAGTGGCTTGGCAAAGGGGAACGACCCCAGCCATAGCCGAGAAGGGAACTTCATGGGCAAAAGGTTCTTCTTTCAATCTGGTGGGATCGCCAAGGAATAATCCACTTTGAATTCTTACTACCTAATGGAACAATTAATGCTCAAATATACTGTCAGCTATTAGAGCGTTTGAACCAAGCTTTGAGGAAAAAAAACCTGCTCTCCAAATGGGGTGGTGTTTCATCAGGACAGTGCGCGACCCAATACAGCAAGAATCACGTCACAAAAGATCGAAGAACTTGGTTGGGAGAAAATTCCTCATCCACCTTATTCTCCCGATCTTGCTCCTTCAGACTACCATTTGTTTCGTAGCTTACAGAATCATTTGGAAGAAACAGCTTTTATAACACAGGAAGAGGTTTAAACTAACATTTGCGAGTTCTTCGAATCAAAGCCAACAGAATTTTACAGTAATGGAATTAGTATGCCTGTTAATAGATGGAAGGAAATCATAGATAATCAGGGAAAATACATTGTTGATTGAATCTGCAATTAAATGTAACATTTATTCACTTGTTTTCTTTATTCAAAATTCGGACAGAACTTATGGGATGACCTGATATATATATATATATATATATATATATATATATATATATATATATATATATATGTGTGTGTGTGTGTGTGTGTGTGTGTGTGTGTATTAATTCTGCACAAAATTTAATGTTTTCAGAAATAAAAGCCACTGTAAAGGGATACTAAGAGTGAAAGTAATAGACAGAATAATAAAGGAACAAGTTTCAAGGAGACAGAAAATGATGATTGACATTGCATTAATATTTTTAAAGTCATAGTTGTCAGGAAAGTAGGAAGTCAAAAGAGATTTCCTCAAGCAAAAATTGAGATAGAGAAATTTATAAGTATAGAAGTTGTGGTTACAAATATCAACAGTCAAATTATTTGATGTAATTGCTAGTTTAGTACACCGCTTAAATTAGTTGAAGCGAGATATCAAAGAGTAAAGATCATCCGAATAATTATGATGAAAATACTTACAATAGTGATAAAGGGAAGCTGTACTATGGCGATAAGAATTTGACTGAAGGAAAGATGCCAGATCATGATCTATAATGTTGCAGATTATTTGGATTTTGTCAAGAATATCGAGATATAAAACAGAAGCACCTGACCAGATATTCAATACACGACCGAATGGTAGACTTATAAATATTCTAGCAGAAAATCCTTCTAGCACGGTTTAGGGAACAAACTTTCTTAGCAATAAACTTAGAAGTTGATTCATTATAATCATTCCACTTCGTATCAGGGAGATCAGTCTGTTATTCTCCTGGAGGTTAGCATCAGCCATACTGATGAAATGAAATATAATTAATAGAGAGCAAGTTAGACTATTTACACTGTTCGGACTATTGTTCACATCTTCATTGCTATATTGACTACGTTTCGATCGGTGTACGCTCCAACCTTCTTCAAGTGATATTTGTTGGTGTTTCGAGCCGAAACCTTTGTTTAGTTCACAGGAATAGATTCTTCTAATTCCACGTCTCATACCTTTGGATATCTCAGTTTTAGTTTCTTCCCTTTGATAACTCAATTCTCCAAGATTTTGTTCCCTCTGCTATTTTCAGGTATTGTACTCACAACACTTTGGACCATGTCATCTTTTTTTTATCAATCAACCAAAGCGTTTATGCGCTGGGCCGTAGCGTAGAATATCGCCTTGGCGAAAACTCGTGAATAAAGCAATAAAGATGAAGACAGCAGTCCAAAGAATGTAAACATTATAAATAGATAAAAACGTCTTTCAAATATAGAGAGATAATAGGGAGCAGTTTTGTTTCTGAAGCGTTAACATCGAGCAGTCACAACCTGCTCCAGGTATCAGCAGGTTGAAAGTCTTCTTCGAGATCACACCTGATAATTTCATTTTCTCGAACCTGTCAAACTTACTATTAAAGTAAAATAAAATAGTTGGCTCTTCAGCATACTTACCGAGACAGAAAATGATTACATTATATAAGCCGTTGATGAAAATAATGAACAGAAAAGAATAGAGAATAGAGACCTTTTAGCACTTCAAGATAACTTTCATTGCGCAGTTCGATAGGAAAAACAGAATCAAATCTATGAAACTGTCATAAACACCATAACGTTTCACTTTGTGAAAAAACATGCCCAACCCTGTCAAACTTCTTCCAAATGCCTAAGGCCACAACTCGTGCTTCTCTCTACGTATCTAAAGCTTGAAACGGCCTTTAATAATCATCAACACAGGTACGTTTGACCTAGAGAAGATTTTGCGATAAAGCCTTGAGTACTTGGCCACAGAGATATACGAGTTTGTTACATCTATACTTCAAAGGACCAGGCAGTTCGCCAGAATTCCAGAAAAAAAAAGTAAATACAGTAAAGAATTTGCAACAATCTGGTGAGGAAGAAGCAAGTCATCTATTGGAGAGAAAATGGGTCAGTTCATAGCACATTTCTTAAAGGCAATTGCAGGGATACAATCAAGGTAACATTCTTTGTTAGAGATCAGTTTTGGAGATGATAGCGAAAAACATGGACACAGTAAAGACTCATTTCTAAGTGGAAAGTTTGGAAAATATACTCCAGATAAATCTCGAGTAGAATTTGAAGCAAATATATGGGCAAAACATTCTGGTTTATCTTATAATGAGAAGATTGGGGATTTATCTGATATTTATTAGAAGACACAAAAGGCTCAGTGCCATTTTTATCCAAAGAAGAAACTTCCGGTTAACAATTTTCATTAGGAATACATATTTCACCTCAGGGTGAACAACAACAACAACAACAACAACAACAACAACAATAATAATAATAATAATAATAATAATAATAGTGGTTACCTAATGCAGGAATACAGACTGAAAAAGTTAGTTTTATTCTTGCTGCACAGGACCAATTCGAAATTACCAAGCATACATACTAAAAAAAATATTTGTTGACCTACAAATACAGATTTCTGTTATAAATACCCAGAGAAAATTGACTAGCTTGTATCAAATTGCACCGTGTTAGCACTAAGTGAATATAAAACTCGGCAAGATGAATTCGGCCAATATATGTACCGAAAATTAAACGACTTTTACAGGAAGAAAACTGCAAGAAACTCGTATGAACATCATCCAGAAAGAAGAAGAAGAAGAAGAAGAAGAAGAAGAAGAAGAAGAAGAAGAATAAGAATTGATGCAAGGTTTACCGGTGTGTGTGTGTGTATATCCCATATATATATATATATATATATATATATATATATATATATATATATTATTATTATTATTCCAGGATCATTTTCAAACTTATTCTAGATGATCTTCGCCCTTTCTAGCCTTTTAACTTTCTGTTCTGGAGTAACAATGGGCCTAGCACGTTTCACGTACGGTTTTCTTTTCAAGTATTTTTTTTTCACGGTTCTTTGGAATTCCTCTCTATCGGGCCAATCGTTTTATGGATTTAACTGGATCTTTTCTAATTGATATCTTTTACTATAAGTTGGAACGATGATCCCTTTTCCTGTTGTGACCTTCTGATCCAGTTTTCTTCTCTAGCGTTCCTTCAATTTATACTTATTAATCGTTCTCGTGATGGTTCTTGAATGGACATTGAATACGGAAGCCAGATTAGGAATGTGAGTCCCAGTAATGAAAGCTTGAATGGTTTTTCCTCTCACCGTTGCTTTTTTGGGGAATAGAGTGGGGTTGGCATAAAACAATTTTTTAAATCTCTTTTTGGCTGAATTCTTACGACAAATACTGTCGAGATGGCGACACGTCTCATCTGAAAAGGTAAAAAAAAAGAAAGAAACTCAATTAGTTTAGTGTTATTTTTGATATCAAACATTTTGTGTGATGGACAATTATGCTGTTATACGATTTGGACACTTGTGACTTTACACCCTATATATATATATATATATATATATATATATATATATATGTGTGTGTGTGTGTGTGTGTGTATTCCATATATATATATATATATATATATATATATATATATATATATACACACCTCATATATATATATATATATATATATATATATACACAGGCACCATTATATATGTGTGTACGTGTGTATATCCCATATACATATATATATATATACACACACCTCATACACACACATATATATATATATATATATACATATACATATATATATATATATATATATATATATATATGTGTGTGTGTGTGTGTGTGTGTATATACACAGAATAGAGAGTATATTTGCCTTTGTTTATGCCGCCTTGTGAATGCGAGCGTGAATTTGTCCTTTTATATATTCTTCACTGCATAGACTCACTCGGCACGTCAGTTGATATGTTAAGACAGAAAATGTCGATTTTTATGTCTTAATGCTGATGATGGCGTTTAAGAACCTTAGGACTTATAAATAAAGAAACTGACGCCGTTATTCAACCATGAAATAAATATCTTTGTAGATTTACAATGCTGTCGTTACCGGATGCCTTTGTTCTGAGATTATGGTTATTTTCCTCGTGCCCGTCGTTATCATAAACAAAATATCTTCTACCGTTTCTATCAAGATTCGGAAATAGACAGCTATACTCTGATGTATCGAACTTATCATTGTTTAACAGATAAGATGTTAGATTCAGTTACAACTGCACTCAAGGGAACCGAAACTTTATTGCAATGATAAACACACACACACACACACACATATATATATATATATATATAAATATTATTTTCTTTACATAATTTTTATGAATAGGAAAAAAATGAAAAAAAATTTCCCACTGATTGCGTTGCCCGGTTTGATGAAAAGTGAATTTTATCTACAAATTTCAGAAAATGAAATATTTACAAATCTTTTGGTTTGATATGACTTATACAGACCGCGGTGAAATATATGCCAAATTAAAATCAAATAGATAAATGTATCTTATTTTCTGAAACCTTAGTGAAAGTAAAATTGATTTTTCTCGAAAATTATCTTCATCTTATCATTTAAGAGACAGGTTACTGAGTGTAAAAGAACATTATTATGGAGAGAGGACAGTAAATGAAGAAGTCTTAAGAAAAGAGAAGATAATGATTGATATTGTATTTCAATTTTTGAAGATCCAATTTGACTGGCCGAAAGAGAACCCCACAATTGAGTAGTCCTAGAACTGAAACTCTTAATTTAGCATGTAACCATTTCAACTGTTAATGACAACACCTTGTCAATCTACTAATGTGTTTTAAATTGTAAAGTCGAGAGCAGAATAGAAAACAAAACCAATAACATTTTTACTCTTGTCACAAAATAAAATCCTTCTAATTGCTTTGATAATGTCCCTTAGCGGACGAAACGGATCGGGTTAGAGAAGTTTTTCTTTTGTGGTTTATTCATATTTTCCATTTAAAGATATACTATGTGTGATGGTTTACATGCACGCACCCCCATACACGCACACGCGCGCGCGCGAAAAGATCGACAAACACACACACATCTATCTATCTATCTATCTATCTATATATATATATATATACATACATACATATACACACATATATATATATATAATTATTTATTTAAAAATATTCCTTCGCTACATAAGAGTTCTCATGTTTAAATATAATTATTTGAATTAAATCGAATTAAAGGAGTTCTTTCCTATTTTCTATATATTTCACATTCACACACACAGACACACACACACACACACATATATATATATATATATATATATATATATATATATATATATATATATATAGCACGTGACAACCCAAAAGATACACCCCCTTTAGGTACTCCACACAGCAAAGCTACTATGTAGAAGCCAGGCAGAAATTCACTAACTCAGAACTATCCGAAAGCGCTTGGAAGAATTATATATATGGACAATTTCTGTATTCTTTAACTCCTGAAAAACATAAAAATCTTAGAATTTTTGAATGTTAGAAATTCAATAAAGAATTTATGAAATATTCTTCGTGGCCTTTTATGCAATGTCAGATTCTTGAAAGAAAGTTTGCTGCACAAATACATACACAAATTACATATATATATATATATATATATATATATATATATATATATATATATATATATATATATATATAACTTCATCCACAGACAGACTGTTTCGCTGTTTCACAGCTCATCAGTGTGGCTAGACATCCGGTTGCCTCTAGTACGGATCGAAATATATATATATATATATATATATATATATATATATATATATATATATATATATATATATATATATATTTCGATCTGTGTGTCTATGTGTGTGTGTTAAGACTCAATTTTTGATGTTGTCTAACTCCCAACAACCATTATATATGACGTAGACAATTTCAAAGATCCATCTTTTCGAAGAATGACAAAATGTCTTGAAAATGTCTGAAAAAAAGGTCAAAATTCTTTAAATGAACAAGAAAACAATCATGAAATTTGGACAGAATATATATAATTTTGATTCCAAAAAAGAACATCTTATTCGTAATCTGGAAAATACTATCATATAATAATTGTGTTTTTCCTACATTCGTCAATTGGCACGACCGTTATGCCTTGCCAATACCTTATAAATAACGGACTGTTCCGTTTTAATAGGTTGAGACGCTACTTGGTTTCAGTCAATAATGAAAGAAAGGAGGGAGGATAGAAATGGTTACCGTATCTTTCAGTGAAATGAAGAAAGTTGCTCATTACAAATCATTTTTTATTTTTACCTCCTCACGTCTTAAAATAACGACCAATATATATATATTTGATTGTTATTGTAATATTTTGTTAACGTTGTTATATTCAAAATATTTAAGGATGCAGCTGGGAATTAATACGGATATTTTTCCATCGGAGAAAATTCCATGAGCTTATTCAATCATTAACTCAAAAAATAAGTATCATCAGAAAAAAAAAAGAAAATAAGTGAAATTTGTATGTGTTTAAACGTGTAAAATATTAAACAGACAGGTATATGCCTTAAAGCTATATGTATATATAAATATAAATACACACACACACACACACATATATATATATATATATATATATATATATATATATATATATATATATGTTTTTCTATTTGCTATATTTACAGCTGTGCTTAATATGGAGGATAGATCGTTTTCAGATAAAAATATAGTGGAAAATAGACCACAACAACGAATGGCATGTGAGAGATTTGAGCTTTAAGCGAACATCAACCTATTTAGTTACTCTTCTTTGTATAGCCTATCCATGTTTTTTGTCCCTGGCGTCATATGGGATGTGGTGAAAATTGATAAGTAAAAATAATAAAATAACATAGAATAAGAAATAAATTATGTGATATCATCCTATTAGGAACATAAATAAATTGAAAAAATAAATGAAATAATATAGACATAAATTTATAAATAAATAGACAAATACAATATGTGTAAAATAAAAAATACCCCCACCCCAAAAAAAAAGGACTGAGAAAAAAACGCTTTCTACCTTCCATAATCCTCATTTAGACTATTGTGGTTGTACGGTTGTTGTAATAGCGGCTAGGAGAGTGAAAGCGGAATGCCTAGTTCGAATTTCCATTTACTTATCACTGCTAAACTCCTTGTGGAGTATATGAAGTTATCTTTTCCGCACTAGCTATGGTTTAAATAGTTGTAAAAACATTATTATCTTTAAATGGTTGATGCAAAACAAATACAAATAATTCTTAAAACCTAAAATATAATATATATATATATATATATATATATATATATATATATATATATATATATATATATAATAATGCTCTGAAATCTTTGCAACGAGTGTCAAAAATTTAACATGCAGTAAGCAAAGCTAAAAGAGGATATTTTGACGAACGAAAAATTTTATCATAACCTTTTTTTCTATTATATATAATGTTATGGGGTCCACCCCTTTTTCATATAAGTGGACTCTACCAAGTGTACCTGGACTGCTGCCGTTAAATACCCAGAGTTACAGTCAGTAGTCGGATAGTAGTCGGATATTGAGAGGATATACGGAGAGTTAGAGAATATACGGAGAGTGAGAGAATATACGAACGGAGATAGTGTGAGGTAACCTCTTGGAGAAGTCAGTTACAAGCACGTAGACTCTAAGGAAGTCCTATTTCAAGACTGTATATATCTATCTGCATTTGCTACTAACCACGTTCCTGGACTTACTAACAGTATTACTCTTTGTATGATTGTGTAAATACATTTTATTTCTTATATTTAATTATTGCTTTTGTCATCTTGGAGACCGAATTCATCTCGGAATCCACAACATATAGTATAAAACAACTACTTTTTGGACCAATTTAAAACAACGCCAGGAGTAGTCTCAAACCTTTAAAATGTAGTGCCTATATATATATATATATATATATATATATATATATATATATATATATATATATATATGTTTGTATGTGTGTGTATAAATATATATGTGTGTGTGTGTATTTGTGTGTGTAATATTGTAGAGCATTATTTTCTTTCCATTGCTATACTGCCATTATTTTTCTCAAGGTAGTAATATTTTCAAACAATCTCCAAATATCACAAAATCTTAATGTAAAGGACGTAGTTACAGTGTTGGAAGCTATAAAACATGTCAATCGATCAGATTCCTGAGCCTGTGGTTGAAAAATGACAAATTGGAAGCTTTACGAAATAATCTATCGTCAGAAAATATATACACAATGGAATATAAACCTAATTGTCGTTTTAATAAAAAAAATACTTATATTAGCTTGGTGCAAAAATAATGACGTAATAATGTCGTTTTTTTACGTATTTTTTAACGTCAAAAAACGACATTATTACGTCATTATTTTTGCACCAACCTAATAGTATGAACAAATATGCTCTACAGCAATAAATATTCATCTCGGTATATAATGGGTTTTCGGTATTTAATTGTGTATGCGGACGAAATCAACTCGAACTGTTTCATCTGCTTCTTGACATATTACTTGATAGGCAAATTTTGTTAAATATGAATAAAGATTTGCTGCTCGCGTCCATTGTAGTTCATTTCCCAAGCTCGATATATTTATTGTTTTAAAGTCAGATGTACATTTGATGATGTATATAAAATTTGGTGTACATATTGCTGAATCTTCGCCTGCTTTGAGACAAGATCAGATAAGAAAGGCAAACAAAAATGTAACGTGAAAGAAAGTTGTCCTTCAATCAGCCAGTGAGAAAGATCTGCCAATAACCTTTCCAAATTTTCATCCGAAATCCTAACTTTTGTCGAGGTTAGAACACTAATTGGCATCCATTCTTCCTAGATGACAATGGTGAATCGTACAGTATTACAGGCCTTGGTAATAGATATGGAGATGTTAAACTCCCCATAATTCCATATAATACATCTCTACGATGAGGATAGATTCCTAGGCAAAATAATAAATCAATATATTTTGATAAAATAACAGTACGCAAAGCAACCAACATTGGACATCAAATCCAGATTTTTTAGCTTTTACATTTTAATAGATTGGTGCGAAAATAATGTCGTTTTCTCACGTAGTAAAATATGTTAGAAAACGACATTATTTTTGCACCAACCTAATAGACTTTCCTTCAACAAAAGTTAAATCAGTGCTGATTCTAATTCAGAGTTTACTTCTTCCAGCCTTGGCAAGGCAAGAAAACCCAGTTGGCCTTCCTAATCCTTAACAGGCCGAAACACATTTCGAGTCTATCTGCTGAGAGGAAAATTACCGTATTGTTTAAAGGAAAACATCTGAATTGGTCTCCGTAACACATTTTGATCATAAAAGTGAATGTTCCTTAACGTTTTAAATATATAATCCATAGAAAATAAAAAAATATCTTAGGACTTGTGTTAGGAATTGTACCAACCGCGTCATTAATCTCACACGTTTGGGCTCTTGTCCTGAATATTAGGAATAGTAAGCCCAAACAATATATAATTATGGGAATTATAATATAGGGTATAATACAGAGCTAGATTTACTACTACGGAGTGAACTCGGTCCTTAATAAATACCTTTCACTTGCGAGCTTGTGCTATACTAAGTAAAGAACGAATAATATACGACAGTTTATACACTAGTTTCAATAACGAATTCCATTGGGGTAAGGAACAGATTACTTTGATCAAAATTAGCAAAATGTCGACACCTCCATGTTAAAGATGAATAGACAGATAGAGTGCTATGATAATGGAGGTTTTCGTTATTTTTATCTTTGATCAATTCTGATGTGTTGCTTACGAAAGGGAGAGAGCCTTATTTAACCAGGACTGAACATATAATCAAAACCTTCTCGTACTATTAAGCCGAGATTATTTCATGTTTTAAAAAAATAAGCTGCCACTATCATTCGTCACACAGAATATAAAATAATGTTATTTCATGATCATAAGTTTTCTCGTTGCTTATAGAACACATTCTTTATCCACATCCCTTTTTATCGTATATGGATTTAACCATAGAAACATGCTTTGGGATGACCTGACACCGTTGTTTACGACCAAAGACTACAACAGTTTTCGACTCGACACTCAGCAGCAATTCGATCCATTTCAGAGCTGTCTTAACAGCATTCTAGGCCTTGGATAAAGCAATGACCTGAGGTCCCTATGTGCCTACAGATATAAAAGTAGACGATCAATAAAACTAGGCCTATGTATATTTATTAGTGCTTTCAACAAACCCTATGTTTAGACATAAAAAATATGCAGAACATATTCAACAATATACCATGAGAATTGGTATACACGAAATAGTTTAGCATCTTACTGATACATTGCAAAAATGACATTTGAATTTTCTTCTTTTTTTCTTTTTCTACACTGTTATATTATTAAAATAATATAACCAGAAAAGAATATATGTATATGATTAAATAAAATTAAAAATTCAATTTGTCAGTGAATTCTGAACAATTGCCTCCCTGATGAAGATTTGAGGCAACAAAGATATTTTAAAGAAGAAAATACGCACAGCAGAGTTTGCAAACCACGAAGAAGTTTTAAAGAAAATGGAAGCAAAGAAGACAATTGTACTTGGAAAGCGAACGTTGAAAATTCTAGGATATATAATAAGGGAATAAGGTGTAGAAAATTTGACACTCACATGGCCGATTGAAAGTAAGTGGTGCAGATGGAAAAAGCGAATAATATAACAAGCTTGTATAACTGGGTAACAGAACAGAACATGCTAGGGATAGTTATAAATTAATTATTGCTAAATTCTACAAAGGATAGGAAGTTGTGGAAATCCATAACCACCCGCATCTTTAACAGGGATGATATATAGAAAAAGAATGTAAAGTTTATAATTTTAGAGAAAAAGAAAATAAAATTAAAATCTGAAAAAAAAATGTTTAAATTGAAAAATATAAAGATTTAAATGTGATGTTAAAATGAATTATTTTTTGCAAAACCAGAATTTAAACTGTAAAATAAGTCCTAAAATATTGACAATGAACTAAACCCAAAATCGAACCCCTGAAAAATACCCAGTGCATTCTTGCCCAAGGATGATTCTTCTGCAATCTTGGCAAATAATTAGCATAAAAAGAAGAAATGTGTTCTAGGTAAGGACCATTATTTCATGACGCAACTCAGAATATCCAAATTGTAAAAGTGTTCTTGTAAACATTTCTTGGACTCATGGCTACATCAGTTTGAAACACCTTGAGATCGCCGAAGTTAAGAAAGGTCGAGACTTTTCAGTACCTAGATGGGTGACTGCTTGGGAATACCAGGTGCTGTAACCTTGGATGTTCGGGTGGTGCAATGGATGAGGGGTCGGAAATGTTAATCTGAGGTGTGAGTTTCAATTCCCTTTGGCTTCGTTAAATTCATTTACGCGCAAATAAACATGGGAATGCATGAATTCACCTCTTCTATTCACAACTATGAGGCTATTAGTAAGACATGTACCACTAAATCATTATTATCTAAAAAGGAAAAATCTTTAACTCTAAAATTATTTTCTGCGTTCATTAACCTGCAAAAGGTTGATAAACTGAAGAAAACGAATCAACTATAACATTTCTTGGTTTCATTTCTTGATAGTTGCTTATTATTCAAATTATTCTCAGCATGTAAAAGTTCTTTTTGTTGGGCGTAGGCCTTCCCCAGATTCATGGGTAGAAATTGGACATAATCTTACCGCGCTGGCCTAATGCCAGTTGGTAGGGGCATATGGGACGTGGTTGGACGATTATGTTTCTTTTCATTTCCTAATCGTTAAAGAATGAATGTAACGAACCCGACATGAATCCGAACTCAACATTCTGATTTCTCATCTCGAATTGTTATCCGACAAATCCACGCTTACAACACCTGGTATTCCCAAGCGGTCATCCATCTACGTAATCACCAGATTCAATGTTGCTTAACTTCAATTATAGGACGAGAACCAACGTTTCATCATAATATGGCCGTACGCTATCTATCAAATTACGTACTAGTAATTCGGAATTAAGATAAGAAAAACTTTCGTTTCGATCTGAGAATTTGTTTTTGGTGTTTTGTTTTTTTTACAAATTGGATTATTGGTATATATTCATGGATGATTTAACAAGGGATAGAATATTATAAATGTGTTTTGAAATTTATCAGGATTTTCTACTTCCGCTATTTCAATGATCAGATCTCAATATTATTTTTGGTAAGTTGGTTCAACTGAGACCTTTTCAAAAGTTCATCGTATATAGACAATCCCAAAATTGAAAAAAATTAAAATTTAAAAAATGCCCTCTAGTATTTCATCATATTTTTGACTTCTGCTAATATGCCATTATGTTGGGCAAATTCGTCCAGGGTAACGAAGTTAATCCACATTAGGTGATCCCAGTCATCTCTAGAGTAAATGAAAATGGAACATCGTAAATGAAAATGGAACATCGTAAATGATAAGAGACAGGAAGTTGATGGGTTTTGACACTCTTACAAGGACAGGCGAGTGATTAAATTTAAGGTGTGTTGAGGTATCTGATGGCGACCAATTCGAATTTCAGCTGATATTATCCTTATTCTCTTCTTACTACTGAGTTTTGAAAAGGCATTTATGCATTTTCCTTGCGATACAATTTTATCATAAAAGTATTAAAAAAAGATAACCGTATAGGCATGGCCGGTTTATGTAGAATTAGCTTAAAAGCCGCACTCTGGAGGGCGAACTGGGCCTTCGGTGCAAAACTAAAGAGACCTCTGGGCCAGCATAAAAAATAACAATGAAAATTTTGGAGAAATAACTTTGAATTCGTCCATTCTCTCCATGGAACTTCATTTTAACTCTGAGTTGGGCAATAAATTCTAAATCTGCACCCAGAAAAAAATATGCCAATATTCCAATTCAGGCCGAAAATTGAGCTCTTGGAATATCTGTGAAGTAAAAATAATATAAAACAGAATTTAATATGGACTTTGCAAATTTAGTGAATAAACAAAACAGCGTATTCATGTCATTTAACAAGACATGTTTGAGAGAATTTTGCTGCTGAAATACACCTTATATATATATATATATATATATATATATATATATATATATATATATATGAGATAGACCAACTGATAGAACGATGGATAGATAGACAGTTATGAACAGAATGACATAGCTACATAAACAAAGCGAGAAAGGTAGAAAGATATAAACCGAATGAGATAAAAATGAAGACTTATATGAATACAAAGAAATATATATGATGATCCAATATATATATATATATATATATATATATATATATATATATATATATATATATATATATATATATATATATATATATAACTATCTCTTTCTGTCCATATCTATCTACCTAATTATTTAACAATTTATATGTCTATTTATTTATCGCTCTTATCTCTTCTCTGTGTATATATATATATATATATATATATATATATATATATATATATATATATATATATATATATATATATATATATATATATATATACAGAGAGAGAGAGAGGGGGAAAGAGAGAGAGGAGAGAGAGAAGAGCGATAGATAAATAGACATATAAATTGTTAAATAAATAGGTAGATAGATATGGACAGAAAGAGATAGTTATAAAGAGATATAGATATGAACAGATAGAAACAGCAAGATAGATAGATAGATAGATAGATAGATAGATAGATAGATAGATAGATAGATAGATAGATATGAAGAGACTAGGATAGATAGATAGATAGATAGATAGATAGATAGATAGATAGATAGAGTTTTAACGAAACAGTTTGTATTTTACCCTCATCTTTGAGCAAAGTGCAGGAGTACATACACATGTACTGTGTGTTTTTGGTATATATGTATTTATCGTTGTAATATGCATATATCTTTGTGTTTGCATGTCTGTGTGGGTAAGTGTCTGTATCGGTGTTTGTGCATGTGTATATGTGTCAATGTGCGCTACAAGAATTTTGAACATCGTCAACTGTTAGAACATATTATTTTTCTTTCAGAAGTTCCCTCCCCGCGCCATAACAGAATATTAGTGCCTTTGGCTTCCACGTATGTTTTAAGTGATATAGTTTTTGCTTTACTTTCCAGTGATGTCCCAACAACGATTAACCTTACCTTTGCAGATCCTCATGCACTTCTGAAATCTTTATTACTGGAACCTGAAGCAAAATTCAGAAATATTTTTTTTTCTTTTCCTAACCACGAGGGACGCCTACTCTTCTGCAACTATATTAATTCATAAGTATCTATCTATCTATCTATCTATCTATCTATCTATCTATCTATCTATCTATCTATCTATCTATCTATCTATCCTAGTCTCTTCATATCTATCTATCTATCTATCTATCCTAGTCTCTTCATATCTATCTATCTATCTATCTATCTATCTATCTATCTATCTATCCTAGTCTCTTCATATCTATCTATCCTAGTCTCTTCATATCTATCTATATATCTATCCTAGTCTCTTCATATCTATCTATCTATCTATCTATCTATCTATCTATCTATCTATCTATCTATCTATCTATCTATCCTAGTCTCTTCATATCTATCTATCTATCTATCTATCTATCTATCTATCTATCTATCCTAGTCTCTTCATATCTATCTATCTATCTATCTATCTATCTATCTATCTATCCTAGTCTCTTCATATCTATCTATCTATCTATCTATCTATCTATCTATCTATCTATCTATCTATCTATCTATCTATCTATCTATCTATCCTAGTCTCTTCATATCTATCTATCTATCTATCTATCTATCTATCCTAGTCTCTTCATATCTATCTATCTATCCTAGTCTCTTCATATCTATCTATCCTAGTCTCTTCATATCTATCTATCTATCTATCTATCTATCTATCTATCTATCTATCTATCTATCTATCTATCCTACTCTCTTCATATCTATCTATCTATCTATCCTACTCTCTTCATATCTATCTATCTATCTATCTATCTATCTATCTATCTATCTATCTATCTATCTATCCTAGTCTCTTCATATCTATCTATCTATCTATCTATCTATCCTAGTCTCTTCATATCTATCTATCTATCCTAGTCTCTTCATATCTATCTATCTATCTATCTATCTATCTATCTATCTATCTATCTATCTATCTATCTATCTATACACTAGTTCTATCCTGTCATGAATACTTACATATTATTCTTTTATAGTATTCCATTCTTTCTTGATTTCTAAAGCACAACAAACACTATAGCTTGGAGCCACCTTCTGGATTTCGAAGAATCCACTAATAATTGAAGTTTGCCTGCTTTATTCATAAGTAATTTACTACCTCACCTCAAGCCAGAGGCAATCTTCTCATCATTTAGTTTTTATTTATTTATTTTTATCATATATTCAATAATAATAATAATA
The DNA here is from genome assembly GCA_963932145.1 of Acanthosepion lycidas. Taxonomy (NCBI): domain Eukaryota; kingdom Metazoa; phylum Mollusca; class Cephalopoda; order Sepiida; family Sepiidae; genus Acanthosepion; species Acanthosepion lycidas. The sequence continues at coordinate 10,965,634 of OZ010572.1, read as the reverse complement.
ATAATAATAATAATAATAATAATAATAATAATAATTGCACGATGTTGGCACCCACTGAATATAAAACCCGACATGACAGAGTGGGCCAATATCTGCACTGGAAAATCTGCACTGGAAAATCTGCACTGGAAAATCTGCAGTGGAAAATCTGCAACTTCTACGGGAAGGAAACTGAAAGAAACTGGTATCAACACCACCCAGACCCGGTTACGGAGATAGGACTTGTTACAATTCTATGGGACTACACAATTCACACTGACAGAACAATCAAGGCCAACCGCCCAGATATTGTTATTAAAGACCACAAACAAAAACGGTGCCTCCTTATTGATATGGCAGTCCCTGCTGACTGCAATGTATCTTTGAAGATATTCAAAAAGCTGTCAAAATACAAGGACCTTGAAATAGAAGTCTCGAAAATGTGGCATATGGGAACATCAACAATCCCTGTTGTAGTTGGAGCCCTAGGACTGGTTGGAAAAGATTGCAGTAGACTAATTTCAGGGATTTCTGGAAGCCCATGCTTCAAGGAGATACAAAAAATTTTTCTGACAAGTACAGCCCACACTTTACGAAGGGCTCTATCTATGTAATTTTTATTTTATTTTATTTTTTTATTTTTATTTTGTCAGTGAAATGTGTCATGATGCCATTTCTAACCTTAGGTACCTGGGTGGGACCCGGAAAGAAATGTGTAAACGCCAAAAAGCAAAGAAAATAAAAATAATAATAATAATAATAATAAATATTCCTTTGAGTCATTTCTTTTTTCCTAATCTGCCTTGCTGGATAATTTCAATCTTACAGATTAGCGGATTTTAAAATTTAGGTAAACCGTTTTCTAAAATATTAGACGCTATGGACAAATGATTAAACAAATTCGTTATCCTATCATAGTCATGATCCCGAGCACGTGTCTCGTAACTCATGAGGGTCGTAGGGTCACCACATATACTGCTGGTGTCTCTTGGGTAAGATAGATAGCCTGACGGAACCAAAACAACTCCAGACTGGATACTAGTATCGTAGCAGTTCATTAAACTAAAGATTATTAAATCCAAAAATTAATAAACGCAGATCGTATTTGAACCTTAATTCCTATCTTGGTGTTGAAAATGATACTTTTTTTAGTGTGGTGAATTAGAGAGGCAGTATATAAAGTGGACAATGAAAACCAAGTATTCTCCCAAGCATTCTCCCTGTATGCTGGAAAATCGGAACTATTTGAGGACCATTGCAATGTAATTAATCAGAGAATAACTGAATTATGAAACCATACTACAATTGCGCCTACATCAGAGCACGGTGTGCTTTCCAAAGTGATGTTGCCAAACTTCGGTAAACAAAAAGTGCTTTTTTTATCGTCAAATTTAGCAGTGTTTAATGAATGTGTCAAAAGCAATAGCAGAAACTGTCTGCACACGTGCCAATCGTGATAACATCACAAAAAGAACAACAAGTTAAGGACACAAAAGATGGAAACTGAAGATAAGAACTGGAGTATGCATTAAAATATACAGAAATTTATATAAATCTGACTCATCGTATGGTACATTCCAGCCTATAATGTGAAGTGTAATGTTTAAAATGAAATAAAATACTATTAAAGAATTTAATGGAAGGAATAAAACTTATCAAATTTAAATAAGAAAAAATATCTAAATAGGAAGAAATTAATAACTTAGTAAATAAAATTCAAATGTTTAAGCAAAGTATTTAATATTATCGAAAGATTCGCATGATGAAAATTCGTGACAACTGATTTCGCTTGCAGACAACTGTGTTGTCATGGTAAAGCGATGCGTGCTTCCTCCAAGGCTCGCTAAATATTTACCCATCGGCTAAGAATGCAAGTATTTTTTTAGGTTTTAAATTGGATTTAAAACGTGCACGTTAAGCAACGTGGATGAGGTATAGTAACTCATGCATGTCCACACACACCAAACACATAGACAAGATTACCCACATATTATTATGCATACAAATAATCTAAGAAAGATATTTTCACCACAGAGAAACAGGTCGACTCTGGTACAGAAAACCGCATAAAAAACGCGTAATTGATTGATATAAAAGCAATAAACCGGTATTGACATATGGCATACAGTCATATCACGTTGAAACAGCGGTTCACTTACGATCAAAGAAATTTAGCATTGTCGAGCCTGGTCAATACTTAAATGTGGAGAATTTGGGGAATATCAGGTGCTGTGCAGGTGGTGTAGCCGACAAAGTTTTGGAAATGGTAATAACAGTGCTCCAAATCCTGACGCATTCTTTATATTCAGCTACGCACAAATAGCCTTGGAAAAAGTATGAACACGCCTCTTATCCTTCCATCTATGGATTAATTAATAAGACTTGTACCGTTAATTAATTTTTATTTGCAAAGATTCTTATAATCTAAAACTATTTTCTGGCTTTAAATAACTTACAAAAGATTCATAAGCCGTAGAAAACGAATCAACCAATCAGTGTATTAACATCTATGACCCTAGGATATGCTAACATTGTTAGATCAGAAAGTGAGAAAGAAATTATTACCATGAGACTTCTAGTGTTATGTTGGCAAAATTTTAAATTCTTACTTAAAGATACAATGTAAAATTGACACAGTATAAACTGACAAAACTATATTCGAATTATCAATTTTTTTCTGTACATAGCACAGAAAGGCACCACACACATATTCAGGGTGCGGTGGATAAATTATCGTCTAAGTGACTCAAAAATGAAAATAACACTGACATCTGATTGTAACAGACATATTTACCAAAATTACACATATCTCGAAATACTAAAGAGAAAATGTATTCAATAAAATCCATATTGGATTCAACAACTGCCTCCAGACGACTTCGGAATCTCCTGCAACTCTTCTCGGCGGTTTCCTTGTTTAAGTTGGCGAATGCTATCATAATCTTAGCCTTTAGTTCATTATATGTATTACATGGAATTATGCTGGTCTCTCGCTCAACAATGTCCTACCAATAATAATAAAGTGTGTTTCAGATTGGGGAGATAAGACGCTATATGTAAGGGGTGATGCGGTTGCATAAATTATCTGACAGCCATGACTGGGTTATCCTGCTTGTGTTGCATGGTGTAGAGTCCTGTTGGCAGACATAGAATCTTCCCCGAAGCCACGCCCTTAACACAGAGAAGCACTAACTCC
>OZ010572.1:10932459-10957459 GCA_963932145.1 Acanthosepion lycidas | reverse complement strand
CAAGCGTCCCCGATAAGGCCGTTACTTAGATAAGATATCCTATTGTAAATGCAATAAAAGACACATAATATAGATAGATAGATAGATAGATATGAACAGACTGAGATAGATAGATAGATAGATAGATAGATAGATAGATAGATAGATAGATAGATAGATAGATAGATATGAACAGACTGAGATAGATAGATAGATAGATAGATAGATAGATAGATAGATAGATAGATAGATAGAGATATGAGGGAAAAATACGTGCTTTATCATTGGTTAATTTGAGTGGTGAGCAAGCCTTGAAATGTAAATAGTCATTTATTTAATTTACGTTTTCTGATGGTTATCACAAAAGCTAAGCCCTTAGCAATAATTGATCCAATTTAATACTTGATAACTGTTACTGAATTTTCTCTAGTACAAGACTCGACAGCCATTCAATATACAAGATTACCGTTAAAATTATAAATGTAGCATATGAATGTAAGAGGATGTGTTCGGAAGTAACTGAGGATATAATCAGAAGAGAAAATTCGGAAGATGAAGCCGCACCTTCACTTGAAGAGTTTAAGATTGTTGTGCCCGACAAAGTACCCACGCATGTGCCGATTGCACAAAGCGCCATTTCTTACAAAATAAAAGTGAAAGATTATTATATTTAGCATTGGCGAAATGAGTTTGACTCCATGATAGGGACATGAAGTATAATAGCTTTAAATTTCTGAATTACTGAAACTAAATAATGATGTTCATCTAAACAGTTGCTAGTGAAATATCGATAGTGTAATGATAAGCTTTAAATTTTACGTCTGTAGGAAGAAGGTTTATAGACTGGATATTAATTATTCCTCCAGATGACGGCATAAATGATGTGAACGCTGATCAATGCTGGGAAGTAAGGATTGGTGTCTTTAACTCAAATATTGTAGCAAAACTCCATTTTCTAATCATTTATATACAGTTTTGATTTTGCCTTTCTTGTTGTAAAAAATATTATTTTTATTATAATCATTCACTCTAAGCACAACAATATAGCCAATAAGATTTAATAGGTTATTAAATGTGACAGAATACGAGAAAAGAAAAACATTATTAAGGCAACGATAAAGAACGGGATTTAATAAGACAAGATAACGATTGACGCCGTTACTTAAATTTCTGATGATCATTGTTGATTGGAACGAAAGAGGCTGCAATTATGAAATAAAGTCTTGATATATTTAAAAATAAAACCAGATGTTTTTAAATTTTTATTTTTAAATGATTAATTTGTTTCAACCAACCTAGGATAGAGCGTCACTCCTTTGTTTAGCAGTAGTTATTCCTTTATCAGAATAGCCGAAGGACACTTTATCAGAAACAACATCTGCAATGATCTTTTGAAGATCTTTTTCCCAACAGAAAATTAGATTATCGCTATGTTGGCTTCAGATTAAAAAGTGACACTGTATTCAAATTGTGGTGGCAACCTTCAACGATTAGATACGCGATGAAAAATGTATAATGAGATGTCGTCCTAGAGTAGGAATCGCTCATATACAAGCACAAATGTGAAGAAATGTGTCTTGATCAATAATTAAACTACTAATAGAAAATAGTATTCCGCTTCCGCCCACATAAAGAAGCCAATGTATTGACGGTCAGATGAGGCTATGTTGAGGTATAGGAATGCATGGTAGGTAAAGGAAACATCTTGAACAAAAAATAAACCTTCTTTACCAATTGTCTTTTGAAATAAAAAAGACATAAAGAAACTATGATCGGCATTAAGAATACGACTAGTAATAACACATCCCTTGTATCTTTAATATAAAATATGGTATAGATAAAATCTAAACACTTCAACTACATCGGTGCATAGATCAGTGATAATGCACAAAGTAAAGAGAATGGGTAAATTGAACACAGGATGGGCAGCATCAGGCTGCTTTTGCTCCACAATTTATGAACCGTTTAATCTTTAATAAATTATTTTATTCGGTTATTAAAAAAAGAAAGGTTGTGATTTTCTGGTGCTGAGGTGTCTCGGTCTTGAGGTGTCTCAGTTTTGAGTCATCCCGTCCCTCAGTCGGCAGTGTTCAGTCGGCGGTATTCGGTCGGCGGTATTCGGTCGGCGGAGTTGAGTTGTCCTGCACCCAACTTTTCACTGTCTTAAGCAAATAGTTATGTAGGTAGCTCCCATCAGTTCTCCAAAGAGCAATAATAATTACCTGACCTGAAAAATGTTTTATAAATTTTAACCGAATATAGCATAGGCTGCTTGGACAATAAATGCCGAATATTTCCTGTATCGATAGGGCTATCTCACATTGCCATTCTATCAGTATTACATCCTGATGGCAGACAGTTATTCAAAAAAAAATTTTATAGTAAAATACAGTGTGCATTCTTAGCACAATAATTAACAATGTTCTTATAGTAATATAATTAGCCATATATTTACATTGTTCTTCTTTATGTATTGTACTCCATTAGGTCGTATAAGATCATAGCTCTCCACAACTTCCTGTCAATTGTAGATCTTAATAAAGTTTTTCTCTTATTTTCTCATACCCTATTCAGCCACCCATTTGCTTAAGACCACTAAGTATTCTATTGGTATTCTATTGGGTGTTTTCCAATGCACCTCTTTCCCTCTATCGCTCCCGTGAGTATCAAGTTTTTCTAGCCCTCCTTTCTCATTATGTGCGTAGAAACTTCAACTGTCTCTGCCTGATTTTATGTATAAGTTTTCTTTTTTGTTTCTATTTTCTCTAAAACTTCGTCATTGTTCACGTGTTCGATCCGCCATATCCTCAGCATCCTTCTGTAGAACGATATTTCTGTTGCTTCAAGACATTCCTTCAACGTTGTGGAGATCGTCCAGCACTCACTGTCATACAGGAAGACAAATACCACGTAATAGTTTAGTACTATTTTCCTTGTTTTTAGCAAAATTTTTCTATTTTGAGTAAGCTGTTCAGCTTTTTTGAATGTTTACTTGGTTATTCCAATACCTCTTCGGATTTCCGTGCCAGACTTTCCTTTCTCTGTTAAAACGTTTCCCAGATATTTAAATTCTTTGAATTTGGTATCTCCGATTTGCAATTCACACTTTGGATTCATCCTTTTCCTAAGAAGCATGCATATTTTCTTTTTTGCGATTAATGTTTAGTTCTTTATTCTCGCTTTCCTTCCCTAACTTCTGGAGGAGTTTTTGTAGCTTTCTTTCTATGCTTGCTATCAAAATTGTTTTATCTGCATAGCTTACGTTGTTAAGATATGCCAATAATGAATCCTGAGATAACAAATAAAAATGTCTGCCAATTACATTACATGTAAAAATGTCTGCCAATTACGTTACATTAATTTCTGAACACTGACAATTTAGTTATTCCAGGTTTTCGATGGATGTCCGTTGTAAAATATTTGTCAATATATTTTTTTAGTAACACTTTTTGCACTGGTTATTTTAGGGAATTAATTAAAAGTGAATTTAAATTATATATAAGCTAAGGCTATGTTATTAGTCACGCTTACCTTCGTTCCTGGCCACTGAAAATAACTTTCTTCTTGACTTGTGAAGTAGGCATAGGCTAAGTTCTGAAACTTGCTCTAGCATATTCCAAGTGGACACTTGAAAAATTCCTTGATTAACACTGTTTTTGCCTTCGCATTTAGATTTTAGAAAAAGGTGTGGTGATTTGTTTGTCGTTAGTGCAAAGCGACAAGTCGAAAGCTTATATGCGTGTGTCAGGACCTACTGCAGTCATCGCTACATAATATGCGCCATTATTGTTTCATTTCCCTTGGTTGATAATTGAATGTGATACTACATCATTAAAATGAATGCCATTTTTAAATATATTTCTTTGAATGAATCTCCGTTACCAACATATGCGTGCGCGAGCAAGTGATTAGAGACCCATTTTCTAAACTCAATATAGTCGATTTGTAAATGCGGTGAATCTAGCATCATTAAAAAAATGTCTGAGAAACACGAATTGATCTGAGACTTCTGACTGGAATTAGGTTGATGGAACTGTCCAGAAGCGATCAATGATTACATCAGCATGAAGTCATAAATGTTCACCTTGTGGGCAGCTAGAAGTTCTTCGTTTGAAACATTTCAAAATGGAGGCTCGCTGCATCCTGACCAATGACAGGTATGTAGTCCTAAAAAAATTATATTAATTGAATTTCTTAAAAAAAACGAGTCACGTGGTTTTGCAATCTGCCGTAGGCCGAAATAATGCTGTAGGATGATACTGAAGTAAATTATTCGAAATTTTTACGCCTCCTTTACAAGGATTTTCATTTTTTTTAAAGTTCTCTTTCAGAACCTGTAACTATACTTCTAATTCCTTTTTTTTACTGCCTTCCAATTTCTTAAAAATTCCGGCAGGCACCAAGTTTACTCTGAAAATGAAAAAGCAGGCTGTCATAGTTTCTTAAAAAGGCAACTTTTGATAGACAGATAGCTAGCTTCCTGAAAGTTGCTAGATTTTCGAAAATTCGGAATGAGTTAAAAGCTGGGAACGAGTATCTAATAACAGCAGCGAAAAGGAAATCGTATGGTTAGAGAACTCATATCATCAGAGATCCTAACTTGTTTCGATAGTTAAAATAATCAATTAGAGTATTGGAAAATTATAGCTAATTGTTAGCAAGGCTGAATTTCTCGGTAGCTTTTGGATTCACTCTGGGTTCCCCATACAGGATTCAACATATCCCAGTAAGGGTAGACAACGAAAAGTTTTATATGCATTAGGAAGTAACGTTTGTTTAAATTATACAATCCACTGAAAGTCTAAAATCTTTCCTCTCTTTTAGATGATGATGATGATGGTGGTGGTTATTATTATTATTATTACTATTATTATTATTGTTGTTGTTGTTGTTGTTATTGTTATTATTATTATTATTATTTCTTCTTCCGTGTTTTATCCTTAGTAATTATAAGTAATGATTTCCCCGTTATTATCCATCCCACTTCCTACCAACTGTCCCTTTTATATAAGCTCTTTAGATAGATTAATCAATGTTCCTCTCTGGACCTCTTCAAAACATCCTATGAGAGAAAAAATTATCTACGTTCTGATTCCTCGTAAAGCCGGCCAGTCATTTTCAACCATTTTTTTCTTTTCTAAATACAAGTTTCATTTTTGTTTATAGTTTCCTTAAACCTTCTTGCATACCCATATGATTCCTCCATAGTATATTCAGCATTATTCTGTAGAAAATCTCTTTTGTCTCAAGGAGATTGTCCATCGTTCACTGCCATGAATCAGGACTGATATTTTATAAAAATCATCATTTTAATCTTTTTTTACAAATCTCATCTCTTATAACATGAATAGTTTCAGAAAGGCTGTTCTGCGTCGATATTTCATGTGCGGACTGCTTAGCTGTCCGAGAAACATTCGAAGTCATGAAATTTGTTAGGGCTTAGTCTTCGATAACTAGCAACAATAAAATTATCTAAATCTCTAAGCAGGTTAGGTATTAACAAGACGTATCATTGTCTGGTATATGAAACACATTAGTAGAAATGCAAGATAGCTAGAATCGAGAACTGTTATGTGATGTCAGATTAGTCAATTGATTCAAATAGTTTCGGTTTATGGTCATGAAATTGTAGGACATCAATTTAATTTTTTCCTAGACTAATATCCTGTTGTTATACAAGCAGAAATGTGAAGAGATGGGCATTGATAATTTAAGTATTATATGCTGTTAGAAAACAGTTTTCTTTCCCGAGGATAATTTAATGAAGAAAGGGGCTATACTGATGGTTTAAATATCTATAGTTTGGATAAGAATAATCTTCAACAAAAAATCAACATCAGCTAACAAATGTTCCAAGAGGTTGAACTGAATGTATATATTTCAAAAACAGGAACTGTGATCGAGAAGTTGAATGAAAACAGTGATGGCAGCTACTCTAAATCCTTCTGAAAATAATTCAAGACATGGAATTAGTAAATATTAAACACTTCAAATATCGAAATAACTAATAACAAATTTAATATAGGACATTGAACCTATTATAGGCTGTGTTAGATGTCGTTAATCCAACACCGCAAACTGTTACAAAACCAAAACGACCGAAAATCTCGGTTAATGTTTTGAAATAGCCTTGTCAGATCAATACATTAATAAGGATGTCATGAGTGACATAAAAACCCCGTTAAAAAAGATCTTAACTATAGACCCGTATACAACCGTTTTCTCAGATCGATGGTTAAAAACTTCTTCGAGCGAATGGGGATTCCACGTCAAAGTGATGACCATCCCTCGTTACAGAATCACAAAGACATGTATCAAAAAACTGAATGCATATCATTTGAGGATTTTCAGTAGCTGTGAGAACTAAATTTTGATTTGCTTTATTTTATCTTATGGCATATCAACTTCAGAGATTTAGTTGATACGACAGGATAGGTTCGTATGAATAGAAATCTCTATTAATATTTTTTCCTTTCAAAAAATGTATTGCTCCTACTTTTACTATTAAAATCTATTTTCACACTTTCATAGTGTTTAAATTCCAGTTCGGTGGGATGTGGGGGGGTTAAATATTTTCCCATTGCTGGGACCTTAACAGGTGTTACCACCTCGGGTGAGGGTAGATCTGGGAACAACAGCAATTAAGTGGTGGTTCTATGCTACTTAAAACCTCCAGATTAAAGGCCTCTTCGTCGGATGTAGTTTATTGTTATACCCAGGAACTTTCATTGGGGGTGGGGGTATCGCGCTGCATAATTGCCTATGCTAAAAACTTCAGGTGACAGGGCGGACTAAAATTTGAATTGCACATCTATCTCGAAGAGAAAATCAAAATATAGACGTTCCATATTACATTAAAAAAAAGGTTAAGAAGAGTGACCCCCGCCATTACTGTACATCGCAATAACAGCTAGTTGACTTGAGCAATTTATTTTTAATATATTTAAAATTCAAACGATAGTAACAGTGATTGGTCAATGAATGAGGAATATTTCCCTATAACTAAATGAGTAATATTACAATTACCATTACATAGTTTTATCTCCTGCTCTAGGGCAAGCCCCCCATACATGAAGGAAAGCATGAATTATCATCGATATTCATCCGCACCTCAATTCGAACGGTATTTGACACAAGATTGAGTATCTTATTCCGCGTATTGGTGGACAAATGCCGGACACCTCTCATGCTCACTCGGCATCTCCGCTTTTGAGATACCTCAGGCACCTGACACTGACCCTACTACCCAGTTTCAGGAGTGATCGTATTAACTAAAGGGACAGACGCTTGATACCTGAACTCATATTAAATTTCAACTACCCGGCCTGACTGGGTGAAGTTTGTCTAGCGATCAGTGAGGTTCAAACTTTCTGTTCAGCCGACAATTGCTCTATCGTAGGAAGCCAGTTCATGCAGGCAAATATAAATCAATGAATATTACTTGTTTCAAAACATTTTCCTTCGCATCTATTGCTTTTTATGCCAATCAAATGTGAGGCAAATGGATATTTTTATAGCAAGAATGAGAGACAAAATTGAAAAAGGCTAGTGAGAGAAGAAGGTAGGAGAAATGATGTGGGAGTGAATTGTTTGACATCAAGGAAACGTATGCCGAGGATTTTAAAATGAGATCCCTAATTGCTTTTCGGTTTGATAGACCTTTGCGAAGAACTCAATTGCAAATGACCTGAGTGAACTTATTTTCAATCTGCAATCTCTTTTAAACACTTTTAGACTCTGTCGCACTTATTTTTTTTTTATCTTGGATGTATATAATGGCCTCTGAAATGATTTAATCGGTAACAATGGATACCAGTATTAATAACGGATAACAATATTACGAGTAGAATTTGAGCCAGGTAAGCATGAAATTTAGTGAAATGTTGTGGCTGACCTTAACAGAGTACGCCGCCATTTCAAAGACCACTGAGCTGTAGTTGCGTAGGTAAAATTGTGTGTATGTGTTGCGGGGGGGGTGTCAAGCAAGTAAGACGAATCACTTTAGTGTGGGGGAATTCCCTAATGAGAAGCTCCTCCCCAACGACTTAGAACGGCGACTTTGCGTTTCGAATAAAATAAGACAAAATAAAATAAAATAAAATAAAAATAATTGATTTTGCTGCCCTCTTTTATCTTGCAAATAAAAGTCTCACTAGTTGCCAAAAAGTCCAAGTAAGTTTCATTAAACATGCTAGATGTAGAGCTAGCGTAATGGTCATCCTTTTGGAAAGTGGGATTTGTGTTTCAAGATCAAATACCAGCCGAGCTTACTGTATTTACTTTCGCACACATAACTAATCTGTAACAAAAACATGCCTTTATTTGTTTTGATTGGTAGTCTCGAAAGACAAAACTGGGTCAAAAATCTAGCAACTCGACCTCATAAAAACCTTTTTGCAACCGAGACCCCAGTAGCCACATTCATTAAGGTGCTGTTCAAACTGATCAAACTACAAAGAATTTGTTTAATTATTATTTAAAATAATTAAACAAATTCTTTGTAGTTTGATAAATGTTTGAATATCTTCAAAGATATATTACAAAGTAATTACTAGTAAAATCCCGTACAATTGTTACTGATTCTACGGCTGTAACCGGATTTGGATGATATTCATACTAATTTCTTACAATTTCCTTTCCGTAAATGTTGCATATTTTCCAAGGCTCATATTGGCCCACTCTGTCATATCCGGTATTTAGTAGGTGGCAATATTATTATTATTATTATTATTATTATTATTATTATTATTATTATTATTATTATTATTATCTTTGATTTCTGGCGTTTACAAATTTCTTTCCTGGTCCCGCCCAGGGATCTAAGGTTAGAAATGGCATCATGATACTTTCCACTGACAAAAAAAAAAAAAAAATAGATAAATAAATAAAATAAAAATTACATAGATAAAGCCCTTCGTAAAGTGTGGGCTGTACTTGTCAGAACAATTTTTTTGTCTCTCTCAGAGGCATGGACTTCCAGGAATCCCTTCAATTAGTCAACTGGAATCTTTTCCAACCAGTCCTAGGGCTCAAACTACAACAGGGCTTGTTGATATTCCCATGTACCACATTTTTTTTGATTTCTATATCAAGGTCCTTGTATTTTGACCGCTTTTTGAATATCTTCAAAGATACATTGCAGTCAGCAGGGACTGCCATAACAATAAGGAGACACTTTTTTTTTGTTTCTGGTCTTTAATAACAATGTCTGGGCGATTGGCTTTGATTGTTCTGTCAGTGTGTATCTGTAGCCCCATAGAATTGTAACAGTTCCTATCTCCGTAACCGGGTGTGGGTGGTGTCCATACCATTTTCTTTTAGTTTCCTTCCCGTAGATGTTGCAGATTTTCCAGTGCAGATATTGGCCCAATCTGTCATGCGGGGTTTTATATTCAGTGGGTGCCAATATCGTGCAACCTGATACAAGATGATCAATCGTTTCTGGATATTTATCTCAGCATCTACATTTTGGGTGAACACAATATTTTAGTATATGTGTTTCATAATTCCTAGTCAACAAGCATTGGTCCTGTGCAGTAAGGATAAAACCTTCAGTTTCAGATTTCAGCCCTACACTACGTAGCCACTGATGGGTACGGGTTTTGTCTATGTCAGCTTGTTTGGTACGGGCAGAGTATTGACCGTGAAGCTATTTATCTCGCCATCGCTTCTGTATCTGGTCGGTTGCATTTGTCTTTGCTGTATTTTTTTAAGTATTTTGCATTTTCAGCTGGTGTATTGTGCTGCACTTGCATTTCTGCGCCCATTTGAAATCCCATTTTGAATTTGTTGGCTTCTTTTATTACGGAGTAAAGACGCTTAATACTTTCATGTTCATTGACGCATACCATCATCCAGTCTTCTGTAATTTCCAAGTATCTTTGGAGGCCAAATTTTGTATTTTTTTTTGTTTTTGTAGTTTTCTAGGACAGTTCTAGTTGAACAAATCATCTGCCTCCTTCGGATGTGGGCACATAAAGACGATCAACATCAGCTTTGGGATGATGCATGTGGTAGCAAGTGAGAAGCTTTCTTGTTTTGGTGTCCATTCGCTTAATTTCAGCTATGGTCAAGTTAAGGACATTAAAGCTGTATTGCACCACAGGAACAGCCAATGTTTTTATGGTCGATATTCTGTTTCTTGAGTTTAGCTCACTATATAGTACCAGACGTACACGCTTTTAGTAATCTTTTCTTATTTTTTTCCTTCATTTGAGGGTGTTGTATGCCATCACCTTCGCTAATTCCGAGGTACTTATAAGCTTCATCATGCTCCAGTTCCCTAATATTTTTGACAAAATCTAAATTTATTAAGGGTGTTTCTGTAATTCTACCTTTCTTGAATGTTACTTTTGCACATTTATCAAATCCGAAGTCCATACCTATGTTGTCACTGAAGTATTTTATAATATTGAGGAAGCCCTTCAACTCATTGTCGTCCTTGGCAAAGAGATCATCCATGTAGAGTAGGTGATTGAATTTTTTTTATTTATTTTGTAACCATAGCTACTGTTGTTCAGTTCATGCGTAAGGGGGATTATGGACAAACAACACAGAAGGGTTGACAGTCTGTTTCATGCTTAAATGAATTCTTCAGAAGATTTGATCCTACTCTAAGTTTGTCGTCTTTCAGCTGATATTTCTCAAAGAAATTTTGGAAAAATTATTCACCTGAAAATGACTTCCGTAATATTTTTCTATCTTTGGAAAAGCTGAGTAGAGTCATATGTTTTGTCAACATCTGTGAAGCGTCTCGTCCACACACACTTACACACATACACACAAACAAACAAACACACACACACATGTGCATATAGATAAATATATATATATTTGTATTTTTACGTGATGGAATACACAAATTAGACACGGGCATAAATTATCTATCTATCTATCTATCTATCTATCTATGTCTTATTATCGGTAAAAGCGCTCAGTATAGGTGATATAAAAGTATGAAAGTGGAAACTGACGTCAACATTATTATTATTATTACTATTATTATTATTATTATTATTATTACTATTATTATTATTATTGTTGTTATTTCCTTTCATTTTTCCTGTCATATCAATAAGTAGGCAGTTTTTTTGTTTGTGGTCTCTAATAAAAATTATTATTATTATTATTATTATTATTATTATTATTATTATTATTATCTTTGATTTCTGGTGTGTACACATTTCTTTCCGTGTCCTGCCCAGGGACCTAAGGTAAGAAATAGCATCATGACACTTTCCACTGGCAAAAAAAAAATACATAGATAAAGTCCTCTGTAAAGTGTGGGCTGTACTTGTCAGAACATTTTTTTGTATTTCTTTGAGGCATGGGCTTCCAGGAATCCCTTCAATTAGTCTACTGAAATCTTTTACAACCAATTCTAGGGCTCCAACTACAACAGTCACTGTTGATGTTCCCATGTGCCACATGTTTGAGATTTCTATTTCAAGGTCTTTGTATTTAGACAGATTTTGTTGTTGTTGTTATTATTATTATTATTATTATTATTATTATTATTATTATTATTATTATTATTACTAAACGTTAATTCTAATCACACGACTTTTTAACATTTTATGCTTTCATTAGAAAAAAAATAACATTAAGATCAAAGACCCTAGCATACAATTGGAATCATCAAAATAAAACAATTACTGATATGTACTATCCAGGAAATGTTAGATCAGGTGACGGAAAATAGGTTGCAGAAATCTGAAAATCCAATATAATAGCAAAACTACAAATTTCCAAAGCTAGAACAATTTTTAAGAATCATGGAAACTTCCTAAGGAACATAACAAAGAAAAGCATGCTATGTAATATCAATGCTGCAATATGGCAATGAATTTTGGACAATTTCGTCACAGATGAAGAAGGAATTTGACGCTACACATACGGCAGCTGCAGAATATTGTTGAAAAATCCAGGGATGGCACACATAATCAAGAATTCAACTTTTCAGGAAAAATAGAGTCAAAAAGAGATATGAAGATAGAATCAGAAAAAAAAAAAAAAAACCAGGAAAATATTGATAAAGTTTTATAAAAGATAGAAAGATATGGGGCATAGCATATAAAAGAAAAATTTTCATTTAAGCTAAAACAAGAATATCTGAACTTAGTAATATTTATGAGGCAACAATTTGTGTCATTTCTGTATTGCTCTAGCAATACATGCATCTTCATGTTATAATGTCATGACATAGTATAAGCTCTTTAGGGATTCCATCTTGGTTTCTTTGTTGTTGGAGATTTTCTTGCCTACAACCACTACACTTAGTTTCTTTTCCTTGATTGCCTCCGAGCCCTGAATATAATAAATTTCAATTTGATTTTTAAAGAGTTATTTTCCATGCACCATTTTAAAAAAAAAATGTTTCTGCAATAAATTCTACACATTAAATGGGATTTTTGCTTCTTCCTGCAACATTGAATTAGAAATCTGTTTCCTAATTTGATTTTGCAAAAAGCAGCCTGAAATACTTTCAAATGCATCCGTTTTAATTTTACGGATTCTAGATGCATGCAAAAATGTCTGACTAACCAGAAAATCCTGATTACAAGACAACAAAAATGGAAGCATGCAAACTTGAAGGATTTGGATCTAAAAATACGAAATCCTTAGAAGTATGTAGCATAATTATGCTACATAGGTAATTTTATAGGACTGTAATATTTCTTTAAAAGAGCACAGCTTCACTGTGCAAAAGAAGAATAGGTTTTGTAGTGAAGTTTCATAAAAACCTATACCTAGTTGAAATATTAATTAAAAGCCTCATGCATTTTAAAATCTAAGTGACGTTTTTGACCGCAAAATTCTTGTTAGAAACAAGGAAAAGTGTAAGATAACAGTAAGATATCAGTAAGATAACAATGGCGACTGAAAAATTTGCTGACTGATGAAGAGACTTGCGGCAAAAGATAGTTTACTTTGGTTTGGTTTGATTTACGGCATATCAAGCTCAATGGGATATTTAATGTCGACAAGATTTTTATTTCTAGTAATAATTGATCTCAAAATATACTGCTGGTATTCTTTTTACTCAAAAATAGATATCCAAAAATAGAAAGGATGTGTCTACACACCTTTCTTGTTCAACTTATACAGCGAGGCGATACTGAGAGAATTAAAAGTCCTACCAGGATTAATTATTGGCGGACAAAATCTTAACAACATAAGATATGCAGATGAAATAGTTTTGCCAACAGGCACGGAAATAGGACTACAAAAACTCCTACAGAAGCTAGAGAAGGAAAGCGAGAAGAAAGGATTAAATATCAGCTTCAAGAAGGAAGAACGCATGCTTGTTAGTAAAAGGATGGTCCCAAAGGGCAAAGTGCAAATCGGAGATACCAGAATCAAACTTATGCAGAAGTTTAAATATCTGGAAAATGTTTGAGCAGCCGGCGGAAAGTGTGACACTGAAATCTGAAGACTTATTTAAATAACTAAAGATTCATTGTAAATGTAGAGTACCTAGAAATACAAAAACTTTCGATAGAAACAAGGAAAAGTATACTAAATTGTTACATAATAACTATCCTTCTCTATGACAGTGAGTGTTGCTGAAGATACTATGGGCCAAACATGGTCCGAACGATGAAGAGTTAGAGAAAATAGAAACAAAAAGGAAAACTATATTTAAGATCAGAAAGAGAAATTTGTGGTTTCTAGGGCACATAATTCTTTCACTACCAATATGGAGTCTTCCAAATTATATTTGAAGAAATAGAAACTTCGTCCGTTTTTTGAGTTGGTTAACATGATATGACGCAGTAAAGGTGGAAAGGGATTAAGAAAAATATAGAACGAACATTCATCCTCCATTTAAAAGCCCAAAAAGAGTTACGAGATGAAAGTAGTAACATTTGATTTTGATAATAATTAAAGGCTAAATCTACATTTGAATGAAAAATAATCAACAGTCTTTGATTAAAAATTCGCCGAGAGTTGTATCTTTGATTTTTAGAGCATCGGTGTCCCAGTAAAATAAATGCCCGTGTTAGAATCTTAATATTCAAGAGATTTATGAAAATACAGGATATGGCTTTTACCCTTACTCAGTAGGAGAGAATATTGCATCTGATAGTCCACAATTATTGCCCAGCATTTTCAAACGTTCCTTTAGGTTTTTCACAACTATTAAGTAAGTTCTATTTGTCTATCTAGATCAGGTCTGCACAAAATACGGTCTGTGGCCTGCATACGGACCTCGGGCTGCATAAGGCTAGCGCGTTGCATACAGCCCGCGGGTTGTATACTTCTAGCGGATTGCATCCGACCCGCGGGCTGCATCCGGCCTGCGGATTGCATACGGCCAGCAGGCTTTATATGGCCCGCGAGACTATCCATTGTTAACAGCGAAATGATTTAAAAATAGTTCATCAAAATAAATTGGGTGATTAATCACGAACGAAAAATTCATATTTTGTGGAAGTAAGACTTTATTCAAAATATATTTCTACGTCTTTTTATCTAATTAATCTTTATAATTATGCATAGAAAAATAAAGCGCTATAATTTCCTCTTCATTCCTTTCTGTATATATATATATATATATATATATATATATATATATATATATACATATACATATATATATATATATATATATATATATATATATATATATATATATATATATATGTGTGTGTGTGCCTGTGTGTGTGTGTTTCTATTTAACTGCTAATCAGTAATTTACGATAAAAAATATTCTTAATTTTCTACAATCAGTGTGGTCCTTGAAATGTTTCAGATCTGCGGACCTGATCTAGTTAATGAAACATGTTTGAAATGACCAACGAATATCTTATAGCTCATCTCCTGTAAAACTCTGAATACTAATCCATTCCTTCCCAGACGAAAATAAGACCTGAAGCTCCAGTGATGTTCTTCATGTGAAGAATGCTGAAACTAGAATGAATTTTGGAGAATTCAACACACAGAGGACACAGTGAAGGCAATAGAAGCACGAGGAAATAGAAAATAATGAACTTACCTCGTTTGACTGAATGAATGGCATGCAAGGAAATAGATTTTCTATACTAATGCTCACCCAGTACAAAATCCACACAAATGAGAGAATCACTATGTGATGATGTATGAGCGTACGGAAAGGTAAGAAGTGAATATTCGTGCCATTATGTTGGAAAGATACAAGTTAGGTTATAAAAATGTCAGGTTAACTGGGCGCTACAAAATAACAGAAGTTATGGCGAGTTGTGTTCGTTTTAGATTTCAATATATATGGCACGTACAAGAAGAATAGGAGTCATGAGTTCGACCATAGTTATAAAAGCAATAGTGGTATCTAAATAAGTTCTCATCGGATTGAATATAGACATCATTATTCATCTATGAGACCAGCTTGTTAACCATTTCACAATGATTCTCAGAATTTATAAGAAACATTATGATTATCGGCCAAATAAAATTGTTTGTATATGTTCAGTGGCATATCTGACTCTATGTATTATGTAATGCCGAAATCTAAATATTTTGGACACAATTTTATTTTAGTTTTTTAGGTAATGGTTTAGTGATGCAAGTCTTACTAATTAACGCATAGCTGGAGGAAAAGAGGTGAATTCATAACTTTCGCCAGTGTCTTTGCGCGTAAGTGAATATACTGGACCCTAAGAGAATTAGAACGGCTATCTAATTAAAGGTTCTGAGCTATTATCCTTTACAACACTCCTGTATCTGGTATCACCAAATGGTCACCTATCTAGTTACTGACTTATTTCAACTAAATTTAACAGATATGGGACACAATAAGGCGTAAATTCAGTACCCCAGTTTTCGAAGTTGATGAGCATCGCTCTGACACAACACAATTCCCACCCGAGAGTTTTGCTAACATATCAATGACATCTTGTGTGGATCAGAAGTATGAATCTGCGCGATGAGGTTGTTAAACATTGCAATATGTCGATAATATTTTTCCAAATAACTTTTTGAATGTGAATACCTTTTTGCTGATGTTATTTGCAACAGTAATAAAAGTTATAAATGCATATTCACTTAGAGAGAAGAGACTCAATAAAAACAATATGATTTTTTTAACATATATTTTTTTTTACTGCAGGATACCATCACCTCTCAACTTGAGAGAAACCATTCAACAATGAGAAAAATAACCCAACATTGTTTGGTGTCATAATAGCAAAAAGCAAAACAAAACAAAAACTTTATAATAGCAACAATGAAAACTAAAAAACTATACTTACAATCAAGAAGAGGAATATGGACTTTTCAGAATATAAACAAGGAAAGAAATATGAGAAAATTAAATACTCACAAGGTTTTTGACGGCAAGAATGAGACAATTACAACGTGAAGGATCTTGTCTGGATAGCAGGCAGATTGTGTATAGGGCTATGATAAAGAGGCCATCCTTCGATCTAAAAGGAAGTGAACCCTGATACTGCCCGATTATTCACGTACTGAAGAAACACAGCCGGTTTTATTAATCAATATCACCCTATGCTAGGCATTAAAACCACTAATACACAGGGGGTTACTAATGAGCGTGTAGAGGAAAGAGTAATCAGGAGATAGCGATTGACATTGCATTGAAATATTTGCAGACTAAAGTTGTCTGGAAAGCATGAAGACGGAAGGCAATTCCACAAAAGAGAAGTGCGAGTAAAGGAATTGTAAGCATAGAATTTACGGTTACATCTAGCGAGCTCAACTGTAAATTAATGAAAACTCGAAGCAAGCCTAGTAGTGCGCTTAATTTAAAAAAAAAAATTATTAGGTACCTTAGCGAAGTTCATCCGAAAAATTACCATGACAGTATTTATAGAAATGACACAGAGAGACAACCTTACGGCGGTGGTAAAGTGACTGAAGCCGAGATGCCAGGTCAGGACCAATAATACTGCTGATTTTTCTTTAAATTTCATCAAGGAGCTTATGGTAAATAGAAGGGCAACGGACATAAAAGAAGATGAACACAGTTTGTGTAGAAAGAATATTTACAATGAGATTTTGGACTTACAGAAAATTAGTTTAACCAAAATAATTAGTGGAATGCCGAAAACATTTTCTCTTCGATCTTCAATGATTTTCTGTACAATTACATTACTTACATTTTATGCCCAGAATAAGAATAATTCTTATTCTTTACGTTTTAATCTTTATTTTTATGATGAGCCCGCATTTTGTTTTGTTTTCGTTTTTTTTTTAATTTAATACAAGCAATTTTTTCTCTCCGCTATTTCTCTGATTCTACATAGTTATTCGTCAACCCCGCCATTCTTTTTGATCTCATATTTTTTTCTCTTTTTTTCTTGCCTTATGATGAATTGCAACCCTTTAGCCAAAAAATGTCTTACTTCTTTTTTTTATAATCCTGGTGCCCATCTTTTTCTTCACAATCGTTTCAGCGATTTCTTTTGCCCGCCCTCCACCATTTTCACTCCATGATCTGTTCGCATAAATTTGTTGTTTTTCCTCGTCCCTCTGTTGCATATGCCACACAACTTTGTAAATCTTGCTCGACTTTTTCTTTTATCTTGTTTGTCGATCCTTTAGTAAGCTTTATGCTTCAGTGAAGATCATCCTGCTTATCTTTGCCTCCCCGATCGAAAGACGCCATAAAGGCGACAAAAGTTGAATGAATTCAAAGAGTAAAAATCATTGGTTGTTCTTTTTTGAATGAAAAAGGAAAAAAAAAAAAAGACTGTTCATAGAAGTAAGAACTTGCTTAAGGCGCGCAACCTCCTTGTGAAGAAGTCAGACAGACAGACAGACTGACTGGCACTGAGAAGGAAGTGGAACGTTGTAGGTGGGGTTGAAGTCATAGCAGAACAAAAGAACGAATAAATATGTAAAAATAAAGAACAAACGATGGAAGAATGAAAAAGGAAATAGATAAAGAAAGAAAGAAAAAGCACCAAACGTATCAAAGAAGTAAAAAAAATGAAAACGAACGCTACGAAGAAAGAAAATAAAAGGGATAAAAGAAAGAGAATGGAAGAAAGAAATAACGGATACAACAGTAGAAAAAAGGAGGATGTAAGAAATATGTAGGAAGAATGAGAAAGGAAAGAAAAAAATGGTGAAATGCAACAAAGAAACGTGAACGAAAGTAAAAACGTTAACATACGAGAAGTAAAGAAACATTACGTAAACAAAACAAAGAATGAAATAAAAAAAACAAAATGAGAGCAAAGAAAGAAAGAAAGAAAGTAAAAGAAAAAAAATACGCTATATAGTATCACAAAGGGAAAAAAATATATAAAAAATCAAGCGCAAAAAGAGAAGGCGGAATAAGAATCAAAGAGAGAGAACGAAAAAGAAAGAAAGAAAGAAAGACACAAAGAATAAAATAAAAAATAAAGAAAGAAAAAGAAATAATACAAGAAAATAATAAGGAACCAGAGTAGACAAAAGAACGAACGAACAATAAAGCACAAATAAAGAAAGAAAGAAAAAAGAGACAAATACACTATATTGAAATTAGGAGATATAGAGCTGTGAGGCTGGAGTTAAAAGTTGTTTTTTTTTTGCGTTCCAACCTCAAAACATGTTAATAAAACGACTATTATTACTATTAACATCATCGTTGACTGAACTAATCCCAGGAAATATCAATATTTTTAGACGA
Source organism: Acanthosepion lycidas (assembly GCA_963932145.1). NCBI lineage: Eukaryota > Metazoa > Mollusca > Cephalopoda > Sepiida > Sepiidae > Acanthosepion > Acanthosepion lycidas. The sequence continues at coordinate 10,938,864 of OZ010572.1, read as the reverse complement.
CATAAAAAAGTTATGAGAACAAAAGAAGCAAGAATAAGACCAATCAATAATCATAGCAAGTATTATCGGTTCTCTAATATTTCACTCAGAAAGAGATAAAAAGTATGACTGGTTAGGAAAGGAAATTAGTATTAAGAAATATTAAAGAGCGTAAACATTGAAAATACAGAGAAATAAAAATATAAATACCAGTATCTTTCCTAGAGGATGAAAAAGACAAAATAGTTTTGGAACTTTAAGATTCATCAGTATCACCCAAAGGAGACTGGATCCGTTAGTAGTCAACAAAAATAAGAGAACGTGCCTGAGAGTGGATATCAATGTGACACTGAGTAGAGATAACAGAAATTGAAAAAAAAATCTTATAATAATCTCAACGCAGCCTGGGAACTAATGATATTGTGGAATATGAAGTTGACACAGTGGCTATCGTTAACGGAGCACTAGCAACAGCACAGAAGTGTATAGGCAACAAGCTGGATCAGTCATGGCCAAAGTGGGGCCCGCATCCATATATGACCCGTTTCGTTTTCTGAATGTTACGCCGAATACCTTGAGGAGAATAATGTTTATTAAAATTCTCTTTAATTCGTTTCGTCTACACTTGTTCACTCAAATTTTCTCATGTAACTCCACATATATAACAAATGATTAAGCACAACGTTTGTTGAATTTTTTAACTTTTGGTTGAAAGTAACGTTTTCATCATTTTAAACGATTGGTGATTTTCACTAAAGAAAACCATACCTGTAAATAATATTTTCTTTAGAAACAGGACAGTCATAATAATCATTTGTCAGGAGAAGAGATATATTTTTTGGAGAAGAAACATACTTTTTCTTTAGAGAAGAAATATATTTTTAATATAAAAAAATATTTTTTTGTATTTTTTAATAAATAAATAAGAAACAAATCACATACAAAAATGTACGTTAGCCACTGTCATCTGTCATAAAATTATACTGGGATTTGATTTTGTTTTTTTAATTATTGTGAAAACTTTACTCAAAAAACCAATTAATGGAATTCCCAAGAAAATGACAAGGTACATAATTGTTGGCCCTATCTTCTGCTATCAATCAGTAAAACCCTTGCACAGGTTTTATCAATGCTAATTACTAATCCCAATGAGGTCCCAGAATGGATCACTGAAGGTATATCTACTATCAAAAATGATTGAAACAGATACTCCGAAAAATTATAGGCTAATAACATGCCTGTTCACCATATGTAAATTGATCACATCTGTCCTGAGGAAATGAACTTACTCAACATTCTTCCCTTGGAAAAGAAGGGATATCTGAGAGGTTCATATCGTTTCAAAGATCAACTATTGATCAATAAAATGATCCTGGAAAATTGCATGTAGAGTAAAAAATAATAAAAGAAACCATGTTCAAAAGAGAATATCAAGTGAGTGACGGAATGAACGTAGAACATAATATACCTATTGCTGGGTCAAAACCCTTAAGAAGAAAGCAAAGAAAAATGCAATCAACTAGATACAGAGACGATGGCAAGATAAACCTTCTCAATGTCAATATTCTACTCGTAACAAACAAGTTAATGTAAACAAACTCGTACCTGTCTGTGGCTACGTAGAAAAAATTGAAAGGTCTTATTATTGCAGCACTAAGTAGAAATTACCAATCATACACTCAAAAATTATGTTAGCCCATAAATATTCAGAAACAACTGATAATCTTGCATCGGGTTGCACACTATTAGCGCCGACTGAATATAAAACCGACATGAGATCGTGGGCTAATATCTGCATTGGGAAATCTGCAACTTTTATGGAAACGAAATAGCAAGGAATTGGCCTGAACACCACCCAGACCCGGTTACAGCGATAGGACCTGTAACAATTTTTACGGGACGTTACACTATACACAGATGGAAAAATGAAAGTTAATCGCCCAGAAATTGTGATCTGAGACCGCAAAAACAAAATGTGCCTTCTTATTGTCATAGTTGTCGCTGCAGATCATAATGTATCATTGAAGATCTTCAAAGAACTATCAAAATTCAAGGAATTTGAATTGGAAATTCGGCAGATGTTGACATCAGTAAGTTCAGTTGTAGATGGAACCTTCAGATTTATTGAAAAAGTTACAGATAGTCTCATTGAAATGATTCCTGGTAGCCCATGCTTTAAAGAACGTACAGCTCACACATTACGACGTGCTTCTTCTATGTAAAATGTTGGTGATTTTAGTTTTTTACAAAATATGATCAGTGGAAAATGTTATGAAGTCATTTTAGACATTAGGTCACCGTTTTGGACGGATCTAGGTAGATTGCTCGAAATTAATTGCTCAAAAATCATTTCTCGAACAATCAATTGCTCGAAAGGCAGATTGCTCGAAGTAATTTCGAAGATCGAAGTACCACATAAACTGCGCTGTCTCACGACACGTCAACGGAGCTGGATATAAAAGCAACTCAACTTTGGCAGACCTGATTTTTTCTGTATTTATTTTCTATTTCAGTAAATTTGGAGATCTCGAACCCTAGAGATGGGCGTAACTTTTTTTGAGAGCTAAAAAGGAAAGAAGTTGTGTTTGGAAGGATATCTATATATTAAGGACAAAACTGTGAACAATAAGATTTACTGGAAATGTGAAAAAAAAAAGGAAATGCTTAGCACGTGTTTCATTTTTTTTAATCACAGGTTTCGAGCAAACTGTCTTTCGAGAAAAAAATAAGACCTTCTATATAAATGTACTCGTTCTTTAATTTTAACTGTTCAGTTAACAACAATAAAGTTGGATTATTTTATCTTATAGTAAATATTAGAAACAATGTAGTTTTATTTTTTTTAACCACAGGTTTCGTGCAAACTGCCTTTCGAGCAAATGATAGTTCGAGAAATTATTTTTCGAGCAATTTACTGATGAGAAGAAGAAGAAGAAGAAGAAGAAGAAGAAAAGAAGCAGCAGCAGCAGTAGAAGTAGAATTACCTTAAAGAAATAAAAACAATAGCATTGTACTCACAGGTTCAGGTACAGCACACACCTTACGAATGGCTTTATATATGCAATATTTTTCAAAATTGCTCATTTCTGACCTTAGGTCTCTGGTCGTGATCCAGTAAAAATGAGTATAAACAAGAAGAAATAAAATAATAATAACAATAAATTCTTTACTTAGGTTCTTAACTATTTTGTTGGCTTCCATTTCTGATTTCAACTCCAGTAAAAGTCAATATTATGATTGTTACTTTTTAATGTAAACATTTAATTAATTCTTTCTATTTTATTTTGCTTTTTTCAAGACTAATATCAGATGCACCCCGTCACTCAAAGTTCCAAATTTGAACACCGACAAAAATTATAAATGTAAAATATGTATTTCCATGTTCCTATCAGTAATTCGGGTTCGATCGCAGTTAAAGGAAGACTTCCTATAACGTTGTATGGAGAGGACGATTACAAAGGTAGAAAGATTCAATCCACTAAGTATTTTGGTGACACTATCTTTCCATCTACAATTCACGCATTTTAGCTCTGTACTTCATTCAGCTATGATTGCAAGCATTTTTGACAAGAAGTAGAAAAAAAAAACTAAGATAACGAGTTGAAAATACTTTGAAAAGAAAAGAGGAACAAAAAAAAATACATTACTCAAGGAAAATCAAAAGACTTGGACACCCGTCTCCTACATATGATGGAGCATTATAAATGGCTGTCAATTATGCCTATTGACTCATCATCTTAAGTTCAGCGGTTAATTAATCTAACAAATTTATAATTGCAAGAACAATAAAGAAATGAAAAGAGCAATCATACTATTTAATTCATTATAATTGAACATTTTTTTCTAAATCTTGTGGTTCCTGATAAAAATTGCCTGGCTGGAAGCCCTAGGAATGCGAATTGAGAAAGTCATCTTTTGTCTGTAGTTAAAATAAAATCTTCAGTATCTACATTTAAGCAAATTAGTCTAATGATGATATAAATATAGACTACTTATTGTTGGAGATAAATCCTGTTTATAATTAAATTTCTTCGTTGACTTAATTTTAACTTGATTCAGTCAATGCGGAAAGTGTAAGACAAACAATTCAATCTCCAGTATTCGGTTCTGTATTTTTACTAGTTTCAACAATTCTACCGCTCACAAATAGCCCCTGACCCTACAAGGATATACGCTGCTTTTATCAAAACCTTTTTATCAAGAATAAAAAACTTCATGATTATGACAACATTTCTTACATATATGTTTGGTCTAAACTTCGTAAAATTAATCTCGAGATTCTAATACAGTACGTAGAATTTGGTATTGTATCGCTGTCGCAGAGATTAAATGCCCTGTAGATGAAGGTTATTCGCGAAGAATCGGCGAGGTGTTTCAAATTCAAGCCTACCGAAAGTATTTTAACCTATTGAAGGTTACTGAATAGAATAATCAGACGAAGGTTGGTAATGAACGATAATACTAAAGACACCAACAACGAATAAGTTTCGACAGTGGCGCGTAGAAGGAGTCAACTGCTAGAAGTGAGTGAAGTGAATTCCACAATGAATTTCCAATTGCAGGATATCTCCCATCCGCCCTACGTGGTCAGATTTGTCATAAGACCGAATAAAATGTGGGGTATCAGAGTTCGTAGGCTCGGCCAAAATGTCCTGTAGACCTCCGTATAAAATGCGATCTGGTAGCTGTTTTCCGAGACGAGACTCTACCTTTCGACATAGACTCGACTGAAATCCTATCTGCCCGGATGCACAGAGTTTGAATACCATGGCTGAAAACAAACCTCCAATTGCAGAATATCTACCAACCCCCACCCCATGCGGTCAGACGTGGAAAAAGGTCGAATTTAATGTGGGGAATCCGAGTCAGTAGGTTCGACGAAAAATTCCCCGTAGACCTATTTTCTAGTATGTTGACAATGAAAATAATAATTTTCATTCATAGAAATGACTGAAATTCTCATGGTCACTAAATATTAGGTTGGTGCAAAAAGAAAAAAAAAACCAAAAAAACGTCAAAAACCGACATTATTTTTGCACCAACCTAATATTATGGATCTTTTTTAATATTTTCCTCTAAATCTGTGTTTTTCATACTGTTAAAATGTTTCATTATACATTCTTTTCGCTTTCACTTATATGCATTACTCATTCTTGGTAATGGAATTGCAAGTCTTCAAGTGATCTGATCATTTCTCTTTCGTAAATGTCTTCGTTTCTGACTTTGTATTGCCAATCTAAATGAAATCCTATCTTCTTGAATATTAGTAGGGTTAATTCGTTTGAAGACATTTTAACCAGTAACTTTTGGAAGGTACACACCCGTTGCTTTAGGAAAAAAGTGGAGGCTTTTTCCCTTGCCCGAATGGTTAAAGTAGCAGAATAGCCTAGAATCTCGACATGGTTGTAATCTAGATTAAGACAAAGACTATATGCTTAAACAGAAACTGCTATTATTTTTCGCAAGAAGACGTGACATTTCAGTGATAGTAAATAAAAAGTGATCTTAGAGAGCAAGACTCTTTGGCAGAAATGACATGACATTAAAAATATTTGTACCCTGTGCAAGCTGTTATTTAATGCTTCCAAGGTTGTTGGTTTCTTACAAGAAGGTTACCTGTTCTTCTAGGCATTGCAAATATTATAGATGAAATCATCAATCTATACTGGGAAAAGCGATCAAAGTTTCTGGACCATCTATATTTCTGAGATGAGGTATTATGTACATTATTTACATTAATCGAACTATTGTCCTCATCCTTGTCGACATATTTATTGCAACGTTTAAGCCGTTGTACGCTCCGGCCGTCATCAGGTGGTTGGAATGTCGAACTGAACCCTTTATTTCCCTCACAGGGGTAGACTGTTCTAGTTCCACGTGCCAGGTTTTTGGGTTTTTTTTAAAATACATGTCATTTATCAGTTATATCCTGTTAATTTCCCTCTGAAAGTTCTGCACTGACTTCAGCTGCGGAAAGAAATATAAAGGGGAGACAGGCCGCCCCCTTAAGGTTACGCTTCAAGAACACAAGAAAGCTGTAACACGAGGGGAAGTGGGAAATCAGGCGTGGCTGACCACATATGGAGAGAGAAGTGAGATCACCACCCTCTGTGGGATCAGATGGAGGTCATAGACAAAGAACTCCATTGGGAAATTCTTAAATGTAAGGAATCAGCACATATTCTAGCCCACAAAAATCTCCTGAGCCGACCAAGCATAGAAATGGATACATTATGGGAACCAGTAATAAGGTGTGCCAGAGAAAAGCGATAATAACAACAAAAATTGCAATATGAGCTCTGGTAAAAAAAAAATATATAAATAATAACAGCAAAAATTGCAATATGAGCACTGGTAAAAAATGATGCTGAAGTCATTAGGTTTATAATACGCATAAATTCATACACATGGCCCAGTGGATAAAAG
>OZ010572.1:10892459-10927459 GCA_963932145.1 Acanthosepion lycidas | reverse complement strand
TCATGCTAGATGTCAGTCAGTGCAACGCGTACCATGTGACTAAAACGAAGGGTATCTATAATGTTATTTGTGTGATCATTCAGTAAAGAAGCAATGTGCGCGATGAGAATTATCTGTCGCCATTCTTGGTCACCGAATGGAGAAACACGAGTCTTCAAACTTGTGCACAGATTCCCAACAGTGAGAAAGCTTTGTAATTGGCGTAATTATATAAACAATAGTAGTGCAGTCTTTCACACATCACATCGTAGACAGGATGTAAGGTGAACCTGCTGATTCAGTCCATGCTACCTTTTTACGAAACCACTCGCTGATAGTACCTGACGAAATTAAATTAGTAATAAAATGTAATGAAGACCATGACTTATAATTTTGCTGCTACAAAAGCTTCATTAAACACACAAGCATACGCACACGCTCTCTCTGTTTCTCTCGCTCTTTCTCTCTCTCGCGCACACACACACACACATATATATATACATATATATATATATATATATATATATATATATTTATATATACATACATATATATATATATATATATATATATATATATATATATATATATATTTATATATATGTATACAGGGTCTGAATGATGTAACTACAAAGTACAATATCATATAAAATAAATTACAAACAGGAGTAGATGCGAAATTCTGTCAAGCCTAAAGTTTTATGTTAGCAAAATCTAACAAGTATAAAAAAAGACTTTCTTCTCTGAAAGAAACGTTCCAGGAATCGTGACCCACTGAATATTATCGGATCTTAAAACATCAAATGCCATACGTGATACATGATTGGCCGATCATGGTTATTTCGAATAATGACTAATTACTTGTGATAGTATGACATTTTTCTGTCATATACTGGCGGACTACCAAGGCTATTGGTATAAAGCTGTACAGCTACTTAATCCATAATTGTGAGAAAAACATATAGCTTCATATTTTCGCAAGAATATTTAAGCACAAGTGAATGTAACGAAACCGACTCTAGAATTCGAACACGGATTGCTCTTTCCAAGTCGTTATCCATTTCACCAATTCTCTTATCCTAATCTGATCTAGTGAATACTAACACATCATATTTGCTTGAGAAACAAATGTAGTGTTTCAACATATATCTTTTTTACATATTAAACATATTTTTTTTTCTGCAGCCAATATTAGTGTTGTTTAGATTAGGTTCGGTTATTTCGTTAAACGTTTGCAAAAAACAGATAAATTCTTCCTACGAGGGAATAACTTAACACAAAAAGAACATGAGTTTTACGCCTTTGAAAGTAAAAAGTTGCACCATTTAACAAAAACCTACAGGAATTTGAAAAGGACCTACTTAATATAATGCATAATATCTCCTTTCAAAAAAAGAAAAGCAACTCCCAAAAACATCTCGACCAAATAGTCAAAAGCATCACCGACAGCGATAAAATACTAGTTAAGTCCGACAAAACGGGAAACTTCTACAAATTGACGGCAGACGACTACAACAAATTAATAAAAAAAAAAATAACTAAAACTTATAAAAAAGCTCATAATAATAATATGAATATGGTAGACACTATGAACACAGCTAGTAAAATTATTACTGAAAAATTTAAAATAAGTGATAGGCTAGGCAAACTGGCTGAAAAAGAATGCTTCATCACTCTATTATTAAATTGCTAAATAATGAAAATTTATTTGACCATAGACATGAGTTAACGTTTTTTTGCTGACATCAACAAATTTTAGCATAAAAAAAATTAAATTTAGTAGTTTAATAAAAGGTTTAAAAGCATTAAATAGAAAAACCCTTTATTTTTAAAAAATCAAATAGTAGTTCAGTGCGACGCGTTTATATATGAAACAGCCATTTGGATAATAAATAAATAAACAGATAAAATAAAATAAAACACAATCACCAGGAGACATGGTGCCAAAAAGTATCTTTTACTGTAATTGAGCAGACGATGTCAGTACATGAATGCCACCATCCGTTTTGACCTCTTTCAAAAGGAGACTGATATGCGGATAAAAATTAACTGTTAAAACCCTATCAAAATGGTCCCCCCAGCCGTTTCCATAGTAATTAATTTTGTGAGCGAACATTCTTATAAAGATGCGTAAATTTCAAGATTGGTTATTCCTAAATTTTCGCTTGAGGATGAAACATGGCTTGATACCTTAATTCAATTTAATTTTAATGATTATATCGAGAGAACTCTTATGTAGTGAAGGAATAATATTTTTTAAAAAATGAATTCAAAAATACTAAAGAACTCCGGATTATTTACATAACGTGTTCTTTCCTATTTTTCTACATACCTGCAACACACACACACACACACACACACGCACACACACATAAATATATATTCATAGACTCACACACACACATATATATATAGTTCCAACTTTGTAACACATCTTTCCGCCAAAACATATTTGATATATAAATAATTTACATACATATATATTTTCTGTTTTAAGTTACTGTTATAGATACAAATATTTAAGTAATTGCTCTGTGTATTATACACATTATTAACATTTATCGGCCTGAATGTCCGAGAAGTGTCATAAAAAATCTGTGTCCTCCGACAGGAATCGAACCTGTATCCTACACGTTGATTTGCCACACCATTTAGCTACTGAGGAAGCGTCTGTTTAGCAAAGTCAAATTACTGTTTTTAAACTATAAATTTCCCATGATTTCTCTTGAACACTCATATCTGCTCGAAGCGTTTCTTAACGTAAACAAATGACATCATATATTGAAATAATTTAGTCCAGTTCATAATATGCATACTAGAAATACTAATGAACATACTGCAAAGCGTTGGTTTCGAAAATTCAAGTCGGGAAATTTGTCTCTCCATGATGAGCCTTGCAGTGGACGACCACAGATCTCGAATGACGGAGTCCTGAAGGCAGCCATTGAAGAGGACAGTAGTCTAACGTGTGGTGAACTTGCAAGATAGTTCAACGTTTCCGATGAAACAGTTAGACTTCACCTGCACCGCCTAGGTAAGACGTAAAAATTGAGCAAGTGGGTTCTGCAAACGCTGTTGGAAGTCCACAAGGGACAACGAGTGGCAGCCTGCGTATAAATGCATTCTCGACTCTGTACCGCATCCCTATTCAATCGAGTGCTTACCAGTGATGAAACGTAGGTTCTGTACGAAACTCTCAAGCGTTCCAGACATTGGTTGTCTCCTCAGGATGCAGTCCCTCACACCGCAAGACCGCCTATGCACACACGCAAAATTATACTTTGTGTCTGGTGGACAGGTCGTGAAGTGGTTCATTATTAACTGCTACCAACGGGCCAAACTGTCATTGCAGACCTATACTCGCAGCCATTGAAACGTGTGCAACAGGCATTGCGCCAGAAGCAGCCAACACTGGTGAATCGCAAAGGTGTGCTTTTCCTCTATGACAACGCCAGGCCGCATGTGGCGCGAGTGGTCAGGGATACCATACAGCAACTTGGGTGGGAGACTTTGTGCCATCCACCTTATTCACCTGACCTTGCGCCATCCAATTACCACCTCTTCCACTCCCTGGATAATCATCTTCGTGGGAAATCCTTTATCAATGAAGCAGACTTGCGCAAAGCCCTCACGGACTTCTTTGCGTCAACCCACCCCCACCTCTCCCGAGTTCTACTGTAAAGGCATTGAACAGCTGGGGACACGCTGTCAGTTGGTGCTGGATGCCGATGGCGATTAGTTCGAAGACTAAATATTAGGTAATAATGTCGTTTTTGACGTTAAAAAATACGTCAAAAAACGACATTATTACGTCATTATTTTTGCACCAACCTAATATAAGTTACACATACTGTGAAGCATTTCCTTTTTTTCCTTTGAAAACGGACAGAACTTTTTTTTTACCTTGTAAATAAATAAATAATATATATATATATATATATATATATATATATATATATATATATATATGACTAGGTTTCAATTAAAGATTTTTGAAGAACCGCACACTCTCAAGTATCGTCTCTGGTAACTTAGAATAGTTTGTAGATGCCATGTTGTTCAACGAGAAGTCATATACAGTCGGAAATATCGAAATCAACTGTTGGAGATTGAAAGACAATCCAGGAAGCAGAAAGAGCCATATCAGACGTCCATATCACATTCCATTTTCGACTCATACAACTGCGGAAGTGACTGCTATGCAAACTTTGAACTGTTAAACCACTCCAAGCGTTGATCCCCCAAAACTGAATTTTGAACAAACAGAGCGCTACCACTGTCTCAGCACAACACAAATTTTTCTTGGCAGCAGTGTTTGACCAAATTAATATTACCGGTCCAAGTACAACCACATTCACCTTGCGATCTTTTCCTCTTCAAACATATGCTGCTTGCTTTGCGAAAAAGCATTTTCTTGAATGCTCCCATCAAGGAAACGTAGTTGGATAAAGTTTATGGTTTCTGTAGAGTTTACGTCGAAGGTTAAATGTTGAATTAATATGCGTTGAATGTTTCTTTTTATAGAACCAATCCTGATATTTTTGGTCAGACCTCGTATAAGCATTATGTAAGGCATTTTAACGAAATTTAATTTATTATCAGTTTTGGTAATACACTATGCTTTTTAAAAAAAGTATGTTCTCTTCTTTTAGCTGTTCGATAGAGAGTTTCTATTAGGTTGGTGCAAAAATAATGTCGTTTTCTCACATAGTAACATATCTGAGAAAACGACATTATTTTTGCACCAACCTAATATATATTGATATGTAAACGTATATCGATATATACATACATTTCTAAGTCCCTGTGTAGATTGAGCTGCTTATGTGCCTTGTGGTGTATACGTAGGAATTTTAGCATTGGAAACTTTGGCTTTGTGTAACTTTTTTAATATATTTGTTAAAAGGCTGTTGCATTTTCGAGTTTAGTGTGAAGCAACTCACCTGACTTGACACTTCAAATCGATCGCATTCAATACACTACAGGTGTAAAAATATTAAAAATTGCGATTTCATTAAAAAAAAGAAAAAACACATGAAAGTAATTGAGTTTCTTTTCCATTTTAACGCTGAGACTCATATATGAGTCGATTAAACCGAAAAGAAATAAATAACGGTTTTAAATGTGTAATACAACAAGGAAAAGAGTCATATTTTTAAATAAGATCATAATCTATTTTATAATATGAAATACAATATGTTTTTAATATCTAAGTATTTCGGACCTCATGCTCATCTTGATTAATATACTTAGCTTACTTATATTCCCAGATTTTCCCAGGCGTCTGTCCTACCCTCTTACCTGTTTTTATTTGGTATCACGCAAGAGAGTAAAACCCCAAGGGGGTTATAGGATGTGAAAGAATTCGGAAGAGAAACATTAATAATATGCGGAAAGAGGAAATAATAATTAAAAGAACAGTATATAGCGATTGATATTGCATTTAAATTTTTGCAGATTATAGTTGGCTGGAAAGCATGTAGCCGGAAAGAGGCTCCAGGATTGAGAATTTCCAGAAAAGAAACCGTTAGCATAGAACTTACATCTCCCTCGAGATAGCTCTTCTGTAAATTGATGACATCACGACGCAAGTGTAGAAATGCGCTTAAATTAAAAAAAGTTTCGATACCACAGCGAAGAGCTCACCCAAACAATTACCATGAAAGTTTTTTATGGAAACGACACAGAGAGGCTACCTTACGTCTGTGGGAATGTGACTGAAGCCGAACCACCAGATCAGGACCAGTAATTGCGGATTCATCTTTGTATTTTATCAAGGCTCTCAAGATAAGTAGTAGGATCACCGGAGCTTATGTGACGGCAATATGCTAAGTATGGACGAATAGTAGACTTATAGATATGTAAGTTACATTCTGGAGTGAAATAATGCTTCGCTCGACACAGTGAACCAACTTTATTAGCAGCTGACTTATGGAAAGCAGAGAGGGACCTCTCAGATAATTAATGGAGAGATGTTTAGTTTTGGGGGCCTTAAAATTAACAGGCCATCTTTTACCCAAGTTAACTACAGACTAGACGTCGTTCTAGACATCGCTTGCCGTTTTGACATTGTCAGATTGATCAGTATTACAATCGAGGCAGGAGTAAATGGTTGTATCATCAGCGTAGATAGGAAGTTGAGAGATGATGCCATCAGAAAGGTCATTATTGAAAATTAAAAACGATAGTTCTTAAAGCATATATCGTATATCTTAATTCTCCGACGTCTATTCACCGTTGTCTCACTTTAAGTCATTTTAAGAAATCAGAAAACTATTTCTACTTCATGTATATAACTATAGGTTCTTTGTTCATTTCACAGGAGATTTTCTATCTTGTCCAATCGAACGTTTGCTGATCCTTTTGAATAAATTGCTATTACATATTTATGACCAACGCTTTCATGTCTGTCTTGGTAAAGGCGAAATTTGCTGTTCGACTACGTCTGCTCTGTTTTGATGTTGAAAACATTATAAGGCATTTATTATGAGATTCTTTACTTATGTTACTTATTCAATTTATCCTTCTTCTTCTATTTAATGGTAGGTATTGTCGTAATTTATATTTATCATTTTATTTTGTTTCGTGTATCAATAGTATCAACAATTGTATTTTTACTAAGTTTTATTTGTGCAAATTATATTCAGTCTTTTCAATAAGTATATCAACTGAAATCTTAAACTGTACAAGGAAAGGGAATTATATTATGGGATTTTAAAAGCCGGACTGACGAAATAATCGATGCGTCAAGAAACCAAGCAAGACCCTCAAGATCATGGATGTGGAATTAACAACGGACCGGAGTAAAACAACGGAGAAAAAGGTGTAAAAAGGATAATTTGCAGTTATATATTGTAACCGTAATTACACAGAGCGATTGGGTGAAAAAGTGATAGACTGTAGTTTTCAGAATGTACATATTACTGCTAAGAAAGATGATTCACCCTGTCGTGCCAGACAGCTTTTCTCTTAAGAATCGCTTACATATCTATAAACTACCATTCGTCCATGTTTAGAATATTGCTGACATATATGGTCTGACGCCCCGGCTGGCTATTTTACTTTAGCTCAAGGATACTTCAATCACTTTCTCACCGTCGTAAGGTTGTCTGTGTTATTTCTATAAATACTTCCATATTAATTGTTTGGATGAGTTATCCGCTATGGTACCCAAACATTTTGGATTTACGCGCAGTACTAGACAGGCCTAGAGATCTCATCAATTTACATTTGAGCTAGCTAGATGTAACCGTAAAGTCTATCTTAATAGTTTATTTTCTATCATTTCTCGTTTTTGGAACTCCCTTCCAGCTCCATGTTTTCATGTGAATTTTAATCTGCAAATATCTCAATGCAATGTCAATCGCTATTCACTAATTTACGATTTCCTCTTTCCGCACATTATTAATATTTCTGTTTATCATCCTTCCACACTATGTAACACATTGTGTCTTAGTGGCTTTACTGCTTTGCATGGGGAGGTACCGAAAAAAAACAGACAGTACACGGCATTACCTGCTATATATATATATATATATATATATATATATATATATATATATATATATATATATATATGATATTTGCAAAATGAATAAATATTGCAATACATAGAGACTATATCATATATCATAGATATATTTCCAAGGTACTTTCCATCTTTTTCTGAGATTATCATCAGGGGCGCAATTAATAAGGCAATAACTTTATGTAACATAGTTTTTGCCTTATTTGTTGCACTAATAAAACAAAAATGGTTTTCACTGTTACAGTGAAATTCTCGCATTATGTGATTGTAATACACGGAAAAATATCCGTGAATTTGAACGAATTATACTAAAAATAATCGGACATAACGTTTGTAATTCATTTAATCATCTATCTATCTATCTATCTATCTATCTATCTATCTATCTATCTATCTATCTATTTTCTGTTCATATCTATCTATCTATCTATCTATCTATCTATCTATCTAAGAGGGAGTTAATTAGATATTTTGCATTAAATTCTATATGGATTGACATATAATCACACACGTTGTCACACGTCACAAACGTGTGTGTACATATTGATTGATTTTATGTCTGATATTTGAGAAACAAAGTTTGATATAATTTTCTGTTTGAAAATACTTTTTTTTTTCGTTTTTTTCAGTTTGGTGCTACTGAAAGACAATTATTAGAACAATTTACGTGATTACCGAGAATCAGTGAATGTCTAGCAGTCAACTCTTGACAGAAGAAGCAAAATGGTGGATGAAATGTATAGAATATAGACTTCAAAGTCTATATAAATCTGACGTCAGCGAATCTCATAATACAGACGATATAGGTTGTTATTGGAAAAGAAAAACAGATATTTTTGTTTCTTTAGATTTTTATTCTTATTTATGTATACATACGGATATAGGCAGCTTGAAATAAAAATATTTTTGTTTAAGGAAAGCTACTTTAAAAAAAATAAACGTTTGATAAATGTGAATGGCTGTGCTGTTTGATCTTTTCTGTAAAGTGAGATCTGAGAAAACATCAAAACACTGATGAAATTGGATCTTGAATATTTTTTCTCAGAACTCAGAGATGTGCACTACACTTCTTTTTTACCATTCTGTCTTCATTGATCAAATTTAAAAAGAATTAATGGTTCACTGATTGAGTCATGTTTCCTGAAAATATTTTTAAAAATGATTCCGTACATTTTTCACGTCCTTAATTCTATCAAGCAATTATTTGTTTATTTATTAGGTCAGGTTTTTCTAAAATCGCAAAAAAAAAAAAAAAAATCAATTATATTTTTTTATTTTTAGTTATTTCATCAAGATGTGTAAAATTAACAGCTGCGAAATCGTGACCCACTAAATTCTAATCCGGTCTAGGAGACACTAATCATACAAATTTGCTGTTGTTTTGTGCAGTTGCTTTTGTGGAAACTTCATGATAGTAATTTACTTGTATCAGAAACAACATTCTTCTCTTATCTCAACAGAAATAAAGTTTTTTTTTTCACAAAAGTGGGAGATGCTTTATTATTGTTACATTGTACCGATATTAAAGTATTAATTATAGCATTTTCTCTGGCTTGTAAACCAACAAAAAGATTATTCATTGACTTCTCAAGTAGAAAATTAAAAGACAAACTTCAAAAGAATGGTAGTAAATTTGCATGTTTCCCTCTTGTGAATTCTGTACAATAAATCGTAAGTTATGAGAATATTTGAACATTACTTGAGGTTTTTAAAGACGATCGCTACCAGTAGAAATTAATCAATATTTTCGGTACACCAAAGCCATTTTTATCATGTTGTGTCTCTAATAATTTAAAAGCCTCTAAGTTCAACCAAACGCTTTTATTTCTGTTTCTTTTCGTAACATGCGCGCTATCACGATGGTTATTGTTAATAGCCTTATCGAAAAAAAATAGTTCGAATGTTACTTTCATTTTTCATTTCAAATTTGGGGTAATGGGT
The DNA here is from genome assembly GCA_963932145.1 of Acanthosepion lycidas. Taxonomy (NCBI): domain Eukaryota; kingdom Metazoa; phylum Mollusca; class Cephalopoda; order Sepiida; family Sepiidae; genus Acanthosepion; species Acanthosepion lycidas. The sequence continues at coordinate 10,918,011 of OZ010572.1, read as the reverse complement.
AAAAGGAACGAAATAGATAAAGGAAGTTCAGTGTTTGTTGTCATGAAATATTTCCTGCCATTCTCAGTGAGAAATAAAATGTAAGTGTTTTCACCCAAAGTTTGCACAGCATAAAAGATTAGCAATGAGGCAAAGCGTAATCTACTGGATACCTTCAGGCCTGTCGAAATAACTTTCTTGGATACAAGAGTAGGTACAGATTTCGTTATTTGAAGTTCCAAAATTCTTGGAAAACTTATGTTAATAAAAAAAGCAATTTCTTTGACCACATTTAAAAAAGAACGTTATGGCTATAGTGAGGAAAAGGTGATACGATTCCAATAATACATTCTTACTTGGGAAGTAAGGTAACATAGATTTGGGGACACAGGCTTGACGAGAGCTGATCTTAAAATCAAAACCAAAACTCGTTACAAAAAATAAACTTCCCACTATTAAAATTCAGAAGATATGCAGTCCATATGCGCCTTGAAAATCTGACTGTCTGCAATTAACTCATTTTCATTTCTTTGTTTCATCGTGTTTACGTTTCAAGAGGCTTTGCAAATCATACCTTCAATAATTTTAAACTTTAAAAATTAAAGTAATTTTTACTTTTTATGAATTCCTATTTTATTGAATATTTTATTGTATTTAAACGGTTAGTCATCTTGTATTAGCTTGTGCGATATTAGCACCTACTGACTAAGCAACTCGATATGATAGAGTCAGACAATACTCACCCTGGAAACGATAATTCTATGGTACTTTACAATACATAAAGGCAGAACAATCAATGCCAATTGACCGGAAGTGGTGATCGAAGACGACAAACACCGGATGTGGTTTCTTATGGACATGGCAGTCCCAACAGGCAGCAATTTAGCTTTGAAGATCATCACAAAACTATCAAAATACAAGGATCTTGAAGTGGAAATCTCAAAAGTGTATCACAACGCGACATCAATAATTACAGCTGTAGATGGAGCCCTCGAATTGACTGGAAAAGTTTTCGATACACTCATTGAAGGGATCCCTTATAAGCCATGCCTTAAAGAAATACAAAAAAATGTACTCCCAAGTACAGTGCACACATTAAGAAGGGTTTTATCTATGTAAAATGTGTGTGATCTTAGTTTTTTTTTTAACAAAATGATCAATTACAGAACTAAGGTCTCTGGTTGGGACCCAAAAATGAATTGTGTCTACAACAAATTCAAAATTAGTAATATAATAATATTAAAATTGAATCAAATTAACTAATAATAATAATAATAATAATAACAGCAACAACAACAATAATAATAATAGTTAAATAATTAATTAATTAAATGACAATGACAATGACTATGATGCGTCGTTGTTCTTAAGTGTATATTTAAAGAAAGAAACATAATTATGATTAATGGCAATCCAGACTAATTCTACAGGCACCAACTTTACTCAGACAAAGTAAAGAGTCAGCAGAAAGTCGTGGAAATAGAAGGGGAATTTTTAGTGCTGGATTACAAATTACATTTTCATTGGAAAGAACGACAAAGATTAACAAGACACAGCATTATTATTTACACAGACTTAAATCTTTCGAAGAAATAAAATTGTGATTTTTCAAATATATCATTGTATACAGTCGAGAAGACAAGATTATGGTAACAAAATAATAAGGAAAAGCACACAGATAGATATTTTACAAGAAAAGTTTTTCAATTTTCAAATTGACATTAGTAGGTATCCGTTTTTCTCACGAGATAAAGGTAACGTCTTGTTTGCTCAAAATTTAGTTCTTTAGTTGTGAAGCTGGATTGACGTCTCCAAAACACATACCAGGGCGCTGCCCAGACTACATTGCTCCCCTCTTGGCCGTATCGTCAAGATCGAAATGAATACAGAACCTTGTCGGTGTTTGGATATGACCGCAGCGGAAATTTAAAATGTGGTTTTTCCTTTTCCTTCCTCTAGATTGACTGCCTTTCTGGACTATCGATCGCAATGTACGCAAATTTACATTTTCGATTAAGATAAATAAAATCGCAGTAAAACAACACAGATTATAACATGATGTGCTAATATATATATAATACAACATAACATAATGACTATATGTTATAACTAATATAAGATAATCACTCTATATAGAATAGCTATATATCATAACAATTTATATATTATAACAGAATTCTCAGCATCCTTTTCACCATTAGTAAGAATGTCATCCGCCCACATTTCCAAGATTGTACGACTCAAATGGTGCATTCCTAATAATACGCATTGAGAATCTTCATTATTTTCCCTATTAGTACGTTTACATTTACATGGATTATTTTTGTACAGGCAAAAATCATAAGAGCTAGAGGAAAGAAAAGCCAGCGTGGCCTATCAGTTTTTGCGGATCAAAGCACATTACGTGTTGAGTTCGAATGTTAACATCTTGAGTCAATCAATCTTAAGCCACCATCCCCTCACTGAAAACCTAAAATTCCCTCTAGTTAGGAATTATCCATTGGTTGAGAACGCGTGTAATATAATATAACAGCTATATTGTAATGCAAACATGTTTTCTCATCATTAGTTTGCACTGTCAGCGGAGCACGGAATATAATTTGATGCACTGCACAGAGGTTAGATCTCCGAATTAGGCCACATTCTGGTTAGATACGTAGTTGAGCGAAAGCCGGATTTTTGTCTACCTTATTGATTATATTATAAACTTGACTGTTGTCGACTTCTGTATTAATTCATTATGGTGTTTCTGCTTGTAGGATTTAAATTCAGATTTGAATAACCCAATAGAAATTGTTATTAATGAACATAACATCAGTAATCTCATAAATCATTCATTTTACGAAGGCGGTGATTGTTGTTGCGATTATCGCATTCTTCGGTTGGTGGTGGGAAACTGAATAAATAATCCCTTTGATTTTCTAATGTTTTCCACTGAAAAATTAACCCATTTCTTCAGATTATTGACGACCATGAGAAAAACAGGAATGTTTGAAAACCTCATATTACCGTATCTGTCTATATTTCTGAGATGAGGTATTATGTACATTATTTATATTATTCGGACTATTGTCCTCATCTTTGTCCCCATATTTATTACGTTTCGGCCGTTGTACGCTCCGGCCTTCTTCAGGTGGTTGGAATGTCGAACTTAATCCTTTATTTCGGTCACTGGGGTAGACTGTTATAGTTCCACGTGCCATGTTTAATGGATGTCAGTTATCAGTTATCTCCTGTTAATTTCCCTCTGAAAGTTCTCCACTGCCTTAGCCGGGTACTGAGTTATTTCCCATTCAATACTCGGTTGAGGCAGTGGAGAACTTTCAGAGGGAAATTAACAGGAGATAACTGATAACTGACATCCATGGCACGTGGAATATTAATGTGGACAATAGTCCGAATAATGTAAATAATGCTCATACTACCGACATTTCCGTTTCATGCGTAGCTTGGACTTCTATTCGTTTTCAGGATTTAGTGTGTAAATATTTCCTGATATCAGGTTATGTGTTCTGCTTTAATTCGGCCATGTTTTTTTATCGCCATAAGGATATGTGGCCAAATCATTCTGTTGTATACACTAAAATTTATGTTGAAAACGTAAATGAAAGATCAATTCATAAATCGTTATGGTATAATTACGGACGATAATGGGTATGTCTCCATTCACATAAATACAGTAGTAAATACTGTATATTGCTCTGCAGTTGGAGATTCGTCTCCAGCTGTGCTGGTTAAACTCTCTGTCTCTGGGCAGAGAGGATTCCCAGAAAAAGCTATGTCGAAGTGCAGAGTCTCGTCTCGGGAAATAGCTACTCAATCCCGTTTTATACGGGGTCTACGGGGAATTTTTGGCCCAGCCTACGGGCTCGGATACCCAACATTATTCGGCCTTGTGCCACATTTGATCGCATGGGGCGGTTGCTATATATACTTCAGTTGGAGATTCATATTAGAATTCACCTGACTCACTTCTAGCAGTTGACTTCTACGCGCCGCTGACGAATCTTATATGTGTTGTTCTTATCCTAAGTATTATCATTCATAAATATTACAACATGAATTAAGAAAAGATAATTAAGAGGTCAGTAATCTATCTATCTATCTATCTATCTATCTATCTGCTGTAGCATACCTACGGACAATAATGTGTATGTCCCCATTCACATAAATACATTAGTAAATACTGTATGTTGGTCTGCAGTTGGAGATTCATTGTGGAATTCACTTGACCCACTTCTAGCAGTTGACTACTTTTTCTACGTGCCGCTCGCGAATCTTATATGCGTTGTTCTTGTCCTAAGTATTATCGTTCATTACCAACCTTCTTTTGATTATACTATTCAGTAACATTCCTTAGGTTACAACTTAAATGTTACAATATAAATTCAAAAAATATTACATAATTAAGTGGTTAGTAATAAATTATTTTTTATCCATCTCTTACATTTCTGACGTATCATATATACCTGCCTTTCGCGCATCTGTTCTTCCATATATTAGTTCTGCGAACGTTCATTCTGATTCTGTCGAACTCATCGTCTTTGTATTCATTGTTCAGTTGTTTGTGTGCGAAAGAGGTGACACATTGTGTCATTATGAATACAAATGTGAATGGTTTCCTTGCGTTATTATATTGAAAATGATACACGGCAGTATCCTTTGATGTTATTAGAATCAAGTGATTTTGGGGAGTTGCTAGTGGGGGTTGCCCTTGGGTATATAAGAAGGAATCATTACAAGGAAACATTATTCATGCCTAATGGTTTATAACTCTTTGGCTCTTCTTCATCTAGGGCGTTCGATAATAGGTCAGGTCATGAGTTGTTCATTGCGGCCGCTACCATCTAACATACTACAACATGTAGAAAGCGTCACATAACTAGTGAGGAAATACAGCAGCATGGCAATCGTCCAGGTATATGCAGAACGAAAAGTACCTATGGAAAAGATACCATTGAAAAAAATGATACGATAATCAGTAGAAAATATATTAGAAAACGTGTAGGTAGAAATATGAAGTTATTAATATCATTTCACCCAAAGAAAGGAAATAAAGCTACTAAAACGCAATAGATTACTGAGTTCGAGAGAATAGGTGAAAAATATTAACAAGATCGACTAATAAAAGAACAGGAATTAAGAAGAAAGACGCCGATAAGAGCGAGAGAAGGAACTCTTAACATAGAACTTACGGTTACATCTAGCCATTTCAAATGTAAGTTGATGAGACATTGCCAACAACGAAAGAGGTACGCTTAAATTCATAAATCTAGGTACCATCACAACAATTACCATAAAAATACTAGTATTTATAGTAAAAAAAAAAGCAAAAAAACAAAAAATAAACAGGAAAGCTACGTTTCAGGGGTGGAAAATGAATGATGCCAGGTCAGGGCTAATAAAATTGCAGAGTATTATTTGTAATTTATCAAGAATCTCTAAATACATAGCAGAAGATCCGGGCCAGATGTGGCAGAATATTCTATGCGTACACGAATGATAGACTTACATATATATAAGATAGATTTTGGCAACAAAAAATTATTTAGTACGGCAGCGTTAACCACACTTCCCTATACAACTACAATTAATTATAATAATAACGATTTGAAAACTCACAACCTAGCCTTTGTATTTTCGTTGTGTTCCGACTCTTACGGTTGTTTGCTAAAAATTGTAAGAATTTCCAATGGTCCGAAAGTCTTGTCTCCCACTATCTCCCTTTCAATATATATATATATATATATATATATATATATATATATATATATATATCTTTTTCTTTCATGTGCCATGTCCTTTCAGGACGTAGGAGATGATGGCCCTCCATACGTTCCTCTCCCTTGTAGTTCTTAATAATTTTTGTCTTTTTGCTATTTCTCCCAAACCCTGGTCTGATTCTACTGTGCGCTCTATTTATCAGAATTCGGATGTTGAGTTTTGTTATGTGGCTCATTAGGCTGATTGTCCGGTGGAGTTGACATTTGCTTGCGTTTGATATTTTAGGCAGTGCTATGAAAATTGATTTTGTTAGGTCTTCCGGTATATCACCTCTGTTGTAGATTTCATTTATTATTTCTGTGATCTTGTTTCTACCGAATTCGCCTAACGCTGCTAGCATCTCAATTAAAATTACTTCTGGCCCAGCCACTTTGTTTTGGAAAGAGTTGGATGAGTCTAATGGTGATTAAAAAGGCTTTCGGAGTGATCATTAATGATGGCGACATTATGCCCCCATTTATCTTTCCACAGGTCTCCAGATTCAACACGGCGGCCAGAGCCTGGAGGAGGTAGTGCTGCCCCAGGGCGAATATGGTGGCTGTTGGAAGACACTATATTTAGCAACAGGACTCTGCACCATGTCAGAGAATTAAAAGAACCAAGTTATGTTTGTTAGCTAATTTCTGCGACCACATCACTACATACATCTGGACAGCTAACTCCCTAAACTGCAACCCTCTTGATTATAATGTGTGGGGCGCAGTTGAGCGTGAGACCAAGAAATCTCATTGTAACACAAAAGATGAACTGTAGGCAAATATATGGCAGCATTCACCAAATTAAACAAGCAGAAGAGCTGCAGGATATTCCGAAGTCGTCTGGAGGCAGTGACTGAAGCCATTTTTGCATAATTTAGATAAAAATTTATCCATCGTCTCTGTATGCGTATGGATGGTAGATTCTCCCATCGAGAGCGTCGGAGGAGAGTATAGTATATTCAGAGATTTTACTGGACAACCTGCACCAATGGTTGATCAAATATCTGCTTTGCAATACACACTGTCCTGTATTGGGGCACTATGTGCCACATGTCAGATTATGCTATAATCGCTGGCTTTTCTGTGGGTGGGACATAATTAGAATCTTATTCACCATTTGAAAACATTCTTCAGGATGATATGAATTCAATGTGTTCCTTTTTTTTCAAGACTTGTTACCATGTAAATTTATAAGTCACTGTCTGCCCTGCTGTTTACACATAGCTGCTCTTACGTGACCGTTACTTAACTTCGATGATCGAATGAGAACGGGTGTTACAACATTATATGGCCATAAATACCTTTCGGTTGCCCTCTCTCACTCCATACATATATTTATATACATGTATTGGTGTTCTGTTCAGATGGAATAGCAATTAACATAATTCAAATATTTTATTTGAGTAATGATGAACTAAAAATGATCATCTCATTTAGAAAGAGGGTTACAAAGGGTAGTTATGCATAAGGCTATTACTTTGAATATACGCTATAAAGCGCTAGAGGTCGTCGTCAGTGATGTTCTGAATCGGGTCTTTCAAATTACCGGGTATTTTTTTACTTTTTCTTTTTTATGTGGATACTTGTCAGATACTCGGATAGTAATTATGTGTTTTCCGGTTATTTTTCAATTTTACTTTTTTTATTAGGTTGGTGCAAAAATAATGTCGTTTTCTCACATATGTTACTATGTGAGAAAACGACATTATTTTTGCACCAACATCATAATTTTTTTTTTCAAGTTTCATCTCCCCAACTGATAATTACTGTTAGTAAAGAAAAACATAAGTAAATAAAAATAAAACAATAAAATAAAATAATAAATAAAAAAAGAAGCAACTTTAAAATAATTAGAAATTTACATTGTTTTTACGATTAAAATAAATAAAATACGACTCATGCAGCGTGTTAAAATGAAAATAAATATATAAATAAATGTCGTTTAAACCATGTTGAACGAGTAAACACAGAAAATTCGATTAAATCTGTCGATTAACGTGAGATTAACAAATAAAATTAAATTTACGATTTTGATCGGTACGCGAAAAAGAAAAAAAAATAGACGGAAAGAGGAGTGAAAAATGATGCTAATTAAGACATTTAACAAGAATTATTCACAAATAATTATTATTTCACATATAGTCCCATAGTTAGTGACAGAAAAAGAATAAAATGGAAATCAAAAGAATTCTATTGAGCATAAAGAAGGAAAATGCCGGGGGTGGGGAACTATCGAAAAAAAATGAACACTTTTGAACTTTACGATGTTGTGCCTTTATTCTAAATGCTAAAACATCGAAATCACAGTTAATATGCAATATGCCCCTACCAACATTTAAGCAACAAATAAGAAAAAAGAAACAAATAATAAAAATAAAATAATGATAATGACTAAAGATAAAATAGATTAGTTAGATAATTAAGTTAAAGAAAAAAAAAACTACAACTATTTTCTGACTATATATATTTACAAACCAAATACGGCATTTATAATTAATTATAAGCTGTGACATATCTTTATACTATTTGCATTAAAATAATATACAATTAAAGATTTATAAAACTACACTGCGTAAAATAATTTAAAAAAAATAAAAAATAAATAAAAAATAAAAGGTTGTTTCCATCTATCTCGAACTTTGACTTTTTTCCCTGATTGCTTGTCCATGCACTGGCTCGATTTAGCCATAACCATTTAGCTGTTTTTTTTTCTGCTGTCTCAGTAATAGTTTGGATTGCCTTTCGTCTTTTTGTTCCCACTATCTCAATATCTGTTAGGGCGCCGACTAGTGATTTTGCTACAAAACCCCTTGTGCCTACTTCAATTGGCTTGCAGCTTGCTTTCCATCCATTGCTCCTACAATTTTCCAGTAATTCGTCGTATCTTAGGTTTTTTATCCCCGTTCATTCGCTTCTTCTGCATTGTCTCATAACAGACTGTTAATTCTCACATAATGATTTTCTTTAACTTATTTGAAAAGAAAACTAAGTCTGGACGCAATAGGCTCTTGAAGATGTGATTCGGGAAGTTTAATCTTTTGCCTATATCTACCCTAAAATCCCAGTCTGTTGCACACGATAGACAATTGGGTGCATTGATTTTCTTTGTGTTCGGTTTCACGTCGGCATTAATAAAATTTATAACATTCCTATTTGAATTAAATGTGTTTGTACGATGGCTGTATTAACGATTTCTGCTATGTCTTTTAATATCTGATCATGGCGCCATCTGTACCTACCATCAGCCAGCACTGATTTGCAGCTACTAAGTATGTGTTTTAATGACATTAACTGATCGCATAAGGGGCATAAGGGCGATTCAGATTTAGTCCATAGTTAACTGGGCTTGGGAGAAGGTCGTAAACTGCTCGGATTAGAAAGTTCATGCCTATTTCGTTACTCTATAGTTCAGACCATTTAACTTTCCTATGAATCATTGTTTCCCATTTTGTCCACGCTTCTTGTTGTTTCAACCCAATCAGCTTTGCTACTCTCATTTCTTCTTCCCCTGTGCGAATTTCGTCCAGTAAGAGTTGATGTTTTTCTCTGCCTACAGCTTTGTTAATTCTAACTGTGGAGAAAATAACGTCCAGTGGCAACAGTACCAAGTACTACTTTTTCGCGAAGACGCTCCTCTGCCAATTTCAATTCCTTTACTGCGTTCCATTTTCTCCCAGTGTAGACTTCAATATATGCTCCTGCTACTTTTGGATCCTTGAAGATCTTATATTGTGTTACCGTTCGCAATTTAGCGACATTGTATACTTCTACAACGCTTTTAACTGGCAGTTGAAGAGTATTGAAATTACCGTAAAGGGAAGCGTTGCTGAGACACTTTGGTAGACCTAGCCATCTTCGTAAACGAGCGTTAATCTTTTTTTTTTCTATCTGTTCTACGGAAGAAGTAGTGAACTCGTAGATAGACAACGGCCACAATATCTTGGGCAGGATAACATGCTGATAAATCCATGCCTTGTATCGACCGGGTAAGCCAGACTTGTCTACTTTGTCTAACCATATTTCTAAGATGTCCTTTCTTTCTTGGATTTCGATAGAGTCCTTCAAGGTATTGTCAAAACGCTTACCCAAGTTCTTGATAGCGTTCTGCTTTATAGTCGGGATGAATTCGCCAGACAATTTAAAACGATCCCTCTTTGATGTTTTTCCTTTTTTTAACACGAGTGACCTTGATTTGGCAACGTTGAAATTCATCCTCGCCTATAAAATAATTTTCTCTAAACCTTTTAGTAGCCACCTCGCGCCAATCACAGACGAGGATGTTATGGTCCTATCGTCCATGTATGCTCTTATTGGAGGTTGCCGTTGACCAGATCTTGTTAAAGGACCTCTGCTTTCTATTTTCGCAGCTTTTATGAGCATATACATGGCTAAAGAAAAAAGGGTAGCAGAGATAGTGCAGCCTGTTATAATGCCTGTTTCCAATCTATGCAATTCCGATATTGTGTTTCCTGCTGCTGTTCTCATTTTCAAATTATTATAATAGGCCACTATGGTCTCTATAATTTTGGCGGGAACGTGATGGCGTTTTAATAATTCTTCTACCAACATGTGGGATTGAGCCATAGGCGTTCTTAAGTTCCAGCCACAGGAAAGCCATGTCGCCCTTATGTGTTTTCACATTAATTAACAGCTGCGTAATGACACCTCTGTGATCCATGCACCCCGATATACCTGGGACACCTTCTTTTTGAACAGTGGTGTCGATGTATTTATTATTTAAGAGGAAATCTGTTAAACGCCGGTTTAAAATACTAAAAAAATATGTTTCCCTTCGACGTTGAATAGGGAAATGTACCTAAATTGATTTATTGTATTGATCTTTCCTCTTTAGCGTTCTATATGCCTTCTGAGCATCTCCATTGCGTAGCTATTTTCTCTCTTCTCCGGGCAATTTTTAATAACCTCCATAACATATGGAGCAGCATTGGGCAACGTTTATAAACAGTGTAAGGGACTCCGTTAGGTCCCGGGGATGATCCCGATCTGGTTGATTTTAATATTGTCTGAATTTCTTTCCATATGGTTCTTTTTTTTTTGTACTCATTCGATTAACGAATATTTGCTTCTTACACATTTATATGTAGATTCTCGGATAATTGCATAGGGAAATTATATTTTATTCCTATTTAAAATATGAAAATACAGAAATTGTATTCTTCACCCTAAACTAGTTCGCAGATCATTTAAACTTTATAACATTATGTTTCTTCAGTAGGTAAGATGACAAAACTCTCCATAGATGCCTTTTTAAAATCTTTGAATTGCCATGGCGGTCTTGCTAAATATATTCAAGTTGATTCCTGTTGATTACTTTACGGTTCCCAATTCATTGTTATTATTCACCTTGATAGGATGCTATCCAGGGCTAAAGAATCCTATTAATTCTCTCATTTAAACAATAGCTGGCAGGTTAAACTTGATTTATTCTATTACCATGGGCATTATTCCGAAGTGAATGTAACAGATTTTGAGAGAACTTGAATCTGATTCCGCTATTTCGTTCGATACACACACCTGATTTGCTTCATCACGCGCGAATTGTTAGCTTCAAACAAATGCAGTGAAGTAGAATTTCAATATTGAAGTCCTGTGTTGGCCTCCTTGTGCCAAAGTAAGATCCCCTTAATGCAAAGTAAACCTCAGTGAGACAAATAAATCTCCCCTAAATACATTGATTTGTTTTAACCTAAATGTCTTTTGCGGATCTTAACAAGATCAGCGAAGTCAGTATGCGAAAAAGGATTTCATATAAGGTCGGGCGAGGTTAAAATCGGGCGCATGATTTCCCCACCATTTTTTGCACGTTTTATTCCTTTCGTTTCCTTCTTCTTGTCGCTTCCCCTATATCGACACTAATGCTCACCGGCACGAAACGAAAGAAAACGAGGTGCAGATCAAAGCGGAGGTTAATACCCGTTTGTTGCAAGAATCTGCCAATGTTTCACACTTCTTGAACAATGCTGTTGCTTGTTTTATCGACTTTTTCATTTGCATATTTCTCTTAAACTTGCCGCTGATTATTTTCTTACGCTCTAAACTAGAATAGATACAAAGAAATGAACAAATCTGTAAGCATATATTCATACACCCACGTCATAAAAATGAGACACAAGGTCGGAATTCGGCAAAAAAAAAATGCTCAAGTCCCTCAACACTTCCCTATTTTGTGGACGCTTAAAACGCTGGGTAATGACTACACTCATTCCTAAAGGAGAGCTACTTCCTAGTGGTTGACTTCTAGGGCTCTAGGTAATATTTAGACCTGAAGACTAATTGACACTGAGATATAAAATATATGGGAGTTGATAACCTAAAAGCAAAGAAATTCCAATAAACTCGCTAATATGGAGTAGGTTTACTAACAGGATTATTTCAGGCTACGGTTTAAGAAAGCTAAGTATATCTGACCTTATAATATCAAATATGGTATAGCAATTATCATAGACATAGGGAAAACAAGTAGGAATATAGGATATTATAAAACTAAACAATTACTCGCGGAATTATTGTAACTGAATTTCCTATCTCTGAACTGCGAATGACGGACATTTCAATCATAAATTTATATAGCGATAAAAAACATTCTGTTAAATAGATTCAATTTCTACCACTCCATTAGTGTCTATGTTAAGTTGATAATTTTTAAGATTTTTATCCTCAGTCAAAATGAAGAAAATGTGTAGTATCTGTAAAAGGGATCATTATGTAGGAATGCAGAAGGCAGTTATCTCCCTGCTGTTTTACTAATATCCCAGAGAGCTGTGCGGGTCACATGAGAGTCGGCGGGTGAGGAATGTCCAGTTACCGTTTACATTGCGAAAGAGAGAGTTAGTAGCCAGTGCATGTGACCCAGTCTAGTCAAGACTTTTCACAAGAATTTGTCCCTTCAGATACTGCTTGCTTTTTCATGTGTTTTCAATTCATAGGTGTGGGACAAGTTGTGATATTATATATATATATATATATATATATATATATATATATATATATATATATGATTATTTATTTAAAAATATGATTCCAACGCTACATAAGCGTTCTCATGTTGCAAAACAAGAGCCGAAAACTTCAATATAATTATTTGAATTAAATTGAATTAAAGTACCAAGCTCTGTTCCATCTTCAAACGAAATGTTTTTGGGTTTCAAAATTAATTCAAATAATTATATTGAAGTTTTCCGTTCTTGTTTTGAAACATGAGAACTCTTATGTAGCCTTGGAATCATATTTTTAAATAAGTAATTATATTTATGCTCTACTTTTGTATCGAGGACTATTTTTTTTTTAAATAATAAAAAAAATACTAAAGAACTTTGGATTATTTACCTAACGAATTCTTTCCTATTTTCTATTTATTTTTACACACACACACACACACACACACACACACACACACACACACAGACATATATATATATATATATATATATATATATATATATATATATATATATATATATATATATATATAATAAAAATGCTTAAACATTAATATTCCATGGTTATCATTTATTCAATTGGAATCTTAATTACGATCCAATTCATCAGTCCTACAAATTCAAAAAGAAAACGGAAAAAATAACTCCGGGAATAAAAAATAAAATTTAGTGAGTGTGTATGTTTGAGAGTGAGGGACGAATGTGAAAAATAAATAAAAGCTCTAGACAAGGGTAACAGACCAGAGAAGAACAGGAGTGGGGATTAAAATTTAACAGAGAAAAGTTTTAAAGAGAAGAGTTAAATGACGGTTTATATGAGTGAGATACAGATAAATATCAATTATTTTTCGATACATAATTCATTACTGAATCCCTGAACTAAAATAAAATAAAACCGACACCGGAAACGGGTGTTAACATTTGTGGTGACACTACGCACAATAAAAGATGATATAATCTAAATTTAAAATTCAGAAGATGAGACAAAGAGAGAGAGAGAGAGAGAGAGAGAGAGAGAGAGAGAGAGAGAAGAAAAAAAAGGGGGAGATGGGGGGGAAATAAAACCAAAGGGTATTTATAAAAGAGGCAGTGTGTAAGCAATAAAATTTGAGAAAAATAATATCACCTACAGGTTACAAATTTAATATAAATATAGAAAAATTAACGAATATATATATATATATATATATATATATATATATATATATATATATATATATATATATCAGCGAACGTTTGCATATGCTTGAACGCAATGTAAGGTTGTGTTCAAGCATGGAACAGACTGACGTTGCTAGGTTGACATCAATGTGAACTTTTATATTTACATATGCTCTATTCTTGATATCCATAAATATAGCATATCTTCAAACTATTTCTTAACATATATATATATATATATATATATATATATATATATATATATATATATATATGTGTGTGTGTGTGTGTGTGTGTGTGTGTGTGTGTGTGTGTAAAGTTTTTAGATCTCTTCGAATTTATTTCGAGAATCATTTACCGTACAAAAGTGATTTTTAAATAACACTTCATAGACAATAACACAATTGGAAAATTAGTAAACTTAAGGAATCAGCACATATGCTAGGCAACAAAAATATGCTCAGCCAACCAAACATAGAAATGAATATTGGAACCAGTAATAAGGGGTGCCAGAGAAAAGCGATAATAGCAACAAAAATTTCAATATAAGTTCTGGTAAAAAATCATGCAATGATAGCAGCAACAAATTGCAAAATGAGCACTGGTAAAAACGATTGCTGAAGACATTAAATTTATAATACCCAGAAATTCATACACAGATGTCTTCAAGGACACGTGGCACAGTGGATAAAGGGTTTGGTTAGATCCAGTGACAGGACCCAAAAAGTGTGAGTTCTATATCCGTTTAACGAAATGGAGATGTTTCAGAGGGAAATTAACAGGAGATAACTGATAACGGACATCCTTTAAACATGGCATGTGGAACTAGAACAGTCTACTCCAGTGAGCGAAATAAATTCCAACCACCTGAAGAAGGCCGGAGCGTACAACGGCTGAAACGTTATAATAAATATAGCGACAATATGATGAGAACAATAGTCCGAATAATGTAAATAATTAACACTATATGCGTTTCTTTGTTTGCTCTAAACAATTTTAAGTGAACTTTCTTTAATTTATGCCTTCCAGGTGATATTAAGCAACATACAAACAAGGAATGGAGTAAATAACACAGTTTCATTTTCCCGCAAGTTCCCGCAACATTTTGAAAAACGACAGTTGACCACCTTGTACTGCAGTTAATGCGTTCAAGTTATGATCCTTGTCAATTTTATATTAAGTACATCGGGATATAAAATAAACACGGCCTTGTTTTAAGTTGGCATTATTGTCAGTGAACTTAGAGATAATAGCCATGCATTTTCTGGATTTATTGCCTGAATATCCTGCGGTCGACGTCTGTACAAACAAACTAGAAATGAATGTTTTATTGTTCTAAACTCAATATCAGCATATACAAAAGTTTGACATTTATTTTATCGTATTAAAGAGATTTCGTGGTAAATCTCAGTGATCGGAACACAAAGGCGTTCTAAATTGTTTCGTTTTTTTATTTTTTAGATCAGGTCAGAAACTCTTTCAGCCATGTTGCTTATTTCGCAGTCGTTGAAGAAATGGAAAAGCCAAATGAAGTACTGTCAGAAAATGAAACAAAATAAGACGAATGAAAAAGAATTCGAATTCTTTATAACAGCGCCATTAAATTCAAAAATAAAATTACTATGTATGAAGCAACACAAAATAGGCGGTAATCTGAGAGGCTATGTTTAGCAAGCTGTAAGGAGAAAGCAGAATTTACGCACAGATACACAAACGCACACACCTAAGATACGCACGCGTGTATCTATCTATCTATCTATCTATCTATCTATCTATCTATATAAATATGAAAGTGAGCATTGTAGTAAACACTTAGAGGCTACAGTCTGTTTCATGTAATAGAATGTTGCGTCTTGACTTTCTTGACTGCAATGTTCACTTTCATATTTACACACGCTCTATCTCCGATATTAAGCACTTTATTCAATGTTTCATTATAAAGCAATTTTCTGGAATTATAATATTTATTTCTATTTCTATTTATATGTTGAATCGAACTCGTTTTTTTTCCTGGATCAAATGAGATATAAAATTCTTGTGGGTGGGTATTACCGGAGTTAAAAAAAAAATAAAGCTATTGTGTATATTGCTTATATTAAAAAGAAGAAAGAAACCGCAAACATTTTTCATTGTAATGTGGATTTTATTAAAAAAATATTATGCTTTATTTTGCATAATTTTACTACACGTGTTTCCGGACTCGTGACGTCATGAGACAAAGGGTGGAGATTTCCACATATTATTAAAAATAATTAATTTTTTCCTTTATATATTTCGATGTTAAATATTCTCGATATGAGGCATTTTCTGTGTTAGTGACCCAAATGACTTTCTTCAACTAGTAGTGAAAAAGTCTGTGTGAAGGGTTTTAAAACAGTTAAGATTGGTCCGAGAAATGGTGAAGGAGTTATCGGTATTCTTAACTTTTAATGGCCACTGTGTGTTCTTCGATCTATTTCCATTTACTTGTTTTTTTTTTTTGATCAGCGTGCCTGTATATATGTATATTCCCTCTCCATACATGCACATTGCCTTAATGCGAGGAATTAGTAAACACATTTGTACACATACTCACACACACATACACGCACATATATACACACACAAACACACATACACACTTCCTATGTATATATGTATTAAATAGGTCTGTTACTTTACACGGAGTACTGTTTTTTCTTACACTATATAGCATTTATATATATTTGTATACGATCGATCGCTAGTATAGCTACGTATATTTACCCATTACATTCTATATATATATATATATATATATATATATATATATATATATATATATATATATATATACAGAGAGAGAGAGAGAGAGAGAGAGAGAGAGAGAGAGAGAGAGATACAAAGCTGCTGCAGGTTGTTTCAGGTTGAACCAAATTTTCAGACCATGTGTAATGTGTTTTGCTTCTATTTATATGTTCAAGGGTGCTATGGGTAATAAGGCCTGGTTAGGCGTTAATATTTGTTTCCAATTATTCTACTGACTAAAATAATTTGAATAATTTGAAACATAAATCCATGATCGATATGGTGTCTAATATTCTGGTAAGAAAGACAACTTTCATATGATTTAACCTTGGGGACTAAGTTTAAACGTGTCTCATTCAGACGTTGATGAAGAATAATACGTAAACAAACTGCCCAAAATGTAGGGAAATAAAACATTTCGCAAAACCAAGACACCTTCATGGATTAAACAAAAAAGAGCCATGGGCTCGCGTTCATATGGATCATGTGCATGTTAAAGGCATAGAACTTATTTTTCTACTGGTTGATTCATTCTCTGGTTGGCTTGAAGTGGTTAAAATTCAGGATAGGAAGACAGCAACGATAAAACAACTACTACGAGTAATATTTTCTAGAAATGTGGTGCCAAAAACGTTAGAGTCTGACAATGCACCAGAATTTTGCGATGAAACTTAGTATTGATAGTTAAAACAAATTGGATTCCTCCCTAATAAAACAGCGCCATACCACTGTCCAATCGAATGGAACCGCAGAAAGAATGATACAGTCTGGAAAATGGGGTTGAAGACATTTTCCTCATTCAGAGACAACATAGAGTTACTTACCTCGATTATTACTCAGTTATAAAATATTTCACGTGCTGGTAGAACGCACAGCCCCTGTGTATTGATGGGAAGACAAATTAGATCACATATATTAATGTCCTATTCAATAAATTAAAAATGGGGTACAAAAAAAGACAGAGAATGGAGTGAAAAAGTTGACAATATTAGACAAATGGAGCATAATTCAACTATAAAAATTAATAGACAGGATTCATTGGATCATTCTGATTAGATATAAAACATAGAATTGACGTCGAAGATGTCGGGATAAAAGAGGAACCTGAAAGAGTGGAAAATATGAGTGCTTCCGATGGACAAAGCGAATACAGTATTAACGTAATTATGGAGGTTAGTTCGCAGGAATACATCATGGAATTTGAAGATCAAAACGAAAATGAGTCCATAAATAAATCCAAAATAAAAAGAAGGATGGGCACATCTTAAGAAAGCTAGATAAGCTATCACAACTTTGTTCGGAGAAGTTACAGATAAACGAAGGACGTAAAATATATTCATTTATCGGGAGATGTAATGACATAAGAAAAAAGGACTTGCCCTATTTTGCATAGAATCGAGCGATTACTGATAAAGCTGTAGTCACTGGGTACGGAGGTAGAACTTCTACGTCACAGTCTAGAAGCCATAACAACAGTAACATTGAGTAACTATCTTGTCATCGAGAGATAAAATGCATTACACTTTCGACTATTTTAGATTCTTAACTAAAATCCGAATAAGAAAATTTGGAAAATGATGAACTGATTTTTTATTATTTTGGAAAAGGTTGTGGTTGAAAGACGACTTCCATTTGCTTAATGATGTAGTAAGCCCATAAACTTTACATGCTTTAGAAAATGATCAACATGTTCGTTAGCATCTTCAAATGATGTTGCTACGAGAGCAGCATCGTTTGCCTAAAGCTCATCACGAATACAAGATGTTTTTTTCTCAAAACCATATATATATATATATATATATATATATATATATATATATATATATATATATATATATATATATATATATATATATATAGCAAAGGTAACATGTACGTTGGTATATAATCCAAGTGGATCCTAGTAATATAAAATATTGAAACTGATCCACAAAAAGAGCTCAATGCATTTATTATCACAGAGCATATAATTAATAAACAGTAAAATCCAAACTCACCTCATATGGGGAATAGCCTACCTCTGCAAACGATGAGAGCGGTCGTCCGTCTTATCAACCACAGTGTGGACTGGATTTGCCTCAGAAACAGAAATCTAAATGTGAAAGCGAAAAAAGAAGAAAAAACAATAATTTGGAGTGCTGCTTACAATGAACATAGTCAGTACGATGATCTTAACAATGTGCTAAAACAATGGCTTCTAAATTGTTCCGTCTACCCAATTTCAATGATAAGGACTTGGTAAGACAGTTGAATGGTTTATCAAGAATTTCAAAAGTGTAGCTTACAATGGAATCGCAGATTTGAATCCGGATCACGTGGTCGAAAAGTGAACGTACAAATGATTCAGCCATCGGCTGATATGCATAGGGATTTTCATATGAACACACACACACACACACATATATATATATATATATATATACGTTACACATCATTTTTTGAGCAATATTATTTAATAAAAATATTTAGAAATTCTTGATGAAATCAAAGAAGAATCTGCAATGTTATTGGTCCGGACTTAACATACCGGTTTTCAATCACTTCCCAATTTCCGTAATGTAGATTCCTTGTGAGTTTTCTACAAATACTTTTATAATATTTATTCTGATAACCTTTCCTCTAAGGTAGATAGATTTATGAATTTAAGTGCAGTGTTAGACTAGCAACAAGGTCTTATCATTTTGCCGTTGAATTGGCAACATGTAACAATCAGTCCTTTATATATAGTTTCTTTACTTGTATATCTCAGCTGTGGACATCTGTTCCGGCTTCATATTTTTCAGTCAATTTTGATCTTCAAAAATTTAAATGCAATGTCAATCGTTGTCCTCTGTATTATTGATTCTTTCTCTTTTATCGCTCTCGCTTTTTGATAATGTATTTCGTTTTATTATTCATTCACACTCAGTAACACCTTGTGTCTTAGTGTCTTTATTGCCTTGCTTGGGGTGAAATGATTAAAAACCAATTACTTATGCTTCTGAATAACTCATTCCTTTGGTGGGTGTAATGAATTAATCTAATCTCTCTTTCACTCTCTCTCACTCTTACTATTTCTCTTTCGCGTGCTCAATCTCTCTCTACACACACACACACACACACACACACACACATATATATTTATATATTTATATATATATGTAAGTGTGTAGGATCATAGTATAAGACTCCCTGGGTAGTATTGGAAATCGAAAGATTTCTTTGATATATTGTGTTCGGCGCTCATTCTTCCATCGACAAACAGTCACATTACTCGGCGTCTCTTCCTTCAATGGAAAATCAATATGATGAGCTAAAATCCCACAGTGAGGGTCGTTCTCCCCTCATATATCGAATATTTTTTGCTTTACGTTACTCTCCACGCAAAAATATATTTCTTTAGAAAATATACATGAACAATTGTAACATAGTACAGATAACAACAGCTTATAAATCCACACACACACACACACACACACACACATATATATATATATATATATATATATATATATATATATATATATATATATAAACAGCCTGTCCATAAAGTTTTTGTGCACTTTAAAAAATTATACCTTTATTTCTATTTGCGATAGCAATAATCTGTAAAATAATGTTATAAAGTTTAATGTACCTAGTTTTAAGTCTAGCTAAAATAACTAATGTGATTTCAGGCATTACTGTAAATCAATTGGCAAATGTTTTCCCTGAACTGAAAAATCGTATTACACTTTGTATTGCTAATGATTGAGGACATGTGGAAACTTAAATAAAATTTCAATAAAACCTTGAAAACATAGATTTACTTCTTTCTAATCCTTTTTACAAATTATTTCTATCGCAAATACAAATAAAGTTTTAAAGTGAACACGAACTGTATGGACATCTGTACATACATACATACATACACACATATATATATATATATATATATATACCGGGTTTATCAAAAATACATTTACAAACTTTGGAGGCGGACATAAATGTAGCACACTGTCTGACCAAAATGCAGTCCTTTGCCAGTAAAAGTGGAGTGAGTTATGCTATATGGAGATCGTGCGCTGCCCAGATTACAAGACCCCACTTTCTGCCGTACCGACCCAAAGATCCAAACGAATACAGAGCATTTCATTGAAGTACGGCTTGGCTGTATGGGTTGCCGGAAAGATGCCAGTTTCAGATATTGTGTGTATATTTGCATATTTATTTGCTTTGTATGTAATGCGGATAATTGTCATGTCTTTTTGACGAAAATCCTTTTTGAGTGATTACTCTGCCAAAAACCTCAACTACTTCAGCAGAAAACACATGTTGGTGTAGAAAGTTCTCGAAAGTTTAAGTGAATGTAGAAAAATGTTAAAAAGTAATCCTATATATATTCATGCTTATTCATTTTAAATTCATATATATATATATATATATATATATATATATATATATATATATATATAAGGGAGAAATAACCATGACATACACATGCGCATATACCCACACGTACAAATGCACACACAAACATACAAACATCTGTCTATCTATCTATCTGGTCTTATCGAGTTTATCGCAAGCTGTACAAGACATTTTCGTTGGATATTCTTCGGAGTAAGTGTTATTTTTGTTTGCCTCCTATCATCTTGTTTATCCATTGTTGTCTTTCTTTGTCGTCTTATTCGTCTGAATTGCGTACATTGTTTCGAATTGTGTTGGGGTGACGAGGGTACGCCGACATCATGTCGCAGCCCGATTCTCTTCCTACTTCTCCTACAGAAGTAACTCCTTCGGCATGGGCAAGTGATAGGCCCCCACAAAAAGGCCAGAATATTTAAAAAATTTAAAACAGACATTTGATCCATATGTTAATGGAAATGAATTATTACCGGTGTAGTCTGTATTGGACACGGTGAATCCAAGGACAATCTCCTTATTAACAACGGGCCCCAAGACACGGAAACTAAATATCGTGACTAGGATGGAGGAGTCTCTGAAAAGTCTTCAAATTGCAGCCATACTTCTAGCCAGAAGAAGTAATCAATGTGGGACATCTTATTGCCGACAGAAGAGAAAGGCAAATCACTGGCAGGCTGTATTCTAACTACTTCGATAGTCAGGCTTCAGTCTGAATATATGGGAACGAGAAAGGCAAAGGTGACTCTACATAGGGTACCACTCTACATATTTGAAGACCATATTGGGTTTTTCTTTTCTAAATATGGGGACGTCTCCAACGTCTGCCCTATCAAAAGTAAGACCGGAATTGCCACAGGACATATTGCAATCTCAATTACTTTAACTCAAAATCAATTTAAAGAAATACCCAACACGTTAATGTGTGTTGATAGACTTATCTATGTCGTTGTGGAAGGTCGTCGGCCACTTTGTTTTGCTTGTGGGACTGCGGGGCATTTGTCGAAGGCTTGCCCAGGAAAAAAAATCCTACCCCAGAAAACAAAAAGAAAAACGAAGCAGCAACATCACAGGCAACAGCACAGGCAACAGCACAGACAATCCAGAAAACTTGAGAGTGGACGGAGTCGTCAAGAAGGGAACCAAAAGTACCCCAACCAGAGCCAGAGGACCAGAAAGAAAGGGAATTAGAAATGCAGGAGATGCCCCCTCCTCGGTTGTCTTCATTGAAAAGAGGGAGAGAGGAAACAGAAGAAAAAGAAGAAGAAAAGGGGGAACAATGAAGAAAAATGACAAGCAATCTGAAGCCAAGAAAGGCTCTGCCAAAACCGAGGATCAATCAATCCCGGCTTCGCTAGTCAAGAATCCTGAAGAAAGTACCACAAGGAGTATTCCTTCTTTATCTTTGAAAACACCACAGTCCCCCATTCGCAAAACACCTCCTCATCAAACACCCCCTCCCAATACCACTTCAGCCGATGTTATTTCTACTCCTCCCAACAACCCATTTCCCTAATCCCCAAAGCCCAGCACCTCCCAGCAGAGTTCTTCTCGTAAGAAGAAATTCCCGAGTGGGGTAATATCTTGCTGTATGGACAAACAGTCAATAGAAGCGGGCATATCGAAGAAAAAAGAGCTTTATTGAAGCCCTTGTTAAAGATGGCGTCAGTAGACGGACTTCCTACTGAACATCCCCGAAATTTTCCCAAAGCCGCCGGCATAATAACATAAATAAAGAGCACAGGGTGAAATCTAATAGCGTGGGAACACCTTCACGAGGCGAAGGATGCCTTACCGGAGATCCGTATCGCGGAAATAGGAACCCCGGAACTGAGAAAAGTACATAAATTTTGTGCAGGGTCCCAGTAATCCTCCATGCTTCATTATACAGGACATTAAAACTAACGTTACTCTCGGACGTTGGCGGTATTTTCCGAGATGGACGTATGACGACAGAGATGTGGACAGGGAGACTTGGAGAATTAGTCGGGGTCCTTTCATCCGCAGATTTCCGTCCAGTCAGTGAGTAGGCGAATCAACTTGAAAAATGTCTCTCTAGATAGCTAGTTTGAATGCGAGGGGTTTGAGGCATCGGAGTAAGGCGGCCCGCCTGCTTCGTGATCTCTTGTTCGGTGTAGATGTACCTGCGATTCAGGAGACGCACTTTGCTTGCGAGGTTGATGCGCGTGTGCTGTCTAGCGACTATGTTGTCTATGCAGCATACGTGAACCAGCCGGCCAGAGGTGTTTCCTTGTTGGTTAAACGTACCCTGGATGTGAGGGTGGACGTTGTCTATGTCGATGCGGGGGGCCGGTTGATCGTGGCTGATATTGCCGTGAACAGTAGTTCGTGTCGGATCGTTGCGGTTTATGCGCCCAACGATCAAGGGGAGCGTTCTCGTTTTTTCGGCTGTTGGGGCCTTTCCTGGTCGATTCTTCGTGCTTAGCCTTAGTTGGGGACTGGAATGCCATCCTGGAACCCAAGATAGACAGGGGGCAGGGAGCTAGCGAGAGGTCATTGGGTGATCGTAGCTTGCTTAATCTGATCGAAGAGTTCGGTCTCGTCGATAGATACCGAGTCGATCACCGGGCGGGAGATGTGGACTCGTAAGTGTCCGTCTACCCAGGTGGCCAGTTACCTGGATAGAATGATAGTGAGAAGGGCCGATATACACCTGCTAGATTGTCCAACGTTCCAGTGGTTAGGCTATACGGACCATAGACTCGTCTGTGCCCGTATAGCGTTAGATTCGATGCCGAGAAAGGCTGGACACTGGAAGTTCAATCTGTCTTTACTGGACAGGCGGGACTTCCAGCAACAGCTAATTAGACTAGTGCAGCGGGAACTAGTGGGAGCGGTTTTGGGGAATAGGTGGTGGGAGATGCTTAAGGATAGGATTATGTCTTTCACCACAGAATATAGCCAGCGGCTCGCACTAGATAAGGCTAAAAAGGTGAAGACACACGGGCGGAGGCTAGTGTTACAAATTCATGACGGTCGTCTTCGAGTATAGAATCCAGAGGTTGGCAGTGAATATTTCGGAGACAGTAGGAAAGCGTAGTTCAGGTTCGCAGTGGATATCGTAGCAGAGCGTAGTTCTTCCTTCTATCATCTTCGCCTGTCAAGTTAGCACTGGTCTTTCCGTAGGGTAAACAAAGATGGTCCCCTTTATACACGACGGATACAATGTTCTGCGGCTTCTGATTGGTTAACCTTCTATTGGTAGATTATAAAGGAAGTTAAGTCATTTGGATTGGCTCACTTTCGCCGACTGAAGCGGCTAGCTCCGAGTGTGAGATCACGGAGGGCGAATTGTTGACTTTTCTCAAAGAGTGTTCCTTGGTCCATTGACCTTTCACGGCCTCGAAAGCCTTTTTATCGTGAAAGTGGAGGAGGTCGTGAAGGATCGTCTTTGCGAGCGGCTCAGCTTGTCGGTGGACGAGTTGCGCTCTTTCTGGTGTTGGGCGCCAGCGGCGAATTACCTCAGTAACACTGAGTTTTCGCTTACGTGGCGATTGATCCGTAACGTGCTATCTCTCAACGACATGGCTTTCAGATGGCGCTGGATTGGATTTGCACAAATGTTACCTGTGTGACCTTGGTTTAGAGGAAACGGCTTTGTACACCTTCTACCATTGTCCTCAGGTACACCCTTTCTGGGACTATGTCGGCGACCTGACGGCTCGTATCACTCCGGATCAGCTTGTGCCCATCGATCTCGCATACGCATGCGACAATGTATTCTGGGGTGAAACTAATGGTGTTTCTATCTTTGCTAACCGTGGCAAGAATGGTGATCTGGATGACGCGAAAGGAGGGGAACTTGTGACGGGAACGCTATTCTCATTAAGTTCTGATCAGATACTTTCAGCATCAGCTGAAAGTGAAGATCAGAACTGATAGAAATGTTTGATGTCAACAGATTTCAACGAAAGGTGGGTGAAAGTAGCGAGTTTGGTTCGCGTGAAAGGGGCTATCCTTGAGTTGCTTTTTTAAGCTCCCTCTCGTCACAACGGGGCGGTTTCCTGCGAAACCTACCCCTGGTTAAAGTAGACCCCCTTTTGTGTACCTAGTTAACGTGAGTGAGTGTCGATCCTGGCCTGTTCCCGGCGCCTTCAGTTATGAGCCAAGTTGAGATTCTCAACCTCCCCAGTTTGTTTTCGGCCTCCTTTTTTTTTTATCTCGACTGGTTCAGTCTTTGACTTCCCCACGCCTTACATTTATTTTCCACCTCCATCATTCCGTTAGAGAGTTAGCCTCTTGATTCTGTCTGATGAGAGAATACAGCGGCAACTCTGATGTTTGTGTGTTGGACGGGCCCTACTAACATTAATTATTTTCTGTTAGTTTCTGTTTTATATATAATTTTTGTATTGAGATTCAGAACCCTCCCCATTATTTCACATCATCTTCAGATATGTATATATATAAATATATATATATATATATATATATTTCACACACACACACACACACACATATATATATATATATATATATATATATATATATATATACATACATACATACATACATATATAT
>OZ010572.1:10874959-10887459 GCA_963932145.1 Acanthosepion lycidas | reverse complement strand
GCGTTTATCTAAAAATAAATACGCTTAAATTAAACTTCATCCTTGCCGTGCGCCAACAACTTAGGGAAAGAATCTCCGATTGACACCAATTCAGCCGGGTTTCAATCCTAGCTATAAGCAACCGGACTTCTAGCCACACTGATAAGCTGTGATACAGCGAAACAGTCTGTGAATGACGATATATATATATATATATATATATATATATATATATATATATATATATATATATATATATATAAGTCTGTGCGTGTGTATGTGTGCATAAGAAATGAAAATAATACGTACAAAAAGTTAATACGGTTGCCGGCTTTAACAGTTAAGATTGTAATCCTGTGTTGTAAAAAATGCATGAATACAGGTAATAAAATCTTATCTTTCGCAATGACAACACCTAGTTATTGCTAATGTCTGGGAATGAAATAAACACGTGAACAAAACAGAGGAGACCGTAAACTCTGTACAGTTTATCCCAGTTTTGATCCCGATAATTTTTTTAAAAAACATTAAAGAATACCATATAAAATGAAACATTCATTTATTGTACGCGCCTGCGAACGGACACACATATTCACACGAACACACACACATATATGTATATATATTTGATGTTTTTATTTTACTGTGGTTTTCTAGTATTCTTAAATGTTACCGTTTCGTGGGGGTAAAGGAACGTAAAATTTGTCTGTCATCTCTGTTATCTCAAGCACTTTCTGCAATTTATTTAGACATTTTCAAGACTTTGGAGTTAATTTTTCTCTCTGTTCATCATTGTTGTCTACGATGTAATTGCATGACGCATATTGCATTATAGTTCCGAGCCGCGCGAAATAAACCGGATTCACTTGGCGTATTTGTTTTAAAAATCAAACCTCTAGCATTTATTTTTAACTAGAAGGGTAATATATATATATATATATATATATATATATATATATATATATATATATATATATAGAGAGAGAGAGAGAGAGAGAGAGAGAGAGAGAGAGAGAGAGAGAGAGAGAGAGAGAAAGAAAGAAAGAAAGAGAGAGAGAGAGAGAGTGTATATATGTGTACACATGGCACAGTGGATAAAACCGTTAGTTAGATTCAGTGACACGACCCAAAGAGTGTGAGTTCAATACCCGGTTAAGGCAGTGCAAAACTTTTAGAGGGAAATTAACAGGAGATAACTGATAACTGACATGTATTAAAAACAAAACAAAAAAAAATGGCACGTGTGCTAATAAGATTGCCATCTCAGTCCCGTAATTTCACTGTAGATACAGTTAAATATAACGGCCTCTTGTACTATAACAGCTTTTTCTCTCGCACTTCCCTTCCTTTTACTTGCTTCCCTGATTGCTATAAACTTCAAATATTTAAATGGAATTTCAATCGACATCTTCTGATGCCTTGATCCTGATCCCTGTTTTTTGCTATATCCTTTCGTCAAACACCCCTCTTTACTCTTGCTCTCACTCTCTGTAACTCCCTACGTGCCTGCGGCACTCCAGCCTTGCTTGTGGTGAAATGTTTAAAAAATAAATAAAAATAAAAATCAGCCTCTTTAAAATCAAAAAGTAGCGAAGAAAATATACATAGGAGTAACTGAAGAACCCTGGAAACAAAGAAACTACGCACGCAAAACATCCTTTAGAAATAGTAAATACGCGAATAACATAATGCTTTCAAAACATGTATGGGACATGAAAAATAATTACATCAAAAATATAATGGACATAAAGAATACAGCATCAACTTAGAACAATAAATCTGAAAACATAATTCACTGTATGGAGGAAGAAATACCTATAATCACCTTTCCAGTATAACAAAAATTACTAAATCGAAATCTGTAAAATATCACCATGCAAATATATGCACTATATGTAATTCAGATAATGTAGGATTTTAGACAAAAGCAAAACATTAAACAAAGCAAATACGCTAGGTAAAACCCGCAATAAAATATAATAATAAACAAACTACGAATGAACACATAAACACAGGTAAATTTTACAATGATAATCAAGTAATTAATAATAATTATAATGAGTATAAATTTAATAAATATTATAAATTTGTGTTCACAAGACTCTGGGATAATTTAAATCATAACTGTCACTGTGCACCCAATAACCGTGAGGATATTATAAGACTTGACTACCCATAATGCACCACCAGTAAACATATATAATTAGTCCAGCAAAAGCACAGTACACATGGCCTGAAGCTTGCGCTGAATTATGAAGCAGACTATCATTTCTTGGTGTTGACATCAGTCTCGGATTGCATATATGGATGTGTTTGTGTGAAGCAAAATGCGTACACATGTATGTATGGGTTTCTGTGCGGATGAGAGTGTGTCACCCCAAACAAACACCGAAGCAGATTCCCCATCCCATCAAAAACATAGTCAAACAAACATAAATAGATCCAGTTTTAAAAAATATAAACCATTTTGTCTAATGATCGCAAAAGCGTGAAACCCCGGATCAGAACTCATATCCATACAACAGAATATGTTTGGTCTATCATTGATAATAAGGGTTTTCCACTTAGTACTGCGCATATAAAATAATATATATATATATATATATATATATATATATATATATATATATATATACAGAGAGAGACAGAGAGAGCGTCACAAATCCTAAGTAAATGCATATCATTTATTATAGTGTTATCACAAAATAATCCTTGAAAATGGTTAAGAGTTAGTCATTAAATTTAATCACTTAGAATCATCCATAGTTTAACTTAACTCTCACACTCAACCTTAAAATATTTTTGAGCGTTATATCTAAAATTTTGAAATTCTAACATGATGAAACGCGTTAGTAACGATAAGTTTTCCTTGCACGTTTATTCATATTGTCTATTCACAAATACATGTTATTTTTACACACCTATATATGTGTAATATTTGTAAAAATTCAGATATGTCTAAAATATTTATTTGAAAAAGGATAATATGAAGAAAGATTAATAATTAATCAACCATAAATTATAATATTGAATCTGAAACTAAATAACACTTTTCATTTTCTAGATATCATGCTACATAGAACTAATAATGAACTTTTTTTATCTAGTTTGGAAATTCTAAAAGTATGACCTTATTAATTTATATTTCCACCAGTGAAACTAGAATTATTTTAGCATTCTATATAAAAATCGAAACCCTTTGCAACCAGCTAATCTTTAAATTAAGACGTCATATCTATAGAAAGACATTATAAAAAAATTCAATATCCACATTATTTCATCCGCAAAGATAAGAGAAATGCATGCAAAATATATGTTAAAAAGAGATAATGGCATTAATAAAACAAGAAAAACAAACAATTGCGAGACATCTACAGCAACGTTCCTGTCCACATTCACAATATAAAAATTACCGATCGACAACACAAAACAAAATAATAAATTCAAGCTACAGATCTTAGTAATTATATTATTCGTAATTTATATTATGGGTAGCAACACATAGATCTGTATAAATACATGTACACTTGAAGAGCATATAGTTTAGTACTACTTGCATCACTGAAGATGATCTTGGAAGAAGATCGAAAGTACTTGGGTAATGAAAATAAGATAATTTTAAAAATTAGCAAACATAAAGTCTGCAATTTATTCAATCAGACATGCCTTAAATAGAATTTGCTACCTAAATACACAAATTCTATAAAACTAAATATTCCTTAACATGAATTGTACAGTCATAGATCGATAACGCTGGTTAATGTTGGTGTGAAAATTTGTGAAAATCAATTATATAACGAGCAATTATTATAATAAGTTTAATGAAATTAATTCAGCAATAATGAAATAATATATGATAGATTTTCAGCTTAAGTATTAAATTACGTAATGTACTAATTAATTTTGAAAGTTAAGTGAGTTTAGATGTAAATCTTTCAAAGGTATGAAATCAGCCATGAATTCCGTTGTTATATAGATCTTATTTTTGTTATATATATATATATATATATATATATATATATATATAACAAAAATAAGGCAGGATGTGTGTGTGTAACGAATGCACGGCCGCAATTTTCAGCGGATTTGCACCAAAATTTACATGCACATGCTCCAAGTTAGCGGGAAGGCCAAGGCCGATTTGCATTTCCCAACTCCCATCGATAGTGGAAATAATAGATTTTTCATGCTTCTACGGCAGTTTTCATGTAATTTGCGGCCATTTTCTACTGGCCAGAGAGAGAGAGAGAGAGAGAGAGAGAGACTATAGCTGGCTGCAATGAATAGGCAGGAATATCCTATTGGCCAACGTGAGAGCCAACAGCTGACTGACACGAATTTTAACTAGCATGCTAGCATACAAAAAAAATCGATAGCTGCATTCGTCAGAAGTGGGAAAATTTTAAATCTGCATGGCACGTTACTCCAATTGGCTCATTCGCTTGCTTAAACTCAACGTTGATTCTGATTCTGCAGAACTGGGTTGGGTGTGAAAAGTATTTGTTGTTAACATCTTTTTTCATTCGGTTTTTCCAGTTAAGTGTCCTTTTTGAAAGCTGATCGTTTTGTGTTCATTTTGTTTAGTTCTTTTTTCGTAGCAGATTTAATGTTTAGTATAGAGCTTAGGAAAAATTTGCAGTGTGAGATAGGCAAGAAGTAAGGCATGTAGCAACATCAGCACGGCAAAGGGCACTCCTTTAAAAGCAAGGAAGGGCAAAAAAGTCAAGTGATAGCGAATGCTGTATGAGTCCTTCGATTTTTGAATCAAACACGGGCAACGCCGGGCCATGCTGCTAGTATATATATATATATATATATATATATATATATATATATAGATAGATAGATAGATAGATAGATAGATATAGATATAGATATATATATAATGTGTGTGTGTGTGTGTGTGTGTGTATCAGACATTCGCGATCTGCTAAAACCTTCCCTACTGTCGACTCAAAAGTCACGTGAAAACATACAACGGACGTGGAATACACTATCAATTAGATATTTCTGCTTTAATCTCATATATCTCTTTCTATTATCTATCTCTGTCTGACTGACTTTCAAGATGTTTTTCTCACTCTCACTCTCACTCTCTCTCTACACTCACACACACACAAGCACACATGCGTGTACACACATATACTGGCACATATATATTTAAGCATGATAATTAAACAATTTGGACATGTGTTATATTTTCAATAATATCCTTTCGTAAACAAGAGAAAGGGAGATATAAACGTTGTACATATTAATTTTCATTTTTCCAACTACTTTCGATATATACCAATATTAACTTAAGGGTTATGATGGCTAAGAAAAATAGTTGTGTTTGTCCGAAGGAATCTTTTGCTTTTGTGGTTAAACCGTTAGCAGTTCCGTTTATTAGCAAAGTAAAAGAAAAAGTGATTTTTGAAAATTTTCTATATTGCTATAATTTTAATATAAGGGAGGTAACTTGGTTAAGAATTGAATTCGTTATGAAGTTAAAATTTGCTTGCTTTTGAAAATCAGTTTAATTTTAACGTAGATATTTCTAAAGAAATATATACTATAAGCATTTCAGAATATTTCAACTATATTCATAATTAATTTTGTTAAGTCTTGATTTTAATATTTTAATAAAGATGGATTTGGGAAATTGTAGTTTCTGATTATAACATTCTTGTGAACTATACAGGTATTTTCAACTAATATTCTTCTAACTTGTAAATGTAGAATGAAATATGCAAATGTTGTGCAATGGACAATAAATCATGCATGTGGAAAGTGAGCCGTCTTGAAAAAGCTTTTGTAGAATGGCCAACATATAAATTAGCCTTTTTGTCAGAGATGAAATCTGCCAACGAACATTTAAAGTGATATAAAGTGTTGTTTTCCTGCAATACCTCACTTGGCGGGGTGGAGTTATTACGGATCATAAAGTTAGTTGTATCAAATTTAGTATAGGATATAAGAATTTTTTTTATTGTGATCTGTAAGAGATATATTAGTATTTAGGAAATTTTTTAGTGATCAGGCTCAGTAAAGTATCCAGCTGTAGTTATTATCAACCCGAACACTATATATATATATATATATATATATATATATATATATATATATATATATATATATATATATATATGAAATTTGACGTTGGAGTCAGCACCAATCGGTAACATGTTTAAACATAAATTGTATTCCTAAAAATTGCCTTTAAGCATGAAACAGGGCGTCGTTGCTGGGTGTTGATATCTAAGTCCACTTTTCTATTTACATTCACTCTATCCCTGATATTAAGCAATTTAACTCACACATATAAATCTATATATATATATATATATATATATATATATATATATATATATATATATATGGTTGGATTGATGTAAGTTTGTGACCCTGGCTTTCACGCTTTTGTGAACGTCAGACAAACTGATTAATTTTTTTTTTAATTTTGGGTTTATTTAGATTGCGTGTATTGGTGTTATTATAGAAGTGGTGGGGGCGGAAACGTCGTCGTGGTGTCAACGTACTAACGCAAATATCGATGTTTAGTACGATGACACCACCACGACGTTCCCCCCACTTCCATAATAACACCAATACACGCAATCTACATAAACCCAAAATTTTTTTAAAAAAATAATAAGTTTGTCTGACGATCGCTAAAGCGTGAAACCCAGGGTCACAAGCTCACATCTACCCAACCATATATATATATATATATATATATATATATATATATATATATATATATATATATATATAATTATAATATATATATATATATATATATATATAATTATAATAATATTTTGTTGTTTAAAAATATGATTCCTTCGCTACATAAGAGTTCTCATGTTTCAAAAACGAGAGCCGAAATCATCCAAATAATTGATAAAATTAAGTTGGATTGAGGTGTTTACTCCCGTTTCATCTTCAAGCGAAATTTTAGGAATAAGCTATCCCTCGGTTTACGTGTATTTTTACCGAATTTGTTATTGTGGGAGTGGCTAGACTATTTTCCTTCTTTGAGTGGTCAGGGAGTTAATTCTTATCAGTAGATTCATCATCCTCTGAGAGGTTTTGCTAAGGTTGGGTAGGGTATCTATTTCAAGGCTAATGTTTACGGTCATCCTTTAGTTGGTTCCCAGTGAAGGATATTTTTATGGCGCGCCTACAGTCGTTATGTGTCTGGAGAATTGTCTTTTATTATTGTCTATCTGATTATCTATTTATTTATTTGTTTATTTAAGTGGGTGTTTAATATACAGATCGCTTTGCGTTGAATTTCAGTTTGTTTTTTTAGTTTTTGACGACGGCAAAAAGGGTTTTTCCTATTTAAGGGTTTGGCTGAGCTTTTT
This sequence comes from Acanthosepion lycidas, assembly GCA_963932145.1. Taxonomy (NCBI): domain Eukaryota; kingdom Metazoa; phylum Mollusca; class Cephalopoda; order Sepiida; family Sepiidae; genus Acanthosepion; species Acanthosepion lycidas. The sequence goes on along the minus strand of OZ010572.1, from coordinate 10,880,128 downwards.
AGAATTTTACTTAGCTATGTTTTTGTTTTTTTGTTTTTTATGCTAATTATCTAATGCGAAAGTCTGTTGATGTCGGCAAAAAACCGTTAACTCCTGCCTATGGTTTAATAATTTTTCATTATTTAGGAATTTAATGATGTGTAGTTTTTCCTGTAAGCATAAGAGGCATGGGTCATCCCAGGTTCTACAGGTTCTTGTTCTATTTACTATTTTCCATTTTACTTTTGGTGTTTTATTCGTTTCCTTTAGATGCCAGAAATATTGGGATAGAGATGTCTGATTTCTATTTTGAATATTGTTGAAAGAGCTCTTGTGTTGTCTCCATCTAATTTTAAAATTATTCTTTGTTGATCCTATGTATATCCTATCAGTGTTAGGGCTCTCAATGGATGAGATAGTGCATTGGTATACCACGGATTTTGTGAGGCATTTATTTTCCAACGGGCAGTTTTTAGGGTTTCTACAATCGCATAATTTTTCGTTATTTTTATCTAGTTTTAGTTTATGTGTTTTATTACTGTTTTGGTATGCGTGTTTTTCTAGGATTTTCTTATTGTGTCTTTTTATGATTCTTTCTATATTTTCAGTGCAGCTGTAACTCAGTTTCAATGTGTTTTTGTTGAAGATGTTGCTAAGTTTGCTATTAGTGGGAAAGTGCTTTTCAATTAAAGCTAGGAACTTATGGCCTAGTTTGGTGCTGACCATTTGGTTGTACGGTGGGGTATACCAGATGATTTTTCTTTTCCTGTTTCTCTTATTATTGGTACTAACGTTTCTATAGGTTATGTCAAAGTTTTTGTATCCGCTGTTTTTTAGGGCTGTGTTGTAATAGTTTTTACTGTGCTGTTGGAATATTTCTTTATTTGCTGAGTTCATACTTATTCTTGTCTCTATTGATGTGGGTATATGCTTAATTATAGATGGGGGGTGGTTTGACTTAGGATGTACATACAAGGGATTAGTGTTAGGTTTTCTGTAAGGTAGGTGAACGTTGTTAGTTAAGTCTAGGGTTACGTCTAGGAAGTTTACTTTTTTTAATTTAGTGTTGACTATTGTTTTTAAATTTAGTTTCCCGAATTCATTGTAAATTGCCTTTCTAATTTTCTCTGTTTTAAAGCTTGTGGAGCTCCTCACTACCATGAGCCCGTCATCTCTGTACAGCCCGATGTCCCCCACGTCCAGTTCACGGTGGGCGGTTAGGTTGTTCACTATAAATAGACCGACAAGGTATATATATATATATATATATATATATATATATATATATCCTGCTTTAACAAATTTCATCTGTCAATGTAGCTTTGTCGCCCGCAGCAAGGCTGGCTTAGTATCGCACTTAAGAAAGCGAAAATGTCTCTTATCTGATTTTTTTACACAGTAGCCCTTGCGAGCAAGCTTAAGTGTAAAACGAATATTCTCCATCCATTGATGACCCTCATTTATCGTTCGCGATTGGAGACTCCAACATATATATATATATATATATATATATATATATATATATATATATATATATATATATGTGTGTGTGTGTGTGTGTGTGTGTGTGTGTGTGTGTGTGTGTCTGTGTGTCTGTATAAAGAGAGAGAAATAGTGAGAGAATGAAAGAGTGAAAAGAGAGAACGAGAGATTGTATATTTATGGAGGAATAGAAAACAAATGGAGTTTAACAAGAGCAACTTATCTTGCTATTTTGAGTTGCTATTCAACTCACTAAAATTGATCGCCCGATTTTCCTGAAATCATCTGACAAATGTAACATTGAATGTTCACTGTTCAAGTGGTAACGAAAAACGACAGAAAAGAGTGCTTCATTTCGTTTTCGTTTTTTTTTCTGTTTCCTTTCTTTTCTTTCCTTTTTTTTGGGGGGGGTGGGGCTTTATTATTTTCTTTCACCACTGAATTCTTGCGTCTCAATAACTGACAAACGTTTACAATGGAGAAAGTAAGACACGAGGGACAGGAAATTGCGCACGAGAACCGGTAATATAACGGAAAATGAACAAAATCAAAAATAAAATCGTTGTCGATATATAAACGAACGAGCCTTAATATACTGTTGTCTTATTGTAATTGCAAGCAGACGACAGGACACGCATGAAACGTAAATGCTACAAAAAAGCGAGTATTGCATAATTATGTATTTTTTCTTTTTTTGCTTAACTTTGTATCATGTTTTATATTTATTTATTTAAAACCCGACCGAATCATGACGAAATGTTTCCGCCCTCCCCACTGAACACACTATATGAGATTTTTCTATTTTTTCAGCAGGAAGGTTGTGGATTCTCTCCATGATCTTGTCGACAATAGACGTACGAGACTTTTTTTATATATTTAATTTTAACGAAGGCCTTATGTGTTCCATCAAGAAATAAAACAGTAATGTATTTCTAGTCGATATAATTCGTGTCATCGGCGATTTTACTTTCTACCACTTTTCTATTTCACTTTCTATATATTATATTATTTGACTCCGATTATAAAAAAACAAACAAACTTATCTATCTATCTATCTATCTATCTATCTATCTATCTATCTATCTATTTATCTATCTATCTATCTATGTCTGTATGTCTCAGTTAATACATATCTAGATGTTATCTATCTATTTATATCTTCATATCTTTGTGCATTATTTATTTATTCGTAATTTTATTGTTATCTAACTTACATACATATTTAAAATCTATCACAAGTCCTTAATCCGTAAGGTCATAGGTACACCACGTGCGCTGCAGCTGTGGTGTATCTTGGGCTAGATAGGCTGGCGGTGTCCACACCTCAGGCTGGTGTGAATTCAGATATTTTCTTCTCCAGTAATATTGATTTAATCATTAGATTCACTGAAATAAATTTACTGGGTCCAGATTCTTACAACATAAAACCTATCTTGGCAGATCTCTTATTATATTATTTGATACTTAATAACAGAATTAATAAATAAAAAGAAAAATAAACTAAATTAAATTAGAGAGAAAAACATATTTTTAAAAAAAGATTACATTTAAAATAATAATATTTCAAGATTTCCTCTCCTTCTTGCACATATATACTTACGCACACACAAACACAACCCCCATATATATATATATATATATATATATATATATATATATATATATATATATATATATGTGTGTGTGTGTGTGTGTGTGTAATGAAATGGAAAAATTCTGATTATTATATTTTATGACATTTTTTTTTATGTTTATACGTTCTTTTTGTAGATACAACTATTTAAGTAAATACTCTGTTTATAATAAACAATATTAACAACATTTACCGACCTGAATGTGCGAGAAATTTTCATAAAAAAAATATGCGCCCTCCGACGGGAATCGAACCCATATTGTTACACCTTAATCTATTTCATTGTCTTTAAAACTATGCGTCCATATTCCTGGACATACTCCAGCTCTTCGTTTTCTATTTTTATTTTCAGGTTTCACGTACAGTATATCATAGCTGATATTTACCATTCATTATAATCTTTAGATTTTAAGCATATTGTCAAAGATAACTCTGTCATAAATACTGTTTATACATTTCATACTTACTCGACTATAAGAAAAGCTCCTATAGAGGTCAATTGCTGATTTTAATGAAAATACTTTATATATCTACACCCTTGTTCAAATTAAAACAAAACCAATAATTTCGCTATTATTTATTTTTTTCGTATTTTTTCCTAGGAAACATGACCCAGTGCGCATGTTAGTATTTCGCATGTCCATTCCACGAAGGCGTTCCTTGCTGATTGACCACAGATTTTCGATTGGATTTAAATCAGAAAAGTTTTGCGCCAGACTTTGATTTACTCACTGGTAAAGCTTGCCAGTGTGTTCGTGCAGCGTTACAATTTTCGTGCGTCTTCTTGGAGTAACGTCCATTGCAGACAATGGCTGTAGGACAACTAATCGATACTTGAGACAATAGTGTCTTTACTTGATAAAAAACTGATGCAATCACTGACGACGAAATTTTTCAAAGCTAAACAAATTTCATCATACACCCCAGAAATAGATTGATATTACTGCATACCACTGTAAATTATCTAATTTAGGAAAAAATAGAAATCGATAGAACCCTGTCACTCCAGTGGTTTTAAAACTGACTGTATGGTGAAAGAAAGGAAACTAAAGTGGTTGTTTCAATTAATTTGCACAAGGGTGTAGCAGGAAATGAGTTTATGTTTTCTAGATAATTGAACAAAATAATTTAATTAAAAACTATATATTTGCCTACAGTTATCTTTCTGCACTGATAACAATTTCGAAAAGAAAGATAGTTAAATAATCTGTAGATTATACTGGTAACAACAGTCTGCTCATAGATAGAAAATGAGTTCAATTCAAGTATAAAACTTGAAAGTGGAGAAATATTTTCTAACTGGGCTTATTCAATGATGTTATGAGAACGGAAATATAATTTATTATCGGGGACATAAACTTAACTATAATTTCTGCACGAATGACGCAGTATTGATGATAGACCTAGAAAGACACCGAACGAACTCAGACAAGTTAGCAATAAAAAAGCAAGAAGAAAGAAATATTAACAGCCTAAAGGCAGAATACCTCGTCGTCAGCAAAAGATACAACCCGAGGTGTTAGCTACGTAATGTAGGCTTCATATTAACGCACGGACATATTACTATCTGGGTAGTTTGATAAAAGATTACTAACAATGTGTTACGGAAATTCGAATGTGCTAGGAATATCGAAATATGCTTTTCAGAAAATAAATAAAGGATTAAGACATAGGAAAATATCGATAGTCTGTTGCAATATCTATTCCACTATGTAGCTAATGGAACCTTTATTCAGAGATAAAAATAATCCGGAAGCGTCATAGATGAGTTTCTATAACACAATGTGCAGGACGTGTACAAATCTCAATCAAAATAGGTACAGCAAGGAAACTCATACTTACAGTCAGAAGTTTACGATGTATATTTTGAGGAAAGTGTCATTGGAGATTTTAACACTCACAAGACATAATGGAATCAAGAAGAGCAGGTTATCGCTCCTTACACGTCAGAATATCATCGAGGAAATCGAAATATTGTGCATTTCGACTACAATAAAAAATATATAGAATAATTGAAAGGAATATATCTATCAATTTCGATAAGTTTAAGCGATGGTTATAAGCCAGAAATTTTT
>OZ010572.1:10844959-10872459 GCA_963932145.1 Acanthosepion lycidas | reverse complement strand
GAAAATTGCAATATGAGCAATGGTAAAAATGGTTGCTGAAGACATTAGATTTATAATACTCAGAAATTCACACGCAGATGGCCTCAAGGACACATGGCACAGTGGATAAAGACGTTAGTTAGATCGAGTGACAGGATCCAGAGTGTGAGTTCAATACCTGGTTAAGGCGTTGGAGAACTTGGAGAGGACAATTAACAGATAACTGATAAGTGACATCCATTTAAACATGGCACGTGGAACTAGAACAGTCTACCCCTGCGAGCGAAATAAAGGGTTCAGTTCGACATTCCAATTACATGAGGAAAGCCGGAGCGTACAACGGCCGAAACTTATTATATTATAACTTTAATATGGCGACAAAGATGAGTTCGAACAATAGTCCGAATAATATAAATAATGTACATAATACCTCATCTCAGAAATATAGACAAATACGGTCATAGGAGGTTTTCAAACATTCCTGTTTTTCTCATGGTCGTCAATAATCCGATGAAATGGGTTAATTTTTCAGTGGAAAACAATAGAAAATCAAAGGGATTATTTATTCAATTTCCCACCACCAACCAAAGAATGCGATAATCGCAATAACAATAAACGCCTTCGTAAAATGAATGATTTATGAGATTACCGATATTATGCTCATTAATAACAATCTCTACCCCAGCGAGCGAAATAAAGGGTTCAGTTTGACATTCTATCCACCTGAAAAGGGCCGGAGCATACAATGGCCGAAACGTTGTGATAAATATGGCATCATAGATGAGCACAATAGTCCGAATAATGTGAATAATGTTAGAATTCTGTCTTTCTACCGATTCATCCCAAAACGATAAAACACAATCGATCTCCTTTGCACAAGTGAATCGAATAGCTGGATACATCCAGTTAAAACCTCATGAGACGTCTCCGTTCCCAACTCAATATTAAGCGCACAAAATATGCCATGGACATAACGTATACAATAGTTCTGTCGTCTGGAACAAGTAGACATCATTTGCGCATTAATTCCAACGAATATGTTAGTCATCGCAGGACGTAAATGTATACCCATTCAATATATTATTGAAAGTGAATTCGATCGACAGAGTAGAAACCTTAATAAACTTAATAAAACTGTTTCAGGAATGCAATGGGAAGAAATATGTCTACGACAGAGAAGATCATAACAGATATGTATTGTTTCCTGAAGTAGAAGAAATGTAAAGAGAACCAAAGATGTCAAATGAACATATATATTTGTCGCCAGAATGATATGGACAATTTCATATATAATTGGAAAATGTAAACGAATCTTTAATACAATGTTCTGAATACATAGCTAACACAGGTTATAATAATCCAGCCAACTATATATTTAAATTATGTTGGACTGACCCAATCATCGATAAAATGTGCCGTCCTTGGATATCGTATTTATGGGTCTTAAATAACCTATATAGACGAGGCCAAAGAGAACAGAACAGTTTCAGAATTATATAATATACACTGGGAGTAACTTTTCTTTCACTAATTTGAACAGACGCATTTAAAATTATGCTAAAATATCTTAATCTTATCAAAAGGCTTATTTGACGAAATTCTTGGCATTCAATCTTGCAATCATCTTATTAATATAGTCATCATGATTCAAAAGCAAAATACTTAAACTTTATCAGGTTTCGTAATCACAACAGATTTATTGCGTCGTAGGTATTTCAGAATAGGAAACTTTTTAATCTGACAGGGAAATCCTGTTCGAATAATGGGAGCACAAGCAAAGGCAAGGGCAAGATCATTGTTTTTTTCTTCCGAGTACACTCACTTTAAAATAGGTTGGCTTGCTGAGCTGAGGGAAAGAAAAAAAATCTCAAACTCAGAATATATAACTTACTATTTTACAGAAAAAAGGGAGAAGAACAGATTTGAAGTCTATGTGATAAAACAGACAATAACAATACTATAATTGTCATATATAAGTTGAGATTGGTTCTTAAGATCGAATTTGTAAATGTCACTATTCTGGGGTTGACCGTCACCACCAGTCGGTTGAAATTTAAATTCTGGTCCTTTTGGAAATATGTTAAGGCTTTTTAGCCATATTTTGAGGTACTCAAAATGTGAACGACTTTACCGAGCTGGATGAATGTTGGCTTACACTAAACATCCACTAAAATTGACTGCACTTTCTAAGTTTTAAAACATTTAGCTGCGAAGTAATATATCTGTACTCAATCTTTCTAATTACCGATGTCCATCTTTCTTTAAAAATATACAATTTTCACTTCCTAATTAGTTAAAAAAAAGAATTACCATACGTATCCTGTAAAGATTTATGTTATACAAAATTCACTGTCTATACTATAAGCTGAATCAAGTTAAAATGCAGACAGTGATGCAAACTAGAGTATTTTAATTTAAGATGAGTTTACTCTCAAGAATGGGGACACTTAAATAGAGACATTTATGGTATATTTGGAAATATCTGAAAGCTGTGTAAAAAGTATGTTCTTTGATACAGTAAATGATTATTAATTTTGAAACTTTTAAGTAAACATGTCAAGCAAAATATTTTTATAGATCATAAGCATTAAATAAACAGATAAATCATTCTCACTATTATAATAATGTTTTGGGTTGGCAGAATTAGATAAATTGACGTAATATATATTATCAGTTTTCCTGTGAGAAGTCAATTACGAAGTAACACACGTTTCATTATAGGAAGAAGAAAATGTCATTTCTGATTAATGTCAGGTTTTCTTACATGAATAAGAGACAGATATATCCGATTTGAAAACACTTGTTAGAAATTAATGTATTTCGACGTCTCATTCATCGTTTACCGTTATTATATTGGTATCTGAATTGTTAAGATATTATATTAATAGCTATGGTTAATAATTTTGTTTTTGGACGTTAAGAAAGCGCGGTGACGTAGTTCATTTAGGGAACGCCATAAAACATCAATATTCCCATAGAAAAAAAAAAATCATTTTCTAAAATTGCCTGACCATTTATAAATTCTCATAATTAAAATCAAAAATATTCCAAGATATCTCATACAGTTATTTCCAGGCAAAGTAGTAAAGAAAGCGGGACAAAAGGACTATTGGTTACCAGTAAAAAGACAGAATATATGGACATTAGCAAAAGGAACATCGCACGTGGCAAGCTGTTGGCTAGAGACGTCAAATTCAAGCAAGTAAACCCTTGTGCAAAATAACTGAAACAACAGCTTTAGTTTCGTTTCTTGCACCATACAGTCAGTTTTAGACCCACTGGCGTGACAGGGTGTAATCAATTTCTATTTTATCTCAGATTAGTTCATTTGTAGTGGTGTGCAGAAATATCAATCTATTTCGGTGTGTATGATGAAATTTGGTTGGTCTTGGAAAATATTGCGTTATCTGTGATTCCATCAGATTCTCATCACACCCAAACAATATTGTCTCCACTGTCGGCTAGTTGTCCTACGGCCATTGTCTACGATGGACGTTACTCCAAGAAAGCGCATGAAAATTGTAATGATGCAAGAACACACTGTCAAGCCTTAACAGTGAGAAAATCAAAGAATACTATAGACTGGCACGGAATATCTCCTGTTTTAAATCCAATCGCGAATCTGTTGTTAATCTGCAAAGAACGACTTCGTTGAATGGACATAGGAGGTACTAACATGTGCACTGAGCCATGTTTCATTGGGGGAAAAAAGAGAAAAAAACGTAAATAATAAGGAATTATTCGTTTTGTTTCAATTAATTTGCACAAGGTGTACATAAATTTGACGAGTATCAATCTGATAGGGAAAGACAAAGGAGCATTGGAATAGCAAATGATGCTTTCTAAAAGCTAAAGAAAATATTAATAACCGGTAGAAACAAAGAAAATAAAGTGGAACTGCTATACAATTTGAATCCCCCGATATGGAAATGAATGTTGAAAAATCTTCTCACAGAGGAAAAAGAGACGAGACAGCATCGATGACAGGGGACAGCGCATGTGAGCAACGGGAAGGTATTAAGGGAAATGAAAAAAAAAAAAACAGTTCATTTCAAAATTACCTAAACCAGATCGACTACTAAATGATACGCACAGACACACACACACGCACGCACACACACACACACACACACACACACACACATATATATATATATATATATATATATGAAGAAATATAGTCTTAAGGAGTGCTATATTTATGGGATGAAGTGCTCAATATCATAGATAGATCGTGTGTAAATATAATAGTGAATGTTGAAGTTAATACCTAGATGCGACAGTCTGTTTCATGGTAGACGCATTTGTCAGACCACGAGTGATATTTATTTTTTCTCTGCTATTTATATATACGGGTCGGTGGTGCATTGTGTGTAGTCTATTTTGGCGGTTATTTTGCCGGAAGTCGTTTATTTATTTATTTGGGTTAAATTATTTTGCTTCTCTTTATTTATTTTTATTTTTATTTCTATTTTTATTTCTTATCTTATATATTTATTTTTATTTTAATTTTAATCGTTATTTTATTAACGTAGTAAAAATGTTTATATTGCTCATTTTTATATATATATATATTTTGTTTTGAGAAGATAATGAAAGCTATGTATTCTATTTTAGGGTTGATTGTTGTAGTTTTTTCTAACTAATATTTTGGCGGCAGAAGTTTTTATTTGAACTGATTATCTTTTTTTTTTGTTTTTTCTAACGGTTAATTTTACGGGATCGGTTTGCTAGTTTATTTATTTGGATTAATTTAGATTAATTTATTTTAATTTTATTATTATTTATTTATTATACTGTATATTTTTATTAACTCTTTTCGATTTTCAAGTAACGTAGTATTTTTTATCGATATATAACATTTTATTTTCCAAGGTATTGTTGGTATAATGTGGGTTTTGTTTTTAATTTGTCAGATATACTTTGAATGCATTGTGCTGTTCACATATTTATTATTTGTGAAATATGTTTTGTCTGCATAATTTATTTGTTTCCAGAGCCATTCAGTGACTCCTATGTGTACATTTTATTAATTATCTGGAGATTTTATCGTGGCTTGGTATATTACGTTGTTTTGTAAGCAATTATCGTTTAAGAGACAATCATTCCTAATTCTGAAGTTACACATGGGTTTAATTTGTTCGTGTGGTTTGTTGATAGTTTACCTGTTGTGCTTTTTTGTTATTTTGCCATGTTCTCGGTGCACCTTTCGCTGATTTTTACTGTGTGTTGTATAATATTTTGTGTCGGGTGCTTAATTCCGCGAAGTGTTTGTGTAAATGTTTGAAGAATATTTTTTCATACCTTTGCTTTTACGGGGTTGAATCATAAGATATTTCTTTTCTCGTTGGCCTTTTCTTGTCTTCTGTGGTGAATCCATTATCTTTTAGGGCTGTTTCTTAGGCTCTCTTAGCTTTGTTAAATATGGATTCATTGGAGGAATTTTCGGAATGCATGCGATTAAACGATTTGGTATCTGTTTCATTATAGAAGGCGGGTGATTGGAAGATGTGTATATATAGCGTGGTTTATCATTGGGTTTTCTGTATGGTTCACATGTGACTTTTCTTAGGCTGAAGGTAACATCTAGAAAATCTACTTCGTTTAGGCTACTTTTTATATCTATGTCGAATCTGTTATTTTTGTAAATCTCTATTATTGCTTTTCTAGTTTTGTCTGTGTTTTGTTTGTTACAGTTTCTTAAAATTATGAGACAGTCGTCCCTGTAGAGTCCTGTATGATTTCTATTATACCTATTAATAATAGAGAGAAATGACACAGGACACGCTACACACACATTCACGTGTATGTGTATATATATATATATATATATATATATATATATATATATATATATATATATATATATATATATGTGTGTGTGTGTGTGTTTGTGTGTGTGTATGTGTGTGTAATATATATACATATATATGTGTGTAATATATATATATATATATATATATATGTGTGTGTGTGAGCGCACGTGTAAATTTTTATTAACCAAAAGAGGAGAAACTAATAGACAGCCTCGATAATTATACCTGCACTCAGATTGTATTGTTCCAAATAATAGCTCGCCCTAAAGGTTTTAAGGCAAGTAATATTTGCAATTAGAATTCTCAGAAATTTACTAATATATAAAGTAAATGTTAATTATATTGAATTTATTTTCAGAAATACTATTACTGAAAAACAAACTCAATTTTAAATCCTGCCCCCTGATGAGCGGGTGTAATCACAGCGACTCTCTCTAGAGAGAAAATAATCAGAAGTCTATTATCAGGGTTTGATAAACAAACATTTACATTACATACATATATATATATATATATATATATATATATATATATATATATATATATATATATATATATATTGATAAGTAGATACAATAATATATATAAAACAAAGTGGAGGAAGAGAAAAGGATGAAAAAAAGCTGTTAAGACGAAAAATATAACAATAAAAAAGAAACAAAAAGACAAAGCGAGCATCGCACTTCTCAACCAAGCGAGGATGGACGTCACACTTACATACACACACATACACACACATATACACACACACACACACACTCATAAACACATATGCGCGTATGCACACATATGTATATAGGCACACACACACATATACACACACATGCACGCATATATATATATATGTATGTGTGTGTACGTGTGTGTGTGTGTGTGTGGTTGACCCTCCTATCATGAACGAAAAATGATGGCCAGCATTGGATGGTGACTTTTGTTCTTTTGTGCTAGAATGGACTACTGTTGAGAAAATCAGGTAAGGGAAAGTCATATTTCATTTGTGCTTTCTTAAGTGTGATACTAGCCCAGACAAACCATACTGACAGATGAAATTTGTTAGAGCTGGATTTTGATGGAGCCTCTGCTTCATTTGTCTTTCAATTTGTCTTTGTAGCGTAAGAGTGGACGTCCAACAGCACGCCTTCTTTGGAAGTCTATGCTCATCCATTCTCACAATATGTCCAGCCCTCCTAAGTTATGTCATTGCTAGAATGGTTTCAATGCCTATAATATTGTTATATTTCTTCAGTGTTGCACTATTGACACTGTCTTCCCATTTTATATCACATATGGCCCGAAAACAGTGCATGTGAAAGGCGTCAAATTGATTGCGGTAAAGGGTCCAAGTTTAGAGAAGAGTTCTTTGATATTAGGTTGGTGCAAAAATAATGACGTAATAATGTTGTTTTATGACGTCAAAAAACGACATTATTACGTCATTATTTTTGCTCCAATCTAATAGTTATACAGTATGGTTCGTAAGGCAGACCATGCCGATTCAACTTCATTATCTACATTAAGAGATGAAAGTTTTGAGTCACACAATGTTTGAAAAGTGTCTAATATTTTCCTGTCTTTCAGTTTTGTTTTGTCTAACTTCTTTGGCCGTTTTGCTTCATTGTTTCTAACAGTCTTCTTCGAATACACTGCTGTATGTGAACAAACAATTTTTGTGATCTGACCAACATTGATCGATTGCTAGTGATCGCGTAAGGTTAGTTCGTGGCGATCATAACTACGGACGATGATGTAGTCAATTAGATGGTCGTGCCCTGATCTAGGATGTAGCCATGTATTTTTGAACTTAGTTGGTTGTTGGAAAATTGTGTTGGTGATAAGATCGAATTGACTGCAAAGAAACAGCAGCAATACGCCATTAGAATTTGACTTACAGACGCCATGTTGTTTCACTGACTTTATCCCGGGATAGTGTGTCACATCCAACACAAAGGTTGCAGTAAAAGATTATTTTATGTATATTTATATAATTTATTGATATTTTAGTAGGGTCCATGGTAGGCGTACAACGACTAATTAAAGTGGCATGTTTATTCTTACTGAGAGGTAAGCGAAGAGACATTAGACCAGTGTTGCCCGTTACCCTTAAAATAAGCGCAGCAGATGAGCAATAAAGGTATTACTTCTACCCAATGCCCCCATACAATTAATATATATATATATATATATATATATATATATATATATATATATAATTCGGATGTTGGAGTAAATGCACTCGTCAGCCCTGACGACTGTGTTTATACGTGAAACAGACTGTCACCACTGTTTTTAGACCACACTGTTCAGGTTTATATTTACATACGTTCTATTGAATACTTTAAACCATAAATATAGCAGATTGTAAAACTATATATATATGTGTGTATATATATATATATATTTAAATTATTTGATTTTTTTTTTAAATTGAACTTCATTTTAAATTTTGTATCTATCTAATAAACATCAATATATATGTGTGTGTGTGTGTATAGCGTGAATGTTGGGTTACAACGAGAGCCATCGTTTCATAAGAATTGACGTTGACAAACGTCACTTGCTAAGTTTCAGCAATCTAAACGGTGAACACTTTACTGAGTAGGTAGGTATTTGCCTTTAGATCTTTTTCTGTTTCAGGGTATTTAGGTAAACTGTCATTTGGTTCCACAAACGCTTTTGGTTTTTTCTTTATATATATATATATATATATATATATATATATATATAATGCCATCCAAAGACAGACTGTATCACAGCTCATCAGTGATTAAGATCGAAACCCGCCTGAATTGGCGTCAGTCGGGGATTCTACCACTAAACCGTTGGCGCACGGCAGCGATGAAGGTGAATTTAAGCGTATTTATTTTTAGATAAATACACAGTGAATGAGAGAACTCTATTCGATTTACCGAAGAGTCTTGCATTATATATACGTGTGTGTGTATGTGTGTGTGTGTTTCTGCACCATCTATTTCCACGTATGAGGCTATATTTAAATTTTTAAAATTACCTCCCCCCCAAAAAAAATAAATAAATAGGGATTTGTTTAATGCAACAGTAAAAAAGGCTAACCTTAAATCCTGTGGTGTATCGGCTCTGGTAATTAGGCTAGTATGCTTGCACCATGGATCGCAGTAGGCTAACAACTCGATATGGTAACTAACGATGTATTTCTAGTTTAGCTTATTCACATTACAATGCTGTACTAAGGTAATAAATGTGATAAAACTACCTTTATATTTTTTCTAAGCGTTTCACCCCAAGCAAGGCGGGAAGCCACTAGCACGCAAGGAGTTACACAGAGTTGGAGCAAGAGCAAATAGGAGTGATAGAGGAAAGGATGAAGAGAAAGATAGGGGATAGATCAAGGCATGTAGAGACTTCGACACTGCATTTGAATAGTTGAAGATTATAGATATCAAAGAAACAAAAAAAAAGTGGGGGCAGTTCCACAGGCGAGAAGTGCGAAACATGAAGCTATTGTAGTAGAAGAGACGGCTACATTTAACACTTTCGACAGTGAAAGCGCGAGACCGAAATGCCAGCCTAGTTGAACGCTTAAATTCATGAAGTCTGGGAACCAAGGAAAACAGCTTATCGGAGCAGTTACCATGAAAGTATTTGTAAAAAAAAGACAGAGGGAGGCAACGGCACGTTTGTAAGAGGACGACTGTAGACGAGATGACAGATCAGGGCCAATTACGTTGCATATCCATCTCTGGATTTTATCAAGTACCTTGAGACAAACAGGAGAGGCGCCGGACCATATATCTTGATTTCACATTAAAATGCAATATTTAAGAAATAAATGCACAAACGTTTGCAAGGTCCCGCTGAGCAACGCATACAAGTAACAAGCAGCGTAAATAAATCTTTCGTTCTTGAGTCATAGATGTATGGGTGCGTTCAAAGCAATCATTATAGCTCATAGTATTGTTAAATGACAAAATACAGGATAATATACAACCTATATTTCTAATTAAAATTCATAATATTCGTAGCGTTGAATAACAAAAACATTTAGTATAAAATGCAAAATATAATTTTCTGTGGCCTAGATTAGACGGTATTTTATGCGGTGTTAATAACAAGACATTTAAGATAATGATTTTCCAAACGGAGCTCAGATGTGGCACAAGCTCCAAAGTATGGGGCACCTAGTGAGGATCGAACTTAGTGCTCAGTCGTAATTGTTCTAGCGAGTCAAGCTTGCTAACCATCACACCACCTCGAGGTGCCCAAGTAGAAATTTTCCAAGCGTAGCTTAGATGTGGCACACGGCCGAAAGTATGGGGCACCCAGTGAGGATCGAACTCACTATTCAGTCGTAATTGTTCCCGCAAGACAAGCTTGCTAACCATTACACCGCCTCGAGGTGCCCACAAGACATTTAAGATGACAAAAAATTCTTTATTTCTCATTATAGAATACACAACTTTCGTTTACAGTCGTACGACTCGTAAGAATGAAAACATTATTGATATTTTCATCAAGATTCATGTTAATATTAGGTTGGTGCACAAATAATGACGTAATAATGTCGTTTTTTGACGTTAAAAATACGTCAAAAAACGACATTATTACGTCATTATTTTTGCACCAACCTAATAGTCGATATTATTTTATTCCCTTTGATTTGATAACGATAAAGGCAACCAAAGCAACATTTGTAATAACATCAGTTTTATTTTATACGCGTAGGAATCATTAGGATTGGTTCAACTTCTGGCGTCGTAGGCTAGCCTACATTTTCGATCGTCCTATACTACGGATGTCAGATAAAATCACAAAAATTTAACCTTAAGGTCTCGCCTTATCTATAGGCCGCTTTAAAAGTGGAAATATACAGTAGAAAAATATAAATATAAAAGTAAACATTGAGTTCAAAACTCAGCGGCGACAGTCAGTTTCATGTTTAGCCCCAATAATCTGACGATTGCATTTAGGCATGAAACAGACTGATGTCGCTGTGTGTTGACCTTAATCTCCACTCTTTATTTACATACACTCTAATCCTGATATCGAATACCTTAACTCATAAATATAGCAAACCTTGTAACAATCATGGGCAAAGTGAGTTTCGCTTTCCAAACGACACGCCGAATTCCATGAGAAAAATAAGGTTTATTAAAATTTTGTGTATTTCGTTTCATCCTTACATGTTCAATCACATGTTCTCATGTGTCATCAAATACATAAACAATGACTAAGCACAACGTTTCTTGTATTTTATAACTTTTCGATGAAGGTAACGTTTTCGTCATTTTAAACGATTCAGAATTTTAACTAAGGAAGTGTGGCACCATTTAACGAGGCAGAAAGGGAAAGGAAAGAAAAGAAGGAAAGTAGAGGCTAAGAACCGAATCGTGAGTGATAAGCAAGAACACACACAGCTAAGAGACAATGGATAAAAGGATATTTTGATAAGTAACAAATGGCGAAAGAGTGTCATTACAATGACAGGGAAATTCTGAGTAAAAAGAAAGGGAAAGAAGGAAAGAATCAGATATGTTTTGGCATCGGCTGTGTTATCTAAGGATATGAAAACAAACTATTGGCACGGGAAGACATCTTATTATCAACTACAGATCGGCTGGCCAGAGAAAGAAAGAAAAATTAAAATGAAAATGTTATTTCGTTAAGTGACGAAAAACAGACAACTAAAAAAGGACTTGGACAGATATGAAAAATTAAAAACCACCCACGGAACATATTTGGCCTGCGATAATAAAATTTTGTTATCAGGAATTTGTACCGAAGGAAATGAATGTGTTTTCTTTCTTTCTTCGAGGCGACAGACGGACTGGAACTTTGGAGATGTTCCTTTTTGAGACCATGTCAAGAAGACCACACATTCTGATAATTAGCGATAAAATACCTGACGTAAACCACGTGTAGAACAAGAGTTATGACTGTCATTGTCATATTGTCCCGTTCGCGGCTGGAGAAATGATAAACCATTAAGGGGAAGAAAATAGAAGAGATAATTTTTTTTTCTAAGCAAGATATTTTTTTTTCTTCCTGAAACAAAGCCGCAGATTCGTCCACGCCCGACTAAGACATCATTGGTCGAGTGGTGATCACGTGATGCACTAGGGAGGCTGTTGCCGCCCATCTGGAGAATGAGTAAGAGAGGTTGTCACGAAGATGTGGGGAGGGCAGTACACGCCCCTCTGAAGTATGATGAGAAGGTGGGAGTGAGGAAAGGTTCCCAAAAATGGAAAAAGGAGGAAATTCCTAACCAGAGAGGTGGATATGTATTTAGAATTATCGAGGACCCCCCCCTCCCCGGCGCCGACAAACTCACCCCGGTTTTGGTCGGCGCTCATATCAACGAAGCCACAACGAGCAGAAATGAGTCGAGACCCAGCAATTCCCAGAGTCAGTCTCCGGTTGAGGCAAGCCTCGCGGATAGCTGACCAAGATTCGCGCACTTTCCGGACAATCTTCAAACCAAGAACAATTCTTTTGAAGAGCGACTTGGATCCAGATCACCGAAATAAGTTTTTCTTTTGACTTTCGTCCAAAGACCCACCGAAACACCAATTTCTTAGAGAGCAGACGACTTGAAGTGTTAAAACTTGCCTAGAGGAAAACGACGTGTCACAATCCATAGAACGGGTCGGGAGATAGATGCAGTCCTATGTATCGAACAGCTAGACATAAAGTTTGTTACCTTTTTCATTGATACTTTGAACTTTTGAGTTTTCATTTTATTGCCTTTTATGCGTATTTTTGTGGTATCACCCCCGTTGGACTCGGTTTGCAGTATGGCCCCGATGACTGATTGATTTCCTCTGCCTAGATCAAATCACAACGTGGGTAGGCAGACTGGGGATCAAAGTAGGACGTCACAGTTGGTGCCGTGGTAGACTGAGATAAAACGACACGGTTGGCGCTGCGACCAGGGGACGACGTCACAGAAGGCCATACGTGTAAATATCATTTGCTTTAGGAAAAAGACGTTCATAATATTTTTTTATGTCTGGAGAAGAAATATATTTTTTAAAGAACATAATTGTTTCTAAAGAAATTAAATTAAATTATTATTTTTTGTATTTTCAAATGAATAAACAAGATACAAATCACATTAAACAGTGTTTGTCAACTATGTCATCTCTGATAAAATTATACAGAGACTTTTTTTAATTATTCAGAAATCTTTTCTCCAAAAAACAATTAACTTTTCGCCATTACTTTTGCAGAGACTTAGACGTATTGTCTTCCGTGATGAAAATGACTGAGACAGCTTCAATGAAAAATTACCTTGAATTATTTTAATAGTGCCACCTGCCTTATGATGAACCATATCGCATGGGGCCCACTAGTCGGAAAATGTTGTCCATGCCTGCTATATATTTTTAGGGTGTGAAATTGCGATATTCAACATTTAAAACGCTTTATCTTCTATCTCACTGAATTCTGTTATTTTTATCTTTCATTTTCATTCAATGTAATCACTTGAATCTTAGTGTCCTTGCTGATAGATAGATAGATAGATAGATAGATAGATAGATATAGGTATATTATGAAATGATTTAAATCCGGCAATTATTTAATATATTTTATGCGTTATTTTTAATAGATACAATTTATTTAAGTATATTCTTTTCGTGTTTTTTTAAATAAATAGTATTAATTACATCTATCTATATCTCTATGATTAGGTATTATGATTACTTAGATTATTTATATTATTCGGAATGTTATCCACATCTTCATTTCCATATTCCCAAAGTTTAGGCCGTGGTGCGTCCCAGCTTTCTTCAGGTGATTGGAATTTCGAAACGAGCCGTTTATTTTGACCACTGCGGTAGATTGTGCTAGTTCCACGTACCAGTGACTAGTCACAAAGAGTTGTGAATTCAATGCAAAACCGCAACAGTGGTGAACAAAAACTCGGAGAATTGAGTCAAAGGGAAATAATTGGGACATCCGGAAGAGGCATGGCATGTGGAACTAGAACAATCTATCCCGCTGGACGAAATAAACGGTTCGGTTCGAAATTCCAATCGTTGTGAATATGGCAATGAAGATGAGGATAACAGTCCTTAATAGAGTAAATAATAGTAGTATTAATTACAGTTGAACTGACGTGCTCTACCACTCAGCCACAGAGAAGTAACAAAGTCCAAATCCATCTTTTCTGTAGCTGAGTGGTATAGCACATTGACAGTTCCGTATAGGACATAGGTTCGGACAACGTAAATCTTCTACGAAATTTCTCGAAAAGGCCGGTAAATTTAATTAATACTGTTTATTTAAAAAGTTCAGCATTTACTTAAATAAATTGTATCGATTAAAAATAAAGAGAAAACAGAAAATATATATGTATGTAGTATATATGCATGTATGTGATTGTGCGTGTGTACGTGTGTGCGTGAGTATAAAGTATATTTTGGTGTTAAATTTTCATTATTGCTTAACAGATTACGAAAAGAATTTTTTTTTAACAGTGTTGCTATTTTTTCTTGTTTTCTTATAATCTTCATTTTACTGCTGCCTCCAGATTAGAGATGCTATTTTCTGAGCTTTTTTTTTTATAAAATATATGTCGTCATCAAATCATGAAATCTTGTCCAATTTAGTCATGGAATTCTAATTGAGACTTATTTTCATATCTAACTTGCTCATATTATAGTTTTTATTTATTCCCTCAGAATACATTATGTTTGAATTGCTGAATGAAGTACTTTCATTGTTAATATTAAAGTAGTTTTGTCCCATTTATTTTCGTCGTTTTATTGGTTTTTCTCCTTCAGATATATTTCCCATTCTTAAAATTCTAATAAAAATCTATACTCCAAATCAATAAAACGAGATAGATATTAAAGAAAAACAAGTGACAATTAACACTAGGATGTCCAGATCCTTTGACACGTTTACATTATGCCTTGAAGCAGCCATCTTTAATATATTCAATATTCAAGTCAGGAATAACAAGTCTGCAAAGAAATTCACAAATATTAGTATACCTCATACTGAAAGAATGTGATTATATATATATATATATATATATATATATATATATATGTATGTGTGTGTGTGTGTGTGTGTGTGTGTGTGTGTGTGTGTCTGTGTCTGTGTCTGTGTGTATAGATAGATAGATAAATAAATAGATAGATAGGGGACATAAACACAAGGATTATTGCTTGTGAGAAATTTTTCAATGCATTTGCCCTATAAATAGCCTAGGTTTCAAAAACGACACCTCGGCCATTCAAAGTAAAACCTCAAATATCAGCTATTCCACAGAATATTTTTTAAAGAATTAAGTCAACTTATGCATCTTTGCTAAAATTCAATTATTGTCCATAAGACTCAGCATCGAACCAAAACTAGTTATTCCATAGTATTAGGTTGGTGCAAAAATAATATCGTTTTTTGATGTATTTTTTAACGTCAAAAGACGATATTATTTTTGCACCAATCTAATAATTTGTTGAAAATTTGGAAGTGTCGAAAACGACACCTCGGCCATCCTAGTATTAAAGAATTATCAGATTTTAAGTTCTGTCCGATTTTTCTCTGAGTAAAAAAGCAAAATTGTGGTTAATGGAGATGTATTTAATTATGAATGCGGCAACCATTGTTTTAAATGAGGTTTTTTCATTTGACAACAAGATTTTTAATGCCACATATATAACATACATTAGATTTTTAAATGAAATAAAACTTTGACCTTTCTTTTGAAATTAGTTTCAGTGCATCCAAATAATTTTCCAAACTTCTAAACAGATGGTAATCGGAAAGACTGATGTCCTGGGAATATGGTAGATAAAGCATTTTCCCATCCGAATTCTTCCAAGAGATCTTTTTTTATTCGCACAATGGAGCTTTGTGCGTTATTATGGCAAATGATGACTCGTTTTCTTTTGATTTATTTACTAAATTTCACCCAATACAACAACCTACGTGCCACTCAATGCAATACTGCAGTAAATGACAGTGTTGACCAGGAATCAAGGCAGCAAAACTTCGGCTTGAGTCGGAAATATCGAGAAAAGAAAGCTCATTCTAGAAGATTAAAGAGCCCATTAGTAGAATGGAGTAAGAAATGTTGTTCGGGGGTCAGCTGATATAACTTATACTTTTTAGCTATAGGGTTACCACAGGACTATAGCAATATGTAAAAACGTATAGACATCAGGAGGGGGCATATAATTATGAGTGGGGAAACAAGCATCTAACATTGTTATAGTAATATATTAAAGTCAGAATGGCCTCTACTGGGACGAAAAGAGACCTCACCATTAATGGCAAAATACAAAAAAATTATAGACTGATTGTTACATAATTAAAATTTTAATAAAACGATCTGGTTAACACTATGCTGGCGCTGTCCGTATATTATATGTGCTTTGTAGGGTTTTATTTAATATATATATATATATATATATATATATATATATATATATATATATATATACACACACACACACATATATATATATATATATATATATATATATATATATATATATATATATATATATATATATATATATATATATATATATATATATATATAAGGTAAAACATTTAAAAAGACGGACCAAAAACTATTAAAAAATATTTAATATTATAAAATAACAATTGTTATTTTAAATTATTAAAATTATTTTATTATGACCAGCACTCCAATTGCAATAGGAGTAGAGTCTCTGACTGAAATCAATTCGGCCGAGTTTCGATCCCAGCTTGAAGAAATCGGATGTGTTGCCGCATTGACTAGCTGTGATATATGTCTATGTCCGCATTGTAAAACAAAAATTACCATCTTTGTCATATAATGTATTATTTAACTTATTGTAATGTACTTGTAATCTCTGATGATGGCTTATGTAAACCAAAAGCTTAGACAGGATTAAAAATAAAATCATGTATAAACATGGCGATTTTCTTTCCTGTTTCTGTGATAATGCTAAAAAGCTTATTCGACAATATGAAAGGAATTTACTTAAAATAAATAGGTAAAACTTTTCTATATTATTTAATTAAACATGCATTAATATATATATATATATATATATATATATATATGGTTCTTACTTCCCTTTTCTGATTGGTATAGATTAGTTTTTTGTTTCAAAAGCTACTATTAAACAGCTTAAACGCTGACAGCAAAATTCAGTTGTGGTCGTTTGCTGTTTGGTTTACAATTCCTTGTATATTCCTCCATAAACCTAGAAGAATAGTTATATGAGGAATTCTCGTTCTTGGCTGCTGATCAAGCCTTCTACCGCAACTAAACAATTAAATCCTCCGATTATGATTGTGTTACAGTGACCACTTCTGATCCCCGATAATTAATATGTCCAAAAAATAGGGACTTGGAACTGACAAGAAAGCAATGATGCACAACGATTGACAAGTTGCTCATGATTCTCTGTTGACAGATGTGGAAATAATTTTCTAACTTTTGACACTTCCCTAAGACTTCTCATCTCTCGATGGAAAATGCATGTGGTTGAAGTTTTCGATGATTTCCCTAACTGTAATTGCTATGATAGTAACAACCAGTTTTCAGTGCGTCAGGACCGATTCCTCTGGGCTGAAATTTTCTTGGCTCAATCTTTAGATTGAAATATCCTTTTCTGTAGCAGGAAATCCATCAACTACACGTTTCTACACATAATTCATCTACATGTCCCTTTTATAGATTTTTTCCTACTAAATTTGTATTATTTCCTCTGTAAGATTCATAGAAAAGTTAGATGATTTGAAAGCTTTTCCGAAAAAGCTGTTCACAGAATATATCTAGACATTAGTAAATATTACTTTAATCATGTCTGCATAAAACCTTGTCTCTATATATTCCGTGGAAAAGTCAAACATCAGTTTTGTTACAACTTGATATTTAAAAACACGTATTTCTTGCCATGTCTCTCCAAGATATAGCCAATCATGATTCCTTTATTATAAGCAAATACACAAATTGACATTCCTTGATGGGATAGATAGTAGAACAGAGGTCGTTCCCTTATCAGCGTTTTAGCATTCAAAATCTTTTCTTAGAGATGTGCAGGAGGCGTTATGGATAGTGGCTCCGGATACGAAATCCTATAACTCAATTCGAATTCTTGTGGGGGGTACGTTATGTTCAGTTACGCACAAATACTTCTGAGGAAAAGCTTAATCTATCTTATCCCCCAGCAATAGTTGAAATGATACGACTTTTATCTGGATAAATCATTGCTATTCTTAAAAAGTATCTAATGCAATATTCACTCGCAAAATAATTACAAAATATGATTCACCTTTAAATAATTAACTTACAAAAGGTTGATAATACGTAAAAAATCAATCCTTTTCTTGGACTGCTCGCCTCCTAAGGCGAGAATGTCCAATTGACTATTATAATTATCCCATAGATAGAGGAGGGAGGAGAGATGCATTCATACATTTTTCAAAGGCTTTTCTGCGAAGGTGAACGCAAAGATTCTCCGGGAATTTTCACTCGACTCTTCGGTTTCACTTGCTATGCTGATATCTATTACACCTTCCGCATATATTTCGGGACAAAGTACATCAGCATTCGAAATCGCGACATTTTTTTTGCTGGGGGGGGGGAACGAACACTAACGTATAGGCTACGTTATATCATTCAGCCAGCAACAACTTTGTAGATCTATTTTTTTAAACCGAACATTTTTGTTATTTACACTATTTAAATTCTTCGAACTGTTGTCCTCATCTTATTTTTTTTGCCATATTCACGACTTTCCGGCCGTTGTACGCTACGGACTTCTTCAGGTGATTGGAATTTCAGACTAAACCTTTTATTTCCTCAACCGGCGTAGATTGCCCTACTTCCAACTTTTTTCCGGATGTATCACCCTTTATCTCAACTACTGCAGTAGACAGCTATTGAACTAACAAACCTAGATCTAAATCAGTACATCTAACCAACGGTTTTACCCAATGGAGCATGCGTAGTTCGAAAAATATAAATAGTTTAAATATATATAATACCACCTCTCAGAAATATAGACAGAAAATATTTGTTGCATGTCTGCTATTCATGTCTAGGGTTATCATCTAGGTTTTATTTTATTTAACACTATTCAATTATTGAGCGCCTGTTTCCTAACTGAGTTTAACGTGGGTTTCTCCGATCCCGTAGTCACGGCCAAAAAATATTCCCGTAGAAGCCGCATAAGCGGGTTTGGGATCTGTCTTCCTCAACGGACCAAACTTTGCCCTTCGGCAAAGCTTCGTCCGGGTTCCTCTCTGCCAAAGCAGAGAGTTCGAAGGAAGTCGCACACAGTCAGAGACTGCGGGTCGACTGCCTCAACGCCATCGTCAAGCCATGTGTGCTATGGTTTGACTCGACTATTAATATGATGGTGAATGGTGGATTATGGGTAAGATGTCAACTGTATTATTCTAACGGTTATTCGGTGGTAGGTAACTGTTATGTTACAAATTAATCCAGAGGCCCTTGAGCAAAATTAATTGGGAATCAGAATGGAGTTATTTGCAGCTATTTTATTGTGTTGTTTAACTATTTTTACCTTTTGGCCTATTATTTATTGTGGATTACGTGTTTTTGTTAATGCATGCATTTGTTGTTTGCTGATTAAATTGCTATATACGTAATTTCTTTATTTATTTATTGGTTTATTTTTTGTTTCATTTATTTTTATTTTATTCATTTATTTCTTTACATTTAATTCTTTATTTTCACTTCTTTATTTTTTTCTCGTATTCATTTATATTTTTCGATTTTTAAGTAAAAATCTGTTTTCGTCTCTTAATTTTTAGATGCGTTCTGATTGTTTATTTAATAATTTGTGTTGTTCTGGTAATTTTCTCCCTATTAAAAACAACAGACATGACCTAAAGATAGTGATTAAGCAAGAAACCGACTATCCCTGCTGGGTGATTAACTAAATGCACCCTAACAAACACACACACACACACATACATATATATATATATATATATATATATATATATATATATATATATATATATATATACAAATAGTCGGGTGAATAAACTATTAAAATTTTAAATATTTCTTTATGTCTTAGATAAATATGTTTATTACAATAATAGTTATATTTAGTCCCGAAACTATTTATTTAAAAATTAAAGATTTAAGTTAATAACAAAATTTTTTTCAGACATCAAATTTTCTATCAAACATTGTAAGCTATCTTTTACATAATTTTGTTAAAACAAAATTATAACAACTCCATCTCTCTTTCACCCCCAATCTCTCTCTTTACCATAAGACCCACTTGTATACATTTTCTACATTTCACTTCCGATTTGTTAACCATCTAAATAGGTCAAGGTTCTGTCACTCCTCCTACTCCAATATAAAACATACTTAAAAGAGATATAAAATTAACCACTCCCTATACTTTATATTGTCTGTTTAACTGCCACTCTCAACCCCCTCTATTAAATTACAAAAATTACACTACCCACCAATTTCTAATCCCATTTTTCCTCTCAATTCGTTGTTGGAAGTTTTACCTGATGATCCTGAATCCTTAAAAAAGGATTTTGGGTGAAATAAATTATCGTAATGGTACCTTAAAGTGGTTTGTTTTTCATTACATATTATATATATATATATATATATATATATATATATATATATATATATATATATATATATATATATATATATGTTACACAACAAAAAAACAATTTTATATCATATGGCGTGAAGGCATAGATCTATTTCAACCAAGGAAAAGTACCTTAGTCTTATTTAACCCCGGTGTATAGGCTGTGTTCTTGTCAGAATTAGAAGTTTAAAATAAAACTTTGACAGCAGTCTAAAAATTGTTTCATTCAAATACGCACATACACATACACATTCACATATAGATATACATACACATACATACATACATACACATTTACATATACACACATATATATCCACATATATACACTATATATATATATATATATATATATATACATATACATATACATATATACATATATACCCACATATATACACACATATATACACGTGCATATACACATATATACACATATACATACACATATACATATACACATATGCACACATATACACATACACAAAAATATACATATACATATATACACCCACAAGTGCGTGCATGCAAAAAACATGTCAAAATCCATACTTAATAACCTTAATATATCTATATTCTACCATATTATATATATGAACTCACAACTACTTATATTTATAAATATATATATACACTATCTATGGAACGACATACATGTACCCATCTACATATATATACACCCACACCCACATATACATATGTAGAAAGTATAAAAAAATGTATACATACACATCCACACATATACATGTACCCACATACTCACACATACACATATATACACCCATATATACATATAACTACATATAGAAATAAAACAGCTCATTTATATACATACAAGTATATATACATACATATCCATAACCATACCCACCCACTCCAAAAATGTGACCTCAATACACAAAATTAACTCATGCATGTCTATCTTTCCATATATACGCATATACATATACATATCAAAATACGTATCAATGTTCAAGTTCAATTACATAGTTATATACATACAGTTATGTGTTCGCACTTATGTGTGCATAGCAACATTTCCAAAAACAAAAAAGTAAGATCATGTAATATTAGTCTTCCTATATAGTTATTCCTGAATATATTTAGTTAGATTTAGGTTGTTCTTATGTCGGCATTTAAAATTTGCTCATTATGTTTGTTTAGTAATAAATCCGGATCTTTATGTTTTAATATGAGGATTTTTTCGTTTAAGCACAAGTCGCATCTGTCTCTGGCATTTATTGGAGTTTTTAAATATATATATATATATATATATATATATATATATATATATATATATATATATATATATATATATAAATTTGTTGTTCTAAGCATTCGAGATTTCTGAGGGCACGCTATATCTGACAACAAAAACAACTATCAAACCTATCTTCATTGAAATGAAATTCATTCCCATCAAAAAGAAATAAAGTTCTTCTATTTTACGAGGCGAATCTTTGTTTGTGTAAAAGAAAATCAGCTTAACTATATTTCTCTTATAGTTTACTTTTCTCCAAGTTCCCAGCAAGATCATCATATGGGAACTTAAGATCAAGTAGACTATTCGTCAATAGATATTATGACATTTCTTTAATCTTAATTTAGAATCATTACGTACGGTATCAGAAAGGCACTAAACACGTGGACTATGAAGCTATATATATATATATATATATATATATATATATATATATATATATATATATATATATATATATATATATATATGTATGTATATACACAAAGTCATCCACAGAAAGACTGTGGCTAAACATCCGGTTGCCTCTAGCTAGGATCGAAACCCGACTGAATTGGTTTAATTTGGAGATTCGCTATATCAGCCATAATAGTCACTGTTTACAAACCCATACCTCTACCACAGAGAGATCAACTGAAATTAATTTTTTCAGGAGGCTATATAAAGTCATCCACAGACAGACTGTTTCACTGTTTCATAGCCCTTCAGTGCTAGATATCCGGTTGGCTCTAGCTAGGATCGATATCCGACTGAATTGGTGTCAGTCGGAGATTATACCACTAAGACGTCGACGCACGGCAGGTGAATTTTGAAGGTGAATTTTAGCGTATTTGCTTTTACATAAAGTGACCGACAGTGACAAAGACCTTTTACATGCGGATCTGCTTCTTAAACACTCCAGCTATGGGATCTCGAAAAACCCTTCCTAAAAGAAGAATATAAATTATAATGTCTGGATAAGTTATAATGTTGCGGTAAAATATAAAACATGAAAGGCAACAAGTTTGTCCTGTGTATTTTGAGCTTAAAGTTTATTTACAATGTGGTTTACGTATTTCAGGACATATTTCTATTTGAGGTAATCATATTTTATAGGAGAAAAATATTTTTGCATAATTTAGTAGTCATTTACTTATACCCACACACGGCCACATGTGTCTTTTGAAACGAGAAGATGAGTTGATTAGTTCTCCAGTTCATATTGGATGATATCGATATTCCTAATAATGTCTGACTATCGATAATGTTTTTTTTTCTTTTGTCCTCTTAAGACGCATTCATGTCAGAAGCCTGAAGCTATTTTCTTATCTTAAACACGAATGGCGACATTAACAAAGGCTACAATATCCGAATCTGCAGAGTTGACGGCTAAAACAAGAACGTTAGGTCTTTCCGTATTCTGCATTAGAGCTGACACTTCCACAAAGAACATGAAAAAAATGACATGATTTCTAGTCATATTTGTTCGCTTTTGCTTTTATTAATATATGCGGTTTCAAATAACTGATGCATTCTTTTAAAAAAAAAGTTCAAAGTTGTACACATAATCATATTCCCTTCTAATGTTATCTATCGTTCGATAAAAATCCGAGACTAACTTTTTCAAACTAAAAATAACTGACTATTGTTGTTAACAGACAGATATAGGAAGACCAGGAAATCTAACCGGCATTCCACAGTGTCCTCTTCTCAGTCCTACCCTCATATTACTCTTTATCTATTATCGACCTACGATCATAGTCTGATATATATGCGAATGGCACAAACATTTATAATTGATCCTCCAAAGATTTAAATTAGGGTCTAGTAACTAACTTCTATCTGAAACAGCACTGGTGGAGGAATGACTCAAAATTCAATATTTCCAAAACAAAACTAATACCGATCCATCATAACCAATCAGGCCTTAAAATTTCACCTATCATGAAAGAAGGCTGTTCTCTAAAAGGTGTATCCTTACCTTGAAGGTCTACTGGGAATTATGCTCACTCCAGACCTCAAATGGAACTCATACGTCCGATCCAGTGCTAAAATGCTGGAGAAATAATCGGTTCAGTATCTGACTCCTCCTACTAAAGTTTATCTTTATATGAACCAGATAGAACAAAATAAATGAAGTATTACCTCTATATCTGGGATGGAGCTGTCCAGTTTTACTTGGGTTCAAAAGTCTGACAAAGCATTGACAGCTTCTGGCTAATCTACTCCCATGGCAAGTGTTCTGACGAGTGACATTCCTTGCTTCCCCCTGTACATAGCTTCCCAACTAGATCAAGCAATGCCATGTACACAAAACGGAGTATATTCATTCCCTTCGTACTAAATGAGTATGAAGTAAGTTCCTATGGGACAGCTTCTACCCAGTAACTGTTGCTTTGTGGTGCTGACTCCCTTTAGAATGTTTTACCGATCTCTATAATCTTGACCACTTCAAGTCTATGATTAACTATTATCTTTCATGTTTTATGAACTGCACTGCTTGCATTTTCTTACGCTTATGCAACACTCTACCTTGAGTGGCTTGTGTGCCTTTTATGATTCGAACATTAGTGATTTTTAGTTAAACTACAATCAAATAAATATAAAATATTTTGTGCTGCAGAAAGGAATGTTCAATACATTATGGCGGAGTTAACAATTATTTATCTCTGACTCCAATTAAATTATATTTCACCTTAAAAGTGAGTTAAAGCAAAACGTTGAAATTAAATTCAAACAAACAATAATAATATGCAGCAGTAAAAACAGGAAGAATAAGTTAATGTTTTTAAAGATGCAGCAACAATTATTCTAACATACAATACGAAATGTTATAAGTTCGTCTTTGAAAGCGGTGTGAAGTGAAAACCATATTTCTATATGGAAAGTTACAACGAGGGAATGGAAGTTTCCGAAACTAAATACTCTCAGCTGAAGATGTTAATTCAATGGAGTCTATAAATGGACAAACAATTATGTTAAGTATAAAAAAAGTCGCGGATTTTTATCGAACGATACAAACATAATATTAGATGGGAAATGATTATGTTTACCATTTTGAACGTTTTCATACAGAATGCGTCAGTTATTTTAGAAGGCATATTGAGAAAACCAGAATTGATCGGATTTAGCTAGAAATCTTATATCCTTTTTCATCTTCACCATGGAAGATTCGTCTCCAACGCAGAATGACGAAAAGACATGTCGTTCTTGTTGTTTTAGTCTTCAACCCCGCAGATTATGATATTGTAGCCTCTGTTAATGTCACCAGTTCTTTCTTGTTTAAGATAAGAAAATAACTTCAGGCTTCTGACACGAAAGAAAAAAACCCATTCTAAACACTCAGACATTGTCATGAATGTCTATACTTCCCAACAAATCATAAACGAGATGACCGTAAAATCAATGAGTGTCATTGCCAAGCAGCTCCAACAGGACGTGTAGTGAACAAAAACATCAGATACAAATCTTCCGTTATGAAGAGAGGACAATTCCTGTAATTCGTGTAATCCTCTCGAAACGCTTGCTAAACAAAATCAGCAATTTCACGATAATGTTACTGGCAGCATTTGGCACCGTAATTTCCCTGATTCAAACCTGGTGGATTATTAAGGACGGGGCGTCACTGAAAGGCAGACCGCAATGTCAATGACTGGATAAAGGCTACCGTCGGGGATGTCATGCCGAACATGAATAAAGTACAATTAATCACTGCATGTACTCGTTTCAAAATATACACCGAGAGGGTGTGTGGCTGTAAAAAATATGACTGCTAAATCATGTAAAATTTTCTTTCGGCTATATAGTGTTTACATTAAAAGAATTGTCCTCAAATACCTGACGCACATTGTAAAGAAACTTTAAGCACAAAATGCACAGCGTAAAATTCTTACATTTCCTCTTTTATCCGTTTATCGCAGTACTCACAACTTAGCATCATACAGATAATTATTATAATGTGTATACTGTGCGATATATAAGTAGTGGCTGACTAACAAGTTCTTCTTACCTTGTACCGCAGTGAATTTTTTTATCTTTGTCTACATAAATAATAATTGCCCGACTATCTTAGGTTACACGTATTCTGACAGACTTGCACTCATATTGTAACGGCTTCTGCACTTAGACAATGGCAGTCGATTTCGATAGGGATTTCATTGTCAGCTATTTGATGACTTTTTCCAAGAAATATCAGATTACCCTACCGTCGCTTTTCAAGGAATTCTTGACAGAACATAACCTGCCATTCAAACAAAATGAATTTTGTCTGTTCTGCAATAAATTTTATCAGGGGCGTTTTTCATGATATGTAATGTGGTATAAAGGCAAAATCAATTGTTCCCAGCCAAAATTATTATCTTTTTCAGTTCAATCCTAATAAAATATATGGAACTCTATTTTGTGGTGGGCGTTTATTCTTTTTTCGATAAGAACTCAAACTCGTATACACAAAAGCCGTTTCAAACTTATGGACATCACTCACTCCTCAGCATTCATTTTATATAGCATAACGAGTCCCTTATACCACACATAGATTACATACACTGCAGCTGTAACAGCCTCACTGGTTGTGTCTAGGGCAAGGTTTCATCAGGGAAAGGTGTGTCTCGGATAAGATATTCTAACGGAGACAATTCCTCTTGAGTTCTAATTTAAATCCAATGTCTACTTTTCACGAAAGTTGCCATACAAGCCAGCAGATTCCATTCTATAATACTATTTAATCCATAGCTGGAAGATGATGCAGGTGGTGTAATGGATGTGCCATAGTGTAATAGATAACGCTTCGGGAGGAGAAATTAGTGAGCCGAGTTCGAATTCCAGTTGATTTCCTTACATTGCAATATTACGTGCAAATATCCTTCTTAAAAGTATGAAACTATAACTTATTTTCCTAGCTATAGGTAAGTATTAGAATTTATTCGCATCTCTGACCTTGCTTGGCAACCAGTCTATGAGAAGGACAACTCTGAATTCAAACCAAAATAGAGAGTACGTCGCACTATCTTGCCGAAGACACAACAATGCTCCTACGTCTACAGAAAATGAGGTGCCCCTACGATACAAATGATTTAAAAAACTCGTGATTATGATCGTGGGGGGAGGGAAGATGTACTCATGCCTTTTTGTAATGGTACGAAATAAACAAAGCAGAATCGATTAGAATTTGAACTCTGCTTGGTTACTTTGCTTTTCACGCTAATAAACGTTATTCTACCGGCACATCAGTTTATCATACGCCCAAACATTCATTTTCTCTATAATTTCCTAGTAATGAATTTCAGGTAGAATATTAAAATGACATAGATGAAACATTATAAAGTTTAAATTTCAGAGGCAAAATCACCTAATAATTAGATATCGAACAAGGCAATCTCGTTCATTTCTATTTCTATGAGAACACAGTTACGTATAAGGCTATCAGATATGTTTGTCAGATGTTATATGCATAGATGTGGTTTATATGTGTGTAGATGTGCGACAGATAAAGCGATTCGTAGAAATGCTAAACTTATCTTAGTCTAGCTCGAGGAAATATAGATGTAAATTGAGGGCCCAGCGTCTGAGTCAGGCCAATATTCCAAATAGAAATAGCTTGCCATCTTATGAGTTTTAATTTGAAAACCTGGTTTCCGTTAGTTCTTAAACGCCAAGAAGAGATACTGGAGGCAGATACGCAGCTATCTCAGATTAAACAAAGGGGCATGTTGGCTGATCTATACTAACGCACTTTCGGTAAAGACGTCTCTGCTGTCTATCTGTTATGGGTTGATTTTTAGAGTATAGATACAATTATGTGGATTCTAATATATGCAAAATTTCAACGCTCTTAATAATACAGTTAATGATGATTAAGATTTAAAAGAATTCTAAATGTTA
>OZ010572.1:10832459-10839959 GCA_963932145.1 Acanthosepion lycidas | reverse complement strand
GGTCCCATAGTGAGTTCAATCCATGGTCTGCATTGTATAGGTGTAAATTTAGTTAAATAAGCCCGAGCAATAACTGAGCTGTATAAAATGAACAAAAAAATTATATCTCTTGATATGGATATTGAAACGTAAAAAATATGCCCCCATAGATTAAATAAAACTGTATGTTCGAAATTTCCTGAAGATAATACGGATTGATATGTAAAGAAACGTTGTGATAACACCGACAGTGATTAATACATTTATCGGTATGTAAATCATAAAGTGTTCTCGTATATTTGGTGATCATTTTATTTTTTTTTCTTATTTATTAATTTCTATTATTATTATTTAAAGTAATAATAATAATAATTCTTTTAAAAAATGGTACATTTGATAACAAATTGTTTACTCCGACATCCTGTATAAAATATATGTGTATGTATTGATGCTTCCGGTAGATGGAACTCGTCAGCCCGGGATGGCAATCCATCTAAGAGAAGAAAAAAATCTAATTTTAAATATCTGCTGCCATGGCGCCGTACACAATCATAGGAAAGGCTCCAAGAGTAAGCCCTGAAAAAAACCCGGACAAATCTGAAGACAGTCTGATGATCTGTACATCTTTGTTCTGGAAACTCCTTTAAGACTGTCACTTCCATGTTTTCCTGTACAGCCATAACCAAGCGCTACGCAACCACCAGCCGCTGAGGCAAAACTTTGGAGTATATAATCTCTCGAGACCAACGGAAGCCACATATTATATACAACTAAATAATGATTTATATAATAATAATTTACTACTACTACTACTACTACTACTACTACTACTACTACTACTACTAATAATAATAATAATATTAATAATAATTTTTATTACAGACCACAAACAAAAAAGTCCCTACTTATTGATATGACAGGAATAATAATAATAATAATAATAATAATAATAATAATAATAATAATAATAATAAATTAAACGAATGGACGCCAAAACGAGAAATCTTCTCACTTGCTACCGCATACATCATCCCAAAGCTGATGTTGATCATCTGTATGTACCCAGATCCGAAGGAGGCAGAGGATTAGTTCAACTAGAACTATCCTACAAAACTACAACAATTGGCCTCCAAAGATTGGAAACTACAGAAGACTTGATGATGGTATGCGTCAAGGAACATGAAAGTAGTAAGCATCTTTACTCCATAATAAAAGAAGCCATCAAATTCAAAATGAAATTCCAAATGTGCGTAGAGATCCAACTACAGCACAATACACCGGCTGAAACTACAAAATACTTAAAAAAGAGAGCAAAGACGAATGCAACCGACCAGATACAGAAGCAATAGCAAGATAAACCGCTTTATGGCCAATACTCTGCCCGTACCAAACAAGCTGTCATAGACAAAATCTGTACCCATCAGTGGCTACGTAGTGCAGGGTTGAAAGCGGAAACTGAAGGTTTAATCCTTGCTGCACAGGACCAATGCTTGCTAACTAGGACATATCAAGCACATATACTGAAATATTGTGTCAGCCCCAAATGTTGATTCTGTGATAATTATCCAGATACGATTGATCATCTTGTATCAGGTTGCACGATATTGGCACCCACTGAATATAAAACCCGGCATGACAGAGTGGGCCAATATCTGCACTGAAAAATCTGCAACTTCTACGTGAAGGAAACTGAAAGAAAATAGTATGAACACCACCCAGACACGGTTACGGAGATAGGACCTGTTACAATTCTACGGGACTACACAATACACACTGACAGAACAATCAAAGCCAACCGCCCAGATATTGTTATTAAAGACCACAAACAAAAAAAAGTGCCTTCTTATTGATATGGCAGTCCCTGCTGACTACAATGTATCTTTGAAGATATTCAAAAAGCTGTCAAAATACAAGGACCTTGAAATAGAAATCTCAAAACAGTGGGAACATCAACAATTCCTGTTGTAGTTGGAGCCCTAGGACTGGTTGGAAAAGATTCCAGTAGACTAACTGAAGGGATTCCTGGAAATCCATGCCTCAAGGAGATACAAAAAAATTGTTCTGACAAGTACAGCCCACACTTTACGAAGGGCTTTATCAATGTAATATTTTTTTTTGTCAGTGGAAAGTGTCATGATGCCATTTCTAACATTAGGTCCCCGGGCTGGACCCGGAAAGAAATGTGTAAACGCCAGAAATCAAAGCTAATAATAATAATAATAATAATAATAATAATAATAATAATAATAATATTTTTTATTACAGACCACAAAAAAAAAAAGTGCCTACTTATTGATATGACAGGAATAATAATAATAATAATAATAATAATAATAATAATAATAATAATAATAATAATAATGCATAAATAAAACTTCTCTGGCATTGAAATATCGGGGAGATATCTGGCGGGGAATAGCTATGACTCATGTGCAGGACAGGGTCTTTCATTTGGGTCGACAGTGGTCTGAGAAGTGGTATCATGAAAAAATTTATCCGTGGTGGTTAAGGATGAAACGCAAAAGAAAAAAAAATTACAAATCTTAATGTTTACAAACAAAAACTCATTCCGGATCTGTCGCCACCCGCATAAACACGGTCCGCGCCCCTCAGGTAGGAACCGGACATGGGTCGAAAAATCTGCTACTGAAACAAACACTTCCACCAAAAATGAGACTCTTGGTCACCAGAACCGGATTAATACGAACAACGGAACAGGTGACTGAATAACATATCTATAAAAAGAAAGTGAAAGAAATGGAATCGTGACGAGTATAAACGTCATAATAACGCATTTATTCACTGCACTCGGAAATCCACAAAAAAACAACACTGATCAAAGTTACCAAATATGAAGAGACGAGATATGAACTAATATAGGAACTTATATCCACCTAAATATCCTTGTCAATGTACGCATCATGTAAAATAAAAGACTCTAAAAAAGGGAAATAAATAAAACTATATACAAGACAAATTACAATCAGATGTATTCCAAAGAAAAAAAAATGAGTCAAGTATAGAAACAGTTAATATGACAGAAGATGAGATATAAACTAAAATAAATGAGATACGAAATAATGATCTCTCAGTAAATAAAACGGAATAATCTTACTGCCATATAAACAATTGCACTGGTTCAGTTTCCGTCGCTAATGAAGTTGAATCAAACGACATCAGAGCAGAATTCTTTGAAAGCAACAGAGTTGAAATAACTGAAGCTAAAAACCACACCATTCGTATAATCTGTATAGTAACTCATACAATAATATCAGAAAGGGACTGGTTCCCAAACATTCATGACAGCATTTTATGTTTGCACATATAACTCTGCACTGCTAACATTGCTAACGGACAGACCACAAGAAAACATCGTGGAAATAAATGATGTCATATAGGAAAAAACTTTAGCAGCTACTAAAAAACTTAATATCAAGACAAATAGAAGATTAAACAACAGACAAACAGAGTCTGCTTGAAGGGAAAATTAAAGTGAGAAATTCAGGAAATTAAATGTTAGTAGATGTGATTTCAGAAATACAAATGTTTCGACGCGGGAAAACGAGAAAATCAAGTAGAAATATAAAATTAAAGTGGTAAATAAACTTCCACCAATCAAGGAAAAACTTAAACAGAAATTGAAAGACGATATGAAAGGCGTTTTATGTTCTATCAATAAAATAAGGTATTCCAAACGGATCTGAAAAAGATTTACAGGGAAATTTGAAAAGCAAATATAGAAGTAAATGAACCACGATCTATTGAAGAAGTACAAAACTTGTGGGAGAATGTTTGGAGGAACCCAAAGGAATATAATTCCAAAGCAGAATTGATCAAAGGAGAACAAGAAAGAATGAACGCTACGCTTTTGCAAGAATGAACGCTACGCTTTTGCAAGAATGGAAATTATAACCAAGAATTATGTTAGACAAGCTCTAACAACATGACACAAATTGAAAACCCCAGGAAATGACAAGCTACACAACTTATGGTTCTATCATCTGTCATCAATCCATATGACTCTTGCAAATAACTCTATCAATGCTAATTAATAACCCTAATAAAATTCCAGCATGGATCACTGAAGGTATTACATACCTCCCATCAAAGATGTGTGAAACGGATGATCCAAAAACGTTTAGGCCAATAACATGTCTTTCTACTACATATAAATTGATCATATCTATCATGACGAACTGTACTTACTCTTTTCTCGGTGAAACAACATTTTTCCTCTGGAGCGGAATAGATGCCAAAGAGGTTCATATGATTGCAAAGATCAACTACTAATAAATAAAATGATCCTAGAAAATTACGGGAAAAAAGGTAGCTTGGAAATATTACCGTAATTACATTGATAGTGTGCCACACTCTTGGATCCTTAAGACTTTTGAAATGTACAAACTATCCTCAGTGACAGTTATTTTCCTTAAATATAAGATGAAACTGCGGAAACTACATTATATCATATCAAAGGTAGTGCCACTTCCAGTTGTTTGAATATCCGACGAGTATACTTTCAAGGTGTATCCATGTCGCCTATTCTGTTCTGTCTCTGCTTAATCTTCCATTCGTATGAACTAAACTGTTATAACTATGGATAGAAAATAAAAACGAAAGTCTTTCATCACCTATTCTACATGGATGATATCAAACTCTTTACAAAAGTAGGCAATGAGTTGAAGGATGTCATAAATAATGTAACGTTTCAAATAATGACATCGGCATGGATTTTGGATAAGATATATGTATAAAAGAAACATTCAAGAAAGGGAGAATTACAGAAAAACATTCAATAGATATAAAGTTTGTCACAATGTTTAGGGAACTGGAAAAGATGAAGCTTATAAATACCGAGCAGTCGGCGAAGGAGATTGGATAGAGGATATCCAAATGAAGGAGAAATTAAGAAAAGAATATGACAGGTGTATGGGTGTGATGTTAAATATCACGTTGAATTCACAAAACAGAATATCAGCCATAAATATTTTGGCTGGCCCAATATAGTTTCAACATCCTTAACTGGCATTAAACGAATGGATGCCAAAGCTTCTAACTTGCAACCCCATGCATCATCCTAAAACTTATATTGATCGTCTGTATGTGGCCAAATCGGATGGGGGCAAATAATTAGTTCAACTAGAACGGCATTACAAAGCCACAATAATCGGCCTTCAAACATACCTGGAAGCTATAGAAGACTGGGTGGTGATCTGTGTCAAAGAACATTATAGATATAAGAAACTTTATTCGCTGATAAAAGAAGCTTAGAAATTCAAATGGGAATTTTAAGTGAGTGAAAGTTGCAAATGAACCATAATACACGTACTGCAGCGGCAGAGAAACTAAATCGAATATAAAAGCTAACTCCGGGAAACATATGGAAAAACGAGGGTAATTTAAGTGTTTTTCTAATCAATACTCTGCCCGCACCAAACAAGCTGATGTAACAAACCCCATATCTATCTGTGGTTACGTAGTGCAAGATTAAAGGCTGAAACTGAAGATTTTATTCTTGCTACACAGGCCCAATGTTTCCTACCTAGAAATCATCAAGCAAACACGCTAAAAAATTGCGTTAATTCCAAATGTTGATTTTGAGATAGATATTCAGAAACAATTAACCATCTTGTATCAGATTGCACAGAATAAGACAATATCTGCACTGGGAAATATTCAACTTTTACGGAAAGGAAACTGTGAGTAACTGTTATGAACATCATACAGACCCGGTTACAGAGATAGGGGACCTGTAATAATTTTATTGGACTTTACACTACACACACAGACAGAACAATCAAAGTTAATCGCTCAGACATCGTGATCTGGTATGTCCCGGAAAGTGATATATTTGCTCGAAAACGCTAAGTGGTTTATGCTACTATAACCGAATAGAACAATCTAGCAGGTAGCAGTAATGTGACTTGTATTCGTCGTAGTTGTAGTCAATAGGTGTAGGCAATAGGCGTAGACCAATAGGATAGCCAACGGCGTATCCCAATGGGCGTAGTCCTGTACCTCTACATTGGTCTGTATTTATGGCTGACCCCAGCCAATCATATTCCTGTGTGGGGGGACAAAGGTGTATCCATATTCATTAAATCATGATCAAAGATCACAAAAATATCTTGATTATCTGATTACTTGATATCTGTCTACAGGTCCGAAATATTTCCACTTTAATAAACATTAAAATATATTGCACCATATCAATTATTAAAGAGAAATATTAGCACAAAGCAATACTGTTAGGCAATTAAAGAACAAAGTGGAACAAAGATGACGACAATAGTCCGAATAATGTAAATAATTTACATAATACCTTATCTCAGAAATATAGAGAGATACTGAAAGGCCGAAACGTTGTAATAAATATGGCGACAAAGATGAGGACAATAGTCCGAATAATGTAAATAATATACATAATGCCTCATCTCAGAAATATAGACAGATATAAAAAGTTATAAAGAATAAGCAGTTTATTAATGCAAAAACTAAAATTATACAATCCTAATATTTACAAATGATTCTTTGGCATGGACTGGACAGTGGCCGCGTACTGGTGGCAAATGGTTCGCATATCTGCACCGGTCCGCGGATCACCACTTTGAGTAGCACTGCTCTAGAACAAAGGTCCCGGACTAGAGGGCCGTATTTACAATTATATAATAAATTAATAGAATATTGAAAGTTAATTTTAAAAGATTTCTGTAAGTATTCAATATTCATCTACTCAATACTATCATAAATTAAGTACATTTTACAATTAATGTATATTTTGATTTATTTGTAATATCTATCAACTAATTTGCTGATCGCAACTAATTTTCAGATTCTAAATTGATTCTACATTATGTTGAGGTGATATTGATGTGATAATAGTTTAATAGGAATTGATTCAAGGAAACTAAGAACGCAGGGGTGTGGTCGGGCTGGAGGCCAAACATGCGATCCAATAGATTATACAATTTTCCGGCTCTTTAATATATTGCTATTTTTTTTATTGCTCTCTTTATCGAAATGCACTTAAATTACACATATGTGCCACTACCAGTATGTGGAAAGATTGGCAGGCATGAAGCCGACCCGTGGCATAAAAAGGTTGGAGATCACTGATTTAGAAAGATTTCATTTACCTAAAATAATGTTTTATTGGTGGAAATATAGATGGGTAGAACGTCGGTTATAATTATGTCCCTAGGGGAAACGTCGAAGATTAGGAAAAGCTGAATTTTAGATTTTGAAATATTTTGCTTTAATTTCAGTGTAGCTGACGCGATTCGGTTTCGGTCCGCGTTTTATTTTGTTCTTATCTTTATACAGTATCTCTCCATTTTACCCTACAATTCGCCAACATTGTTTACATATATATATATATATATATATATATATATATATATATATATATATATATATATATATATATATAGTGAATAAATTGAACATTGAAGTCAACACTTAAAGAAATTAAAAACTGCTTCCACTAAAATAATAGTTAGAATAAACTACAACAATCAACCC
>OZ010572.1:10789959-10827459 GCA_963932145.1 Acanthosepion lycidas | reverse complement strand
TCCAAACAACTGTGTAATCATCAACTCTTTACGAATCATCTGCACTGAATTCATAATATATATATATATATACATATATATATATATATATATATATATATATATATATATATATATATATATATTATTAATACAAATCTTATAAGTATAAGAAACTGTGCTCGCTCAGAAAACCTTCGTTGTTTTGATTTGCAAATAAAGAAGCCAATACCATAGCGGAAAAAAAAGGTATAAAAAAAAATAAAGAACCAAGAACATGTACGCTAACCGAAAATAATCGTCCAGCATGCAAGTTCAAAGCCCAAAGTAAAAGACCCCGATGCGAGTACCCAAAACACCTAAATAAAGTGCTCAATACAATGAGTAGAGCTGACCTAGTTAAACCTAGAGAGCCAGACAAACCTGTCATGTTTTCAGTTAAACGGATCGTCAGGGAAGGCTGATTCGCCTGACGATCCACTTAGGTGAAACCTTGGTAGGTTTGTCTGGCTCTCTATGTTTAACTATATATATATATATATATATATATATATATATTGAAAAATAGATACATCAATTTTATTACAGACACTTCACAAGTTACGGCGATTAACATTTTTAGTCAATTTTTCTTGCATTCGTCTAATTTTCTGTAAGAAAATTCAAATGTTCTGTATGTCTAAAGTTTCGTCTATTCTTTAGACATTATCAAGAATATTTTATTTTTAAGTGAATATGAAATTGCTTTATACATCTGTATTTATAATGATGAGGATGTTAATTTATTTTCCTATCATACGTCGTTCGTCTCGTGTTCATTGAATTTAACCTTTTTCTTACAGGTAGATGAAACAATTATAGCTATATTTTTTTACAAGTGAGATTTATCTGTCACCCGCCCAATGTATAGGCATGAATCCACCTCTGGTTTTACTCATTTTTTAATCACTATTTTTTAATTCATTTCTTGTGGTGCCTGGACATTAGGGAAAAAATGGATAATAATCAGGATAATAACCTGCTCTTCTGGGATTATATAAACTGTTCAAATTTGGGATGAATAGGGTTTATTATATCCGTTTCCTGTGCTGTCAAGTGAACTGAAGTAAATATTTTAAATATAAAATTCACGAAAATTATTCTTCATACGTTATTTGTAAGCAGTGATTTTTTACTGAGCAGGTGAGGGAATGTTGCGGATGTTTGAAGATTTCAGTCATGTGCAATAAATTATCATTTCAAACTGAGATATACTCACGGGAATAGTTAAATCGTAGACAAGACTCTTTCATTAAAATATCAGTTAAGTAGCGAAATCGCGAGACTGAAAACAGACTGGCCTGAACAAATTTAAAATTAATCGCCACAGGATCATATGAAATAGACATATGGCGCTAAATGACA
Organism: Acanthosepion lycidas; assembly: GCA_963932145.1. Lineage (NCBI taxonomy): Eukaryota > Metazoa > Mollusca > Cephalopoda > Sepiida > Sepiidae > Acanthosepion > Acanthosepion lycidas. The sequence goes on along the minus strand of OZ010572.1, from coordinate 10,826,076 downwards.
TGATGATCAAAGATATTTTTCCAGAAGGATATCTCGACATAGTTGAACGGGCATTAAAAGTTGCTATTAGGAAACTTTGCGTGAAATCTTTGCAGATGGCTGGTTCTGAGGGTAAACACCCCATTAATACCTATCTATCTATCTATCTATCTATCTCAGCCTGTACATATCTATATATCTATCTATCCCAGTCTGTATCTATCTATCTATTTCTCTCTCTCTCTCTCTCTCTATATATATATATATATATATATATATATATATATATATATATTACAAAGTAGTGATAAAGTTTTTTATTGAAAATATATTATGCTTTATTTCCATAAGTTTGCTACACAGGTTTCCGGTCTCGCGAATTTCATCAGGCAAAGAGTGGATATTTCCACATATTATTAAAAGGAATTCATTTTTATTATATTTTTCGATGTTAAACTTTCTCGGTGTTACCCAGTTTTATTAATATCTATCTATCTATCTATCTATCTATCTATCTATCTATCTATCTATCTCTCTCTCTCTCTCTCTCTATATATATATATATATATATATATATATATATATCTATATATATATATATATATATATATATATATACAAGTATAGCCTTGACGTATAAATTCCAATGACCAAAAGATACTATTCTTAAAAGGGTGCTCAATACAGCCTAGAGAAACAATAATTTATTCGAAATTATGGCATAAATATGTTATAAAATCACTACAAAAATAAACATTTTGTTTCAACACTTCTGGTGTCTTATATCACGGTGTTAAATGTAAAATAAACAGTTTTTGTTTTTTTTAAAGAAATCTTTATTCTACATTCAACACCATCACTTCATAAGACACCAGAAGTGTTCAAACAAAATAGCTATTTTTGCAGTGATTTTATAACATATTTATGTTTTTTATTTTTGAATAAATCATATATATATATATATATATATATATATATATATATATATATATATATATATATATATATGTGTATATGATCTCGCACTGGAGTGATATCTTTTGGCATAAAAGAAAGTATCTTGTGAAATATGTTGATACACCTCATACGTTCTGTGCTATCGTCGGAGTTCTTAAGAAAATATATCACTAGCATGTCACGAATGTTACCGAAGTGTGATTTTCTACACGAACAAAGTCAAATTTCTTAGAGTCCATCCATTACAAAATTTAAAGAAATATTTTGCACAGTATTTGGACCTTGCCTAAAAAAAATATTTTTTTCTTAAAATAATTGTCGAACATTGTCCATTTCATAATATATACATATATATATATATATATATATATATATATATATATATATATATATATATATATATATATATATATATATATAAACATACATATATACATACATACATATAGTACATGGTTTAATGAGAAAGCCGCAATCGAATCTTATTTATCTTATTTAAACCCCGGCCTTTTTCCATTCTCATCTTTCCTCAACGCATTACTATTTTCTGAATATGTTGAAAAATCACAAGAATATGGTTAAATCAATTCTCTCATGTTTTTGAGGATATAGCAAACACAAGTCCATCCCAAACTATAATAATCTAATCACAATTTAAACAATATTCATTTTATAAAAAGAAAATAAAGATTTCTTGAATATTTATCGCGTATTTTTTACCAAAATCGCACAACCAACAAGAAAGAACTCTTTATATCACATTAAGTCATATAATATCCTGCAGTTTCTTAAAGGAATCAAAATTCATACCAAAATACGCATATCACCACATCTAGTAACGATATCTGTACAAACATGCATATGAACAAAATCTGAGTATCATATACCATGTACTCAATTGTGAAAGCAGAATAACATATCATTATTATTTCAGAGCTCAAAGAAAATTAAATTTCGGCATTAGATGGCCCATGAAGGCGTGGATATGCCATTAAACAATCAAACCCATCAATCAATCATAATCGTTTCGAAAATAGTACGAGCTTTTAACAGTACATGCACACCACCCATCTCTCTCTCTCTCTCTCTCTCTATATATATATATATATATATATATAGCTCTTGAAAATATATTCCAATTGAGCACTGTTGATGGTCTCCAACAGGGTTAAGATATGTGTCACTTTTTATCGAAGAAACAATTGTCTTATGCGGCACTCTTTCGGTCGCTAGGACGCAGCACAGCAATGTCCAATTATACTTTTGCTCAGTTCTTTTCAAAAGCCCAAATCTGGCAATTTATTTTCTATTCGAAAAATAAAGAAATTCATTTCTAAACAATCAGTGGATTTTTATCCGACATTACTTTTTGCTAGTTCACCTTTATATTAATAAGTATTATGAGTGAGCAGGTCGGTGTGCGTAAGTAATACGGTTTAAAAGCACACGGCTTCTGCACAAATACGGGTAATTACAAAATAACTTTCAGAGTAGAAAGAAATGTCTATATAATGATCATTGATTCTATTACAAATTACTTATCCATACATAGATATACACACTGTGTTTTTTCTGTGTTTCATTTTAGCTATGTGATCTCGTTTTAAAACACACAGTCATGCATATATGTATATATGCGTTTTTTTGTATGTGTATTCGTTTGTATTTGCATGTGTTTGTCTATCTGATAGGTAAACATGTACAGCGTGTTTCCCAGTTTTGGAAGCAAAATGATCGGACACAAATCAAGGACCACAAATAATAGAGTAATGAAAATTACATTTCTTGAAAGGCAGAAGGATACCCTAATAGGAGCTGCAACTATTTAGTCTCAATCATGAACCAAAAATGTCAAGAGGAACCTTCTACCCCATTGTCCAAAGCATGATTTCGCTATATTTGGTTGGATATATCAAAATCTTAACTATAACCTCGCAATAATATATATATATATATATATATATATATATATATATATATATATATATATATATATATAGTCTTAAGGTGTGGTATATTTATGGGATAAAGTGCTCAAAATCAGAGATAGAGCGTGTGTAGATATAAAAGCGAACATTGAAGTCAACACTTAGACGCGACAGGCTGTTTCATGCTAGACGCGTCTAGGATGAAACAACCTGTCGCCTCTAAGTGTTGCCCTCAATGTTCACTTATATATATATATATATATATATATATATATATATATATATATATATATATATATATATATACACACGCCTCCGGAAAAAAAAAATTCATTCCGATCGAGCACTCTTGCAGAAAACGCGAATGTGTAAACCCTGACTACTGTTGCTAATAATGCAAAGCTCTTCCATGAATTGAACCCTGACGGTCATTGGTGTGTCTATTCGAAAAATAAGTACGCAAAAATTAGTCTTCCCCTCAACTAATGAAATCTACTAGAGGCAATCGGATGTCTAGCCGCACTGTCTGTGGATGACAATATGTATGTGTGTGTGTGTGTGTCTGTGTGTGTGTCTGTCTGTGTGTGTGTGTGTGTGTGTGTGTGTGAAGCGATGTTTCCGTGCATTTACACTGCAGACATATAATTAATTTCTATTGTCATCCACGTAAATAAATATTTATCCACTTTACCCACTCCATTTCACTTTCTATCTGACTGTCTCTATACACGTATGTATGTATGTGTGTATGTATGTGTGTATGTATGTATGTATGTATGTATATGCGCGCTTATATTTACATAGATATGCAGTAATATATGGGTGTGAAAAGTAGTGTTTCTTACCAGTTCTGAAAAAAAGAAGAAAGGTATCAATCAGATGTCGCCAATAATCAATTGATTACTTTCTTTTTAACAGCTTTCTGACAAAACACAATAATCATTTGAGAATGTCTGTTGTAAAGCTTAATTTATCTGATTATTCCCTTAGGCTGTTGGTTGGACATTTTTCATGAACTGATTCCATATTAACAACTCATATCGACTACTTAAACGATGGTCATGACTCCCCCTCCCACCGCCTCTGAGGCCCGTGTCTGCCTCTTGTTCTTTGTAAACGTTTAGTTTTTCAGATATGCTTGTAAAAATTTACTTGATTGTCAGTAATCATTATTTAAGTTTACCTTACTTTGACAAAGTTAATAAATCCGTTTTTGTTTTTTCAAACTTTGTTATAGGAATCAACAGATCAGTTTTGATTTGCTTAATTACTCTCCATTGTAACTAGGATTAGTATTTTTCCTTTAATTTGGATGCAAACAGCAGTTTGATGAGATTACATATAAGAAAGCCCTGGTGACTTTTTGTATAAATGAAAAATTCGAAGTTTTTGCAGCAGGTCTGTTATAGCTCTTAATATCTACGATATGTTTCTGGAGTAATTTGCATCAGTGTAGGATTTTTTTATCTATTAATCCCACATATTTTATCACTTAAAATGTAAAAACTGAGCGTCTACTCAAGTATTGTTATCAATGAAAAATAACGTTTCTTTTTTTTTAATTATTAATACAATAATTAATTATTTACATTATTCGAACCATTACCCTCATCTTTGTCGCCATATGTATTACAACGTTTCGGCCGTTGTACGCTCCGGCCTTCTTCAGGTGGTTGGAATTTCGAACTGAACCCTTTATTTCGCTCACTGGGGTAGACTGTTCTAGTTCCACGTGCCATGTTTAATAGATGTCAGTTATCACTTATCTCCTATTAATTTCCCTTTGAAAGTTCTCCACTGCTTTAACCGGATACTCAGTTAAATGGCTCAACCTGATTCCAATCTGAGGTGGAGCAAAATCCAACTGTGCTTATTTGAACCCTCTGTTAGAGAGCTGTTCAAGTGACGTAACCTAACACAAATAAGACTGAAGATGATTGGTTCTCACAGTATCAATGTAAATTACGTGAGAAACAGGAAGTCTTTTTTCCTACAACAACAAGTGACCTTCCTAGTCCCACATGCAATGTCAGAGCGCATTCGACATCGACATTTAAGATATATGCGAGTTGATACGCGTGAGACGAATGTAGATCAAACTAACGACGATATTTGCCGACTAAATTGACTTGAGTTTTTACGTATAGATCGGTGTATGGGAGGAGATCAGAATATAATTTTATTCTGACTAGGAACAGATCAACACTATTTGGATTTGAGAATAGGTTAGAATTTATTATATTTAATATTTCCTCATTTCAGGCGTATATATGGCTTGGGGAATCATGCAAAGAATAGAGAAATGAGTGGAAACAGTGCCCCACAATTTCCAACCCACAATTTAACATGTTCCTCCAAAAATATAAAATCAAAAGAATCTACCCGCATACAACTAACCGGGTGAAAAGCAAGCAAATAACTTATATATTAGAATACCACTTTGGTGTTTGGGAATCGGATTGAATTAACATTGAAATAATTGGTTAAACGTAAGTTTAATGTTTGTAATTATGTGTTTGTCACGTGTATTTCTTCTCCATTTTTGTTAAATTAAACTCAATCGATGAAAAACCACTATTTTTATTACTTTTTAACATGATAGATGTAGCTTTGAATTTTTAATGCAGTCACCGTTTTAATTATCTTTTCAATAAATTTTAATTTCATTTGGGATATTAACTTTATAGATTAAAAATAAAATGTGATAGCATATATTTACATAGGATGAGTAAGAACTTTTGTATTCAACCATGAACAGTTGCCTATATCACAAAATGAAAGAATGAGCCAGATTAAATTAACATTTCAGAAATCACGCTTCTTACAAAGAAAGTAGTCCTCAAATAATTACTTCAATAATTATATTTTCACTAAAATGTATATACAAAAGAGCCCAACAACAACGTTTTTTTTTCTCAATCAAAAGATAGAACGTAAAGGAGACTACCTCCTTTTCTAAAACGAAATAAGAAAGTATTATAGGAGAAAAATAAAGTTTTACTTTCTTTCCGGATTTTTGACCATTCACGTTCTCTTTTCCTTAAAACGTTTCGATCCGGCCTTTTCACATTATTCTGTTGATCGAATTAATTCCTAAATTACAAGAGTGTCTTTTTCTTTTTATTTTCTTTCATGAATTTCATATAAATACTTTAATTATATATATATATATATATATATATATATATATATATATATATATATATATATATATATATATATATATATATATATATATATATATATATATATATATTAAGCTTTTGAAAATATATTTCAATCGAGAGAAAAGCTGATTCTATAAGCAACACCCACCTAGGCTAATGTAAATATCTTCAGTAAAATGAATTCGAGCCCTTTGACTGATTGGAATATATTTACATTCGTAAAAACAATACGCTAGAAATAGCTGTTTCTGTCTGCTTAATGATGTTAGCTCAGTGGTAGAAACTCTGTGTGACACCAAATCGTTCGGTTTTCGGTCCTGGCATTCGGATGTCTAGTCGCACTGAGGACCTGTGATAGAGCGAAATAGTACTTATGTAAATATATATATATATATATATATATATGTGTGTGTGTGTGTGTAGACAGGGGAAGTTGTGAGTTAGATCCTTACAATCACTATATTAATTGATTAGGTGTCGTTTTGAATGTGTGCAATGGTTAGAATCGTGTCTATCTAAATCCATTACGGCTGAGTAGTGAGTTCGATCCTTATTGGTTGATCATACTTTCAGCCTCGTGTCACAACTAAAGTTCGCTTAGTAAATCACTATATTAATATGGGCAGACACTTCGACGTAGTGTAGTAGTTTTTAATCACGTCTCACTAGATCAATGACGACTGAGTAGTGCATTCGATGGTCAGCTTTGTTACAAACATAAACTATGCTTAGTAAATCACTATACTGAATGGGACACTTCGAGGTGGTGCAATGTTTAGCAAGCTTGTTTCTCTATATCAATTACGACTGGGTAGTCAGTTCGATCCTCATTGAATGCCCCATACTTTCGGCCTTGTGCCACAAAACTCTACGGTATACTATATAGGAATGGGGCACCTGCTATAATGGTTGTCTATTTAGGCCAATTATAACTAGGTTCTAGGGCAACGGTGGAGTAATGGATAGCGGCACGTTTTGAAGAATCGGGGAGCCGAGTTCGAATTCCAGTCGAATCTATTACATTCACTTACGTGCTAATACCTTTGGAAAAGGTATGAAATCTTTTCTTCTTCCCCCAGTTATGGGTAAATAGCAGGACAGACTGGGTTCTATAGCCTTGGATGGCAACTGGTCTAACGCCAAAAGAAATGGCAACCTACTGCGTGAAAAAAATCTGCCTCGTCACTCATCTATCGAAAGATACATGATCGCCTAATCGTGTATTACGCATGCCACATAACTGATTGATTAAGAGCAACTCAGTTTTGGAAGCTTGACATTGCACTCAATCTGAAAATTGGGTTTTGACATGATAAATAAATCACAAATTTTCCAAATCATTACTCATTTTGACGAAACGCGTTTAAAGATTAAGTTTAGGTTCAAAATCCTAACGTTGGAATTCTCGTGATCAGTGAAAACACAGTCTTATAAAATGTATAATTTACAGAAGATTTACATATTGTATATGGACAAGATTCACGACACAGTCACATTATTAATAAATCATTTTGCCATCAAATGAGGCCTCATTTACTTCAAATGGGAATTATACTAATAAAAAGCTATAATTACGATGTAATGTGTTATATAGTGCAATAATTATAGCGTGATCTTCAATAAACTGCAAATTTAAAACATTTTGCTTTATAATTTGTGTCCAGCAATATTATGGTATTATATATACTTTTTTATTGTTTTTTTTTTTTTGCTTTTTTTAATAATTATGATTTCACAAATGATCTAACAAATGACTTCGTTACTTTCGCCTACGCGCAAATACATTTAGGAAAGATAAAAATCCATCTCCTCCCTATCTATGGATTAAATAGTAGGTCTTATATCAGAAAAAATAATTTTTATTTTTAAAAGATTGGTAATGCAGTATTTATTCTCAAAAATGAATTCATCTAAGAATGTAAAATATATATTTGGCTATAAATAACCCAGAAAAGAAGCCAGAGAATATAACTCAGTCAACCATAATGCGGCACCCGAGCTTAACACAAGGTAGAAAAAGAAAATGTCGGCAAATGCCGAGCAGGGAAGTTGATGCCACTCACCCTATGTCTTCGGATGACGGACGTCTTACTGTGCAGAAGATAGCTAAGTCCATGAGCATAAGTTATGGTTCATATTGTTTTAAATGAGATCTTGGGGATGAGCAAGCAAGTTGTCTGCAAGATGGGACCCAAGGAAAAAACTGAAACGGTTTACAATTCAAGGACACTTCTCAGTTGCTTGCAGGCTGACACTAAGGTTTTCTACCGCAGATTAATGACGTAAGATGAAAGCTAAGTTCACCACTTCGAACTTAAATCAAATATTCAAAGCAAACAGTGAGAAAACTCTGGTTTTCCACTCCGAAAAATTTCAAGCAGACAGCGTTTGTTGGCAAGGTGATCACTTTTGGGTTTTGAATACGTAATCATTATAGACTATCTGGAAAAGGAAAAAAACTATTAATGGATATTACTATGCATCAGAATTAAATCAACTGAAGGAAGCAATCGAGTAGAAATGTAGAGGGAAGCTGAGGCCAGGTGTGTTCTTTCTCTACAATAACGCCCGTTCATACTGTTCAGGTTGCAGTAACTGAAGCACTCAACGATGGCGTTGAATTGCTATACCATCCACCTTACTCACCAGATTTAGCTCCATCTGACTTCTTTCTGTTTCCTAAACACAAATTCCACTTGTATGGTCAACATTTTATGCTGTAGAGGAGGTATTCGAGGACTACTGTGATTGCATCGCAATGCTTAAGAATATTTGGGCCAAGTACATTGATGTTAAGGGAGACTATATTCCAAAATATGAGCAGTCTTTTTATTCTAAATCAATCTGGGTGAGTCTTAAAACTTTTTGACTGACCTTGGAAATAAACACATATATCCGTAGTTACATATTTTCATTCAAGTACAAGTGCACACATTTGTATACATGAACATCCATTAGAAATACCAGGCCTATCTGTTATTTACCCCGTATAGGATGAATAGTCAGAACCATACGTTTGCCATCGGCATTTGTGTGAAAGTAAAGGCAACGGATTTGAGCGGAATTAGAACTCGTCATTAGCAGGGATGACCATTACACGACCCGAGCATCTATATTTTATACTTATTAACCGAAGTCATGCATAAACATCCCTGGCATATTGTGGATGGCGTTACGCTTTGATAATTAAACATTGATTACTTTTTGTATGATGGATGAATAATTTTGTCAGCCTTGAAAAATCACTGTTATTTTTCTTAATACATTTTTATATCTTTTTATATTATTTACATTTATAATAAAATTTATATCTTTTAGGTTATTTACATTTATAATAAATTTTATATCTTTTTATGTTATTTAAATTCATAATAAATTTTATATCTTTTTATGTTATTTAAATTTATAATGAATTTTATATCTTTTTTATGTTATTTACGTTCCTTATTGTTTATTGCTCACGCTCTAGATACATGGAAAAATATTAAAATGTATTATGGTTTTATTTTGTTTGTTTTCAGTCATTTCCTTTCAGACAAAAGAATGGTTTCTGAATGGGAAGGAAGCTAAAATGACTTTTTTCAGGAGGGAGTGGATGACAAAAAACCCAGTATTCAAGGAGACAGATGAAGAGTGACGCCACACTTCGGTATTTGAAGATCGGATTAAACAGTAATGCAAGAGGTCTGAATAATTTTGCGAGAATTGGGAGAGTAGAAAACTTCACCGTAACACTTGCTGTCAGACTTAGCGATTTCAACAGTAAATTTATGAGACCTTGATTTCAATCTAGTATATCGCTTAAATTCATGAACTCGAGTTATTAAATAGGATAGCTCAACAAAACAATTACCATGGTAATATTTATAGAAAGGCTACAACGAAGTTACGGCGATGGGAAATTGATTGAAGCCGAGACGTCTGGTCGGGAACAATGACATTGTAGATTCGTTTTGGGGTTTCTTCCGGAATCTGGAGATACATAGCATAAGCAGCAGATCAGATATGGCAGCAATATTCAATGCACATTAGAATGACAGTCTTATAAATGTGAAAGATGAGCTTACGTCCATTTTGTTAGAAACTTCATTGAGAATTTACCTTGTATACAAGGGATTATATAAAAATAATCAAAATATGCTTCTGGAGATATTATGAGGTAAGGCGGCTTGAAATGGAGTGCTACAGTAATTTGATCATCTAGTTTTATGTGATTCTTTGTCTGCATAATGTCTGTATGTTGTAAATTTTGAAGGACAAACGGCTAGCCTTCAAGTCGGAGGACATAGCTTGTGGGTTCTCTTGGAGTGGGACGTGTTCTGGCAGGTTAACTCGCCCAAAAGAAGCTACACATGAATGAATCCAGATATTAGTATGCAACCGAAATATGTGGAGATAGCTTATTAGGTAATGTAGCTACGGCCGCACTTGGTTATGTGGTTGATGATGGGCACGGGGTTTCCATTTTTCCTTTTGCTTTCTTAAATTATCTAAAACAAACATTCGTTAGAGTACTCCTTTTTATTGCTTTCTTTTGAAAGTTTTTTTTTTATGAGGTAAGAATTTGCATGTGTCTCGGTTTTCTTCGTTCTTAATACATATAAATGAATAAAATAAGTCTTTATTCACTGGGATAAAGCAGATTACGACAACCCGTATGTTTTGTTAGGCTGCTTTTGCTATCAAACGTTGCATTTTAACTAGACAATCATTTGTGGGATTATCATTATTTATATTATATTATTTGTTTGAAGAAATACCGTCCTCATTATTGTTATTATCCTCACAATGCTTTGACCGTTATGCTCTCCAGCCTTCATCAGGTTTTCGTACATCCGGATAACCTGCATAGAGTTTTGAATTAAACTTTATTCAATCTAAGTGAATGTTCTCATTCTGCATTCAGTGTCTTGGGGTAACTCGTCTTGTTCTTGTTTAGTACAGTTCAGTTATTTTTCGGCATGTATCTAGTAAGTAGTCACCGTTTGCCCCAGGGAGTGAACCCATAATTAATATGCCAAGTGATAATGAATGGCACACTATTGCTTAATGCTTGATGATAGAATACTTTGAGTTAGAATTTTCGAAATAATTTTCTAACCTGACAGATTTCCACACTATATTTTATAAAGAGTGCAGTGGCCATACGTGTAACGATTCTAGCAAAATTTAATTTTTAATTTCGATGAAATGAATGAATACATGTTTTGCTACGATCACAAATATTCATTTATTATCTGTATTTAATGGTTTCCAGAGAGAAGTCTTTGTTACGAATTGTTGGAATCTAGACGAATAAATTGCTGGATGCAAAAAAGCAGTAAGTGGATCATTTGGTGAATGCAGTAGAACGTGAAAGAAAAGTCTAAGGCCAAGCAAGTTGTTGGTTGATTTTCATTCATGACAAGGTCCGTCCCAAATGTTGCAAATATCTCAACAAACGAATAGAAAGTTGGGTTAGGAATTTATTACATGTGAGATTTTTTTTTAACTCTTACTTTAAGACTCTCATTTATTTTCATTAAAAAATAAAGAAACTTCTTTTCTGGCCAGCGGTTTCAGCAATTTCAATGTATCAAAACCTTTTTCTAAAGATTAAACGAATCAAAAATTTATATGCTCTTTGGCATATAGCTAACAGTTAAACTAAAACATTTTCCCTATTCGTCTCTTCTCTTTGTTGGCTAATGACATTGTGGTGAAGGTTTGTATCTGCACAGATGTGAATGGTAGCAGAGGGATGAAAGATGATGATGCCATCCATCTTCGCTATTTTCTCAATCATTGCAATACTATAATCCTGAGGGCAATAAACGGCGAAGACTAAGGATATACTTTGAACGAAGGGTACTTGAAAGCACATTGATGCTAAGTCAGAATGCTAGATTTTGGCGTCTTTAACACAGGAGAATCTGTCATTGATATGGGTTCTAATTCTATGCTCATACCTATTTAGATGGCCATCTTTCGTGAGCAGAGATATTTTGAGTCCAGTTTCGTATATGAAAAAGAAGATTGTATTAATCTATTGAACGTGTAGATCAACATCTTGGTAGTTGGGCCTGAATGTTCTTTTGATGATAACATAGAATTAATTTAAAACTTGCAACTGACGACTGAATATTTTGCTAGGAGTTCATGAAAATAAAACTGTAAAAAATGCTGAAAACTTTATGCGAGTTTTAAATAATTCAAATAAATTTCAGTGAGATTTTTTCATCTGAATAAAATGTATGTTTAATATATTTTATCTGAAATTATATAATGAATTATTAGAACATATTTTGAATAGATAATATTGTATATTTTATTCAAACACTGATTTACTTAAGTTTGTTCATATGAATCTATCTCTTGATATATATATATATATATATATATATATATATATATATATATATATATATATATATATATATATGCCAAAATATAGGAATTTTGGTTGCGAGTATTTTTTGCCCCTTTTACTTTACAATTTATTTTTTTTTATTTGCGGAAGTAATCATGTCTGTTGTCGCTTAAAAGTCAAACTCAGAGAAAAAAAAAAGAAAATTGTTCCAAGCATCGGCAAAAAAGATTATGTATATTTATTTTCCTTACTTTCCATACTGGCATTTTATTTATATTTTTCAGACGTAAAATATGTTTTTTTTTCTCTCACTCCCCCCTCTACATAGTCAATCGTTGTCGCTGAAATTGCTTTCGATATTAGCGAAATGTAATTTGACACAAACGCGACATCAGATAGCAGTATAAAAAGTGAATGAAAAAAAATAGGCAGGTAATAAAAAATATTTGCCTGTCTATATGTATGTATATATATATATATATATATATATATATATAGCATAATTATAATTATAGTATGTATCAAAATTTATTTACCAGCTCTCTCTCTCTACACACACGCGCATATATATATATATATATATATATATATATATATATATATATATATATATATATATATATATATATATATATATATGTATGTATATATGTGTGTATGTGTACGTGTGTGTGTGTGTTCGTGCCTGGATCAACTTGAGCGTAACGTGTTTTGGCAACGTTTCGCTCTGTATTTTATTACTGTTCAAAGAGATTACTTTTCTTTGGAAGAGAGAAATATTAGTTGCAGGGCGTGTGATTAAAACTCAGATTGTAAAATTATCTTCACAGAAACAAAAATACTGAGAACAGTCATCACCACACGATTTAATGCAACCGTTCTGTCGAGCTTAATAATTTATTCAAACATTCAAGATTCACTGCAAAGAACTTTTTTTTTTATCTTACTAATACCTTTTTTCAACTTGTTTAGTAAAAAGAATAAACGAAAACTGCTTTGCGAATCTTTCGGCTGAAGATGCTGCCACATTTTCCAATGAATACATTCATATGATTTATCCCTTAAAACTTTACCAATCGGAGTTTTATGCTTAGGTAATTAAGACGCGGACTTTAATTTTTATATATGATCGCATTTATGCAATCTTTTTTTTATGTTTGATATGACAGCATGTCAGTGTGGATATATTTTTTTTCGTATCATATATATATATATATATATATATATATATATATATATATATATATATACGAATAAATAAGTGTCAATTCTTTCTCACGAGAATTAAGGCCAAAAGGAAATTAAACTGACAATCACTATTCATTAATTATATTCATATTACCAATAACGGTAACACAATCTGCTCCATAAACTATTTTAAATAACTTCTACTTTCGGGATATATGTAATCATGGTTCTCCACAGAATACATTTTGTTATCATACTCGAATTGTCATGAAGTTTTGGGAAATATATTGGACTGGTTTCCCGTTGATATCTTTATATTTTTCGAATTCATCATGGTCATTCTTCTAGACTGACTGCCAGCCTAGACTAGATAATTCAGTTTATATAACAATTTAACCGTTATATAATATGAAATTACATAATAGCTTCTATTCTTACTCTTTACTATTTTTCTCGACACTTATGATACAAATGGATTTATATGCTCACTTTTCTACAGTATCGTTTCTGAATATGTGCAACTGGAAATATTTTGTAATTAAAGAATATTTTTTTTATATAAAAAGACATACTAGGATTATATTTTTTGTAGGAATACTATACAGTAATATGAACGAAGTCCGAGAATTATTGTAATATATTTTAATTGTTATACGTTATTTATATAGACACAGATATTTAAGTAAATACTACAGTTTATTATAAACAGTATTAACAATATTTACCGGCCAGAGCGTCAGAGAAATTACATAGAAATTAAACGTCTTCAGACAGGAATCGAACCTGTACTCTACCCGGAACCAGCACGTAACCTGACGTGCTATACCAGTTTAGCTACGAAGAAGCGGTTGGCATTTGCGTCTGGTGTCTTTATAAATAAAATATAACAATAAGATATATTAAATATCATTAATAACATATATTAAAGCAGTAATATGAATAGATATCAGTCCTGGGAATGAAGAACTATATATGGTGGAAAGAAGGGACTCTACTAAATTGAATCGACCAATGAATGCACGTATGCGATGCTGTAGATCCCAGGCTATTGCGAAAGAAAAGGATTCCAGAAAAATTGCCGGCCGACAAAATATTGCTTTCGCACAAGGACTCTAGCTTCGGCGAATTATAACTCTGTGTGGATATATCAACTCGACTGACCCATCGAACATATGTTGATTTCCTGGCTTGATCTCGTTATATATATATATATATATATATATATATATATATATATATATATATATATATATATATATATATATCATTATTATATATATATATATTGCCATTATCATTGCTATTATCATTATATATATATATATATATATATATATATATATATATATATATATATATATATATATATATAGTCGTTCGTACCTTCTGTTCTTTTATGAAAACTTGACCCTCAGACGAATTTGTTTCCTTTTCTTTACTTGTTTCAGTATTTGTATATACATATTTTATTTTGAAATCCATCGTCTTATGTCCGATTTTCGCTGACACAGTTGTGTTGCTTCCATCCCTAAGTGAATACCGAGAAAGGATTACACGTTTTTTTGAACCTGTGATACAAGATCGTAACAGTATATATATATATATATATATATATATATATATATATATATATATATATATATATATAATGAGAAAGATGAGGATTTTGCTCATTTTTATGACTACATAACAGCGTTCGCTTTCGTGATTATAAACAGCTCTACAATTGTATTTTAGTTAAGTGCTAATACTCTCGTCACTTGTATCAATAAACATATTCATAATAACGCTCATAATGTTCCCTATTTTTCTGGGAAATGAAAAGGGATTAGTCTGGAATTTTCAGGGAGTATATCAGTTTTTACGCGATCATTCGGATAATTGAGCTCTGCTCGTTTCATTTTCAATATTCTGAGCCTTACGTTTACTATCAATACGAAACATAAATGTATATACTTGATTCTCTGTTGGAGATCTAAGCAGTTGACACGTATCAAGAGTGAGAGAATTGAAAGAGGTATCATATGCGCATGACGTGTTGCACAAATGAGGACAGTATTGATTTGACCACAAGGTTGCTTTATTTACCCTGCAAATAAAAATACACTATATAAACTAGAATTGTCTATTTTCATTGTCGCGTTTCTAAAAATAAATTGACTGAAAGGTAACTGACAGAATAAAAATAGTCATCAGCTTGTCTTTGTCAACTGAAAATATATTGCTAATTGCCTTGTTATCCCCTTGCTGTGTTGATTGTCAGATTTTCTTTGCCAACTGGATGATTTTGATACTTAGCAGGCCAATCATGAAATTAAGGAAGCCTGGAAACGTTAGTCATTGTCATATTGTCTTACATGTCCTCACTGCTGTTACTTAAGCGTTAAGAATGTAGTCTTTGAAGACATCTTCATGTAATAACTATACAGAATGAAAGCTAAAGATTCCCGTACAACGTCGCCGAAATTCTGATTGACAATGTATACTATCTGAAAAATTAATTTCCGTATGTTAGCTTTGAAATTAGGCAGGAACTCTGTACAATCTCATATTCTTTATTAGATATTTCCACCTTTCGACTGACTTTGGTTATTTAAAGGAATTAAAATTTTCTGATGACATTTTAATATATATTAATTGTTTTAATTAAATCAATTTTGGTACAACGCCAAAGGCGAAATGGGGAAAGGCGGATCGACACATTATATCCTAATCTGATTCACGACCCATTCATTCATAACAATTTGTTCATTCACTACAAAAATTAATCCCTCACTATTCAATACTACATATACCACAATACCACAAATTCACAGCGACACCGAAAAAAACCCCCAGAAAAACTCAAAAATTTTCAATGTACAAATAGTTCAAGTGTCCCTTTTCTCATTTTGATATATATATATATATATATATATATATATATATATATATATATATATATATGTGTGTGTGTGTGTGTGTGTGTGTGTGTGTGTGTGTGTGTGTGTATAGAATTCTATGTTCATGAAATGAGAGGGGAAAGATAAACTCATAAGACGAAACTAAAAATATATTAAAAAATTCAAAGATGGCTGATGTTTTTTAGGACACAACCACATCACAAAAATAATAAGAGTGGCAACTGCATTCTGCCTTAAGACAGGATCAAGAAGCACAATAACTAAAGGAGAGAAAGGGATAAAAATAAAAAAATAAAAATAACATAAAATAAAAACTGAGCGGGAAAAAAATCAAAGGTTAATCGAGCTGAGATGAAAAAGGAGACAAAAAACAAAATGGTGATGTTGGGTATTTCGACATGTGTCATAAAAGAGAAAACCGGGAAATAGGCCAGGTACAAAATTTACTCACATTAACTGACATTTTAATAGGATGCCATGGATATTTTTTTTTAAATTTGTCAATGCCTTCAGTGTCGGGTGAACACGTTATTATTTCTGAATTTAATTTTTTCTGACGTTTCGTGAATATGGCGTCATATACGTTTCGAGGATTTCAATACATTTGAAATCGCGTGTTCCTTGATTATATGTGATTTTAATAATTCGTTAATGATTTGTTTTTCCATTCTTTTCAGAATTTCGATTACGATTTGATAATTATCCAGTCACACCTTAACTAGAACCAATCATGGAATTTTATTTAAATTTCTTTGATCATTTCACTTGCCCGCCAAAACTTTTATCGCCAATATTTCCATGTCACACAATTTAGAGGCTATGAGTTGTCAAATGAGTCAAAACTTTCAGAAAAATTGATCAGTAAGTCACTTGCAGCCATCTGCAAAATTAGGTTCAGTTCGTTTACGAATTAATTATGAATGTTTAACGGACATTATCTAAGAACCAGCATTTCTATGATTGCAGCAACATCGACTGCTATGGAGAGAGCTTGATAGATTTCCTGCGATATAGGTTTCACACAAAAAATTGCAGAAACTGAAAAAATCTGTTTTTGGTAATACTTCAAATAAAAACTTGAATAATTTCATAATTTTTTATGCGATTTTCTTCAAACATCCTGTAAAATAATTGCCATCCTGCAAGAAGTGAAATAGTGTGGTTGTACTCCTACTCTCCCTGGTTTTTCATTCGATGTTTTCCATATAAATTGCACAAATGGTCTTGCGTGTGTTTGGTTTAAAATATTTCAATTAAGTGGACGAAATCTTCGACAAATTAGGTCAAAATCGGCATTTGCCATTTAGCCAATAGTTTCTTCATATGATTCCATCCTAAAGTGGCATGCGAACAACCCTTGATGCAAAGATTGTTTGAGAAGGATTATTGAAGCATTAAAAGAGAAAACATTTAAACAATTTATCCACGAGCAATAACTATACAAGTAGTTTTTATTGATGGAATTCATTTATTAAGAAAAATCATACACTTACCAAGGACATATCGTAAACAATATGAATTGGGAGTAATTAGTATACAAACAGATGATGCATGCAATCAGGAACGCAGGAAGACATTTCTTGATAGGTAGGTGCGGGTTTATAGGGGGTTCAGATATAAAATTGTAGCCATATACCCCCGGACAGCGCCGGATACCTCGGTTAGTAAATTATATTTAAGTTGCATCAATTTCATAATTAAAATATTTTATGTCAATTTTATAATTCCAATTTTATATTAAAAGTATTAGAAATAACCAACATAAAAACAAATGTCTTATTTATAGTTTTGAAACATACTGTATCTTCCATAGAAAAGAGACATTTTTCAACAGGATGAGCATTTTATATTGTTAGCCATAAAGTTCGCTTACTTATTCAGCAGAAAATTTACTTAATAAAACGAACAAACTTTTTTTCCCAAACAATCATTATCATCAAAACTGTTTCAATTTGAGTTCAGGAATTAAAATGTTCTCTTATCTTCCATGACATTGTATACTGATTCGACAATATTTTGCCAGCCTTCTCCGTCTTCTGCGAGTTTGTGGATTCGTTGCAGATCTTCCGTGATTGTAAACTTCTCCAATGGAAAAGTGGGATCTTTCTGCCTTGTTCTTTTAATGTCTCGATTCAGTGTTGTCAATATGGTGATTCTTAGAGGACATCTGAATTTTCGAAGTCAGTCTCTTCAAAGTAAATCGCCATGGTTTTTTTAGCTGGAAATTCTGGATCCATTCGCAAAATAATCCGAATATTGTCTTTGTCAGTATGAAACATCTTAAATAATTAGTTACTGCGTACCTACTCCGTCAATCAATACGCAAATCCCAAACGAGTTAATTTTTCTATAATACCAAAGCTAAGATGCAAATGGTATTGCAAATATTAGACGTTTCCTTATAAGAAAACATTTCTTTCCTTGTCCGACCAGCAGTGCTAATTTCGGTTGAAAGTTATAAAATCTTTCTATTAAAACAAATTTTCAGAAAAATACCCCAAATGTTTTAGACACTTTTTGTAAAGTAATCATCATCAAAATTGTTTCGATATGAGGTCATGAATTAACACGTTCTCTTACCTTCAGTGACATTGTATACTGATTCTACAATATCTTCCTAACCTTCTCAGTCCTCTGTCAGTTTGCGGATTCGATGCAGATCTTCCTTGATTGTAAACTTCTCCAAAGAAAATCGTTCTGCCTTGTTCTTTGAATGTTTCAGTTCAGATCATGACGTTGGAAATTCAATAGAATTTTCCGAATATTGTCTTTCTCACTATGCAGCATCTTAAATAAGCAGTTACTGCATAGCAGTAACTGAAGAAGCCATTACCTACTTCTCCAATCAATATCCGTTAATATTTCACAATATACTTGTAAAAATTAATGATACATCGTCTAAAAGTCTCACTCAATGTACAAAGTAAAGTTATAAAAAACAAAGCGAAGATCTGTCTAAATTTCTGAGATGAGGTATTATGTACATTATTTACATTATTCGGACTATTGTCCACATCTTTGTCGACATATTTATCACAACGTTTTGGCCATTGTCCACTCCGGCCTTCTTCAGCTGGATGATGAAGGCCGGAGCGTACAACGGCAGAAACGTTGTGATAAATATGGCGACAAAGATGCGGACAATAGTCCGAATAATGTAAATAATGCGCAAAGCGAAAATGTACATAATGGCCTTAATATTTGCGGAAGATCTTGAAAAAGATCATATTAGGAGCATCGAATCCCGTTTCAAGTTTTGATTTGACGATCTAATATTTATCATAAAATGTTGTTGTTTTTTTTTAAGTATATCACCCTAAGCAAGGAGGGAGTGCCGCATGCACGCAAGGGGTCACAGAGAGTGAGTGCAAGAGTAAAGCGTCTTTTTGCGGAAAGGATATAGAGAAGGACGGGGATCGGGATCAAGGCATCAAAAGATGTCGATTGATATTACACTTGAAGATTTGGAGATTATAGCTATCGGGAAAGCAATTAAGTGGAAGGGGCTTCCACAGTCGAGAAGTGCAAGAGAAGAAGCTGCAGCAGTAGAAAAGGCGGTTACATTTAACTGTTTTGGCAGTGAAAGAATGGGTCCGAGGTGCCAACCTAGTAAAACGCTTAATTTAATGCACTTTAATTATAAGTGAAAGTAGCTCGTCAGAGCAATTGTTATGAAAATATTTATAGAAAAGATAGACTGAGGCCACAACACGTGTGCGAGAAAGTGACTGTCGATGAGATGCCAGATAAGGACCTATAGAAGTAGAAATAACCAATAATCAATAACTGGAAATAAAATATGATAAATTGGGCTTTCAATAATAAATATCGATGCTTCATTTAAGACATAAAGAAATTAATATAACAAATTTAAAATACAATATAATTACTTGCATTGTTTACATTATTTGGACTATAGTCCAGTGAATAAAGACGTTCATTAGATCAACTGACTAGACCCAAAGAGTTGGGTTCGAAATTCAATCACCTGAAGAAGGCCGCAGTGTAGATTGCCGAAGCGCTGTGAATATGGCAATGAAGATGAGGATAGCAATCATCAATAAGTAATCATAATACCTCATCTCAGAGATATAGACAGATACAAAACAATATGACACTGGACAGGGAAAATAAGAAATAAATATAGTGATATTTATTCAACATATACAACGACGAGATTCTAAGAGAATAAGAAGACGAGCGTTTAATAGAGGTGGATACAATATTAATAAAATGAAACAAGGAGATGAGAGCAGACAGAAGAAAAACTGTAGCAACCTTTAAGCAACCCATTAAAGAAAAAAAAAACACGAAGACTTGCCATGATCTGTAAGAAGACAGAATGAATGGCTGCCAGGAAGAGAGTCATTGCGAGATGCAAACAAAGAACTGAAGCCATCAGAATCAAGCAAGTACAGAATATTAGCAAACTGGGAAATGTTTTAAAAGATGACGGAAACTGTGGCACAAAAATCCAAAGGTACATTGGAAGGGTGAAAGATGCCTTGCAAACCCTAAGCAAAATAATAAGAGATAGTGAAATTTTGTTAGATACAAAGAAAAAAATGCTGGAATTCAGCATCATATTTATTCTTCTGTACAGCAGGGATGGTGAGTAACTGTCCCTACAGATCATCAGTCACCTATTTGACGGTCTGATATTTACCAGAAAATTTGATTTGACGGTCTGATATTTCCCATACAATGTTGTTTTTTTTTTAAGTATAGCACCCCAAGCAAGTCGGGAGTGCCGCAAACACGCAAGGGGTTACAGGGAGTGAGAGCAAGAATAAAGAGGGTTTTGAGAAAAAGATATAGAGAAGGAGACTTGAAGCAACAGAAATGCGGTCCCTCAAAAGAACACTGAATGTACCATGGACTAGACATGTATAAAGGAAAGCAACAACTGCCCACATCGTGAAGAGACATGGAGCATAAAAGAATTTGGAAGGTCTCCGTGGCTTAATTAATAAGGCAACTGATTAATAATAAAAATAAATACAATTTTTGTGTTTTGCGGTCAGTTTATTTCTTTTTATTTGTTAACCGCAGGAATTATTGAAGAATTCTCAAATGATATTTAATAACAGATATTTTCGGAAATATTTCGATATTTATGCCTCATACAAAATATCCATGATGAGATTTTAAAACATTAATGTGTGACGCGTTTCATCCTTTTATCGAACTAAAGTGATGTTTGCGTTGATGTTACTACGCATGCGCATGAAGTAAAGAAAACGCCGAAAGATTAAACTTTAAATTATTATTTTTTTTAATAGGTGTTTGTATTTATAGTCTAGTCAATTCAATTTACTTTCTTCTTTTCACTGTTTATATTTTTTTATCACAATAGTTATTAAGTATACCGCATTTTAATAATAGAATAGTTGGCAAAAATGGCGAAATATTGTAAGAAAAGGGATGCAAATTTACTGTGAATGATCTAGCAATTAAAACATTTTCTTTCGTCTTTTTAAATTGCTTTTTCTTTTAAGTATAGAAGCTTTTTTCAAATTGAAATTAAGGTTAGGCTCATTACGTTGACGATTGAATGCCTTTGGTGCGTTGTTCTGTAAAATATCTCTTTTATGTTCATGTAATATTTTCTTTAACACTTCGAGTTTTCTCCTAGGCATTCATTTGGGCAATTATTACAGGTGATGGAGTATATTCATCCTTCAAGTTTTAGCTTATTATTATGTCTTTCATTTTTAAAATTGCCTTTTAGAAGTTGATGTAACAAATTTTCTGTCAAACTTAAATACATTATTTTCAATTTTAGTTGTGACATTTGGTTAGAATAATACATTTTGATTCATTGCGTTTGTCAGAATTTCCCATTCTTCTATTTTGAAGTCTTTTCTTCGCAATGAATATAAAAAAAAGATTAGGTTATTAGAAGAGATTAATAAGGTAAACATTCTTATGATAACATTTGTCAACATTGTATGACATATACACATGTGAATGCATTGGTTCCCTCCTAAAATATTTTCTTCCAAAATCATATTTAATCGTGAGAACAATGTTTGTATCGATTGCATATATTATCATTAGAATTGTATATATTATCATTAGAAAGTTTATAATTTCACAGTCTTGGTCATTTATTAATGAAGCTCACGATTTTTTCAACATTTAATTAGACATATAAACATCCAATTAGTATGTCGTTTCCTTGTTTTTCCTATAATTACGTAATTTATAAAACTCCTACAGACAAAGATATCACTTTGGCGTTGCTTAATAGTAAACCAAGTACACTGGCTGATTATAACTACTTAGTAGTACGTACGATTCTTACTGGGCACACCTTATTCAGGCCTTGTGCCATGTCAAAGCTAAGTAAATAACACATCGTTTTGTTTATACTTACAGTACATATACATATGTGTTATTCCTCATATTACATGTCGTTTTTTTCTTATTTTCTTGAAATCACGTAAATTATATGAGTGCATATAAATGTGTGTGTTTTATTCTTCATATTTCATATCGTTCTTTTTTATTTTCTTGAAATCAGGCAAATTATATGACAATAATCCAACCAAAATGTAACTGGACTCTTTGAAGCATATTTCAAATAATTGATAGCAGTTCGGCGAGATGAAATTTGAAAATAAAGCCACTTAATATCATCGTTTTGAATTTTTTGCAAATTTATACGCTCAATGGAAAATGTAGTGTCATGATCGAACTATAAACAAAAGATAAATTTATATGTCTGTGCGCCGGTAAATTATTTCAATGAAATTTAAAGAAACCGAATTCGTTAGTCTTCTTTCCATAAACTTTGTCTAAATCCTGGCCAAGCCAATAACAAAATTATCTATGTGGTAAACGAATGTAATTACTCGTATAATAATCATAATGTGAAAAATAATTCGAATAAGTCGAAAAGTCAAATGATAACCTTAGTGTGCGTAAAGTTCTGATTTCCTAATAAAACAAAATTAGTTATTACTTTGTCATATTAAGAAATAATCTAGCCAGACTGTTTTCTTTTCATTTACTACTTTAATTTATTAAATGTTAATAACTTATTACTATTCATTTTATTGATAAAAAAAAAATTCTGTTTCTCCTGATTTATTCATTCATAAATCTTCTTTCATATCAACTTTCTCCTATTTTTGTTTCATTTATTTTCTCTTTTGGTAGTCGCATTGAACCCCAATTCGTATTCAATGGACAAATTAGCTAATTGTCTTGTAGTTCAATTCTACTTTTTGCCACAGGCTTTGCTTTAAAACACTGAATTATTTTTTCGATAGCGATTTTTATTCATACGTCCACGTTAAAAACCACAAATTGTCACTAATTTTTTATTTTTATCTTTTTTGTGTGTGGCTTTAGAGCCTTATTATATGAAACGCTTTCAGAATATCCAACTCAAGATTTGGAAATATACATACTGTGCTTGCATTTGAAGACAAGATTTTCATTGGAAACTTAAATATGCACCAAATACATTTGCGCTTGATTTTTCTTCCTTTAAACATTTGAAATAATATAATATGTCTGTAAGCTTATATTAAACGCTATTATATCTACAAGTAACAAAAGAAACAAGATATTTTATATTTATTACGAATTTCTGGTGTCTCAGTTAATTAATTCCTATTCTTTGCAATGGGAGGTATGAAATCTATCATTGACATTGAAGGCAATCAATTTATACGATTTTAAATTTGCACGTAGGCATTGCATAGAATCCAGAAGGGAAAATCTTCCTATATTATTTTGATTGCCAGATTTTAATGATTCCACTTCGCTTGAAAACATGCTGCTTATATTGAACAATGATTTTTACATTATTCGGACTATTGTCCTCATCTTTGTCGCCATATTTATTACAACGTTTCGGCCGCTGTACGCTCCAGTCAAAACGTTATAATAAATATGGTGAGAAAGATGAGAACAATAGTCCGAATAATATAAATAGTGTACATAATACCTCATCTCAGAAATATAGACAGATAAATATTTTATCTCTCTTGGCGCTTTACGGTTTTTCGATTGTTGTGTTGTCTTTAAAAAATTCTCACCCTTCAAGGCATTTCATGTAATTCGATGTAGCAATTGTACATAATAGCACAAATCCTAAGGCTGTTCTTATGCGAAATAATCCAATCAACGCAGATTATTGCAAGTTCGTTATAGCATCAATATGCAATAAGACTTTATGCAAATGAATTGTTGCATCAATATTCAATGAGAAAAAAATATTTTCAAATTTTCTGTAAACTTTCTCCAACTTTTGGTCAAAATCTGTATTTTATCATAAAAGAACAATTTAGAGTTTTGTTGGAGAAGATACAGTAAGACTGATACATGGAACAAAACAAGCCACTATGACAGGCGAGAGATTTGTCGTAAAATTCATAATCGCTTACTGTGTTAGGGAGAAAGACCGGTAATCACATACGTCAAAATCGTATTCCTTATTGTTTAATTTTTGTGCCAATGTGTCATATAAACGTGACAATTATTCATCATATAATCACAAGTTGTCTAAAAATAAAACACAATTTTATCAAATGCATAGAATAACTATTTGTAAAATAACTTCCATTGAGTTTAGTCCTGGGTATGATGATAAGCTACATCCGGCAGCAAGGCCTCTGATCTGGATACTGGAGGTTTTGATGAGCGTGGAACCACCTCTTAATTGCTGGTGTTCTCATGTTCACCATGACTTAGGAGGTAGCACCTGTTAGGATCCCAGCTAACCTGAGGTCAAACACTATGAAAGTATAAAAATACATATTTATATGGAAATATATCAGCAATAATTTTTTAAAAAACTTACCGTCAATACATTTTTGTAAAAAAAAGAAAAAAATTACCAGCAATAAAGTTAAAAAAAACAATTACCAAAATTATATTTTTGCTGAGATAATTACTCATCACCCTAAGAAAATTAGATTTCGACATTAAACAGACCATAAAGAGTTAATATATCGCCAAGCAAACAAACGTTAATTGAGGTGCATAGGTTAAATCTTCTTAGCAATCTAATTACGATTTTCATCCTTTTAACTTATCGTAGATAATTAATAAATCTTATCAAAGTACAATTTATCCAAATTAAACAAGAGTAGAACGGCATTTTTTAAACACTGACAAATTTTTGCTTATGTTAGTTTTTATAATACTATATTTCTTTATTTTTTCTTAGTCTTGTAAATGGTGTACTTGATTTGATTGTATGCATCAGACGTAGTAACTATGTCAACTTTGAAGACACTTCTAAGATTTTCGTAACATTAAGCAAGAGCTACTATTCGTAACTTTTCAAACTAGCACAGATTATCTGGCATGTCTGCAATGATGTTTAACGTCATATTTAGAAGATCGGATAAGAGATCTTAATTTTGATAAGAGTATACTTTCCTATTAGCATCCTTACAAAACGGCATTCAAGAATTTATGAGATCGGGAGTTATCATTATTTGCTTTATTTACAGGATGGGTATAGTCCCCATTTTTTGTTTTTATTATCACAACGTTTATTTCGTTGTGCAGGCTCCGGGCATTCATCGTAAGCTCGTCGCTCCGTGTAACGTTCAGGGAATATCGAATTGAAACTTTTACATAGGTATTGTTAGTTTTTATTCCACTAATCAGTTCTTATTTAGTACTGTTCTATTGTTGCTTACCAGTTATGCACCGAACTGTTTTGAGAATACCAGTAAAGATGAGGTCAACAGTCAGCATGTAAATATTATAAATAACATTCAAGATGTTGACAAAGTATCCTCTGTTGAATATGTTTTTCTTGTATGTCATGTCAAATTTATTATATTAGAGTTACTTTGGCTGTTCTGTTGTTGTGTATTAGCGTCCTTATTGTCTTCTCTTTACAGATATGAAGTAAGTATTGACGTTAGCCGATAGATGCTAAAGATAATATTAAGCTCTCGTCAAAATTGGTGTCGAAACAGTATGAAAGTGTAAAAATAGGTTTTGATACCAGCAATAAATGTTTGCGAAAGATTATTACCAGCAGTAAGTTTTTGAAGAAAAAATATTAACACGAATCTATTTTTATAAAAAAAATTAGAGCAATACATTTTTAGAAAATTTTTTTACCAGCAATGCATTTTTAGAAAAAAATATTACCAGCAATGCATTTTTAGAAAAAAAAAAATATTACCAACAATGCATTTTTAGAAAAAAATATTACGAGCAATGCATTTTTAGAAAAAAAAAAATACTACCAGCAATGTATTTTAGAAAATAAAATATTACCAGCAAGCATTTTGAAAAAAAAAAAAACTATTGCCAGCAATACATTTTTGAGGAAAAAAATGTTGTCAGCATACGGAATCTTGTCGGCATTAAATAATCTATTCAGGTTGATATGCCGTGATACAAACCAAACCAACCCAAAATCAAATTGATATTAGAGTAATTTTGGCTTTTCTATTGTTGTGTATTAGCGTCCTCATTGTTTTCTATCTATAGGTATGAATTAAGAATTGATGTTAGCCGATAGGTGCTAAAGATAATATTAAGCTCTCAAAACGAGAACGTCCTGGGTAAGACGATAAACTACATCCAACAGCAAGGCCTCTGATCAGGAGGTTTGACGATCGCGGAAGCACTTATTAATTTCTAGTGGTCCCAGGCAAGTGTTTAACCCCCTAACCAAATTGGTGTCAAAACAGTATAAAAGTGTAAAAATAGGTTTTGATACCAGCAATAATTTTTTGGAAAAGATTATTACCAGCAGTAAGTTTTTTTTACGACTAAAAACAGCATGCTTCGAAATCAGCAAATAGAAAAGACGAAGATAGTCCAAAGAAAAGTTAGAGTTCATAACACACTATACACTCCTCCTCAACAAGTTGTGCCTGCGGACGTTTCTTCCGATCCAACATAGGACTCACTACTCACCGAAAGAAATACTCGGCAATGACTTCCGCCAACAACCCTATGTATATATATATATATATATATATATATATATATATATATATATATATATATATATATATATATACAAGCACACACACACACACACACACACACACATACACACACATATATATATATATATATATATATATATATATAGTTTTAAGGAGTGCTATATTTATGGGATCTCTTCGGATTCAACATATATCGCACTTCTCACGGAAAGAAATACTCGGCAATGAGTTCGGCCAACAACTTTATATATATATATATATATATATATATATATATATATATATATATATATATATATATATGCTAGACGCAATCGTCTGGCATAATGAATATATAAAGTGCTGTATAAAAGTAAGTGAACCCCTAAAATCAAAAATGTTTCTTTTGTCGAGATAATCAACAAATCTTAATTAAACTACATATTTATTAAGAAAAAAAAAACAACTTTGTGAAACAAACTTCAACCACTTCGGAACAAATTATAAAGATGAAATATAAATATTAATAAAAAAAATTAAGATGTGCAAAATTAAGTGAACTGTAACATTTACAGTCTTTTTTTTTTACATGGTTGCCAGTAGAAATAATTTGGGCCCACATAGAAATCAAAATGACATTTGTTCATTTGTTTGGTAAGCTGTGCATATTTCAGTCAACCCATATAATTCATTGTGTTTGCGAAAGGGTGCATTTAAGATTAAATATAAATTGAAGCGCACGTCTCCAATGTGCAACAAATTATTTATAAATGGATGACCTTTTATAAGACAGAATTGTAATCAAAAATGTCTGTCGGCAAAAATTAACTGCAAGTGCAACTAGACATCTAGTTCCACAAGCCCAGATAAATCATGTTGTGAACTTTTTCTCTTAGGCAGCTTGGCCAATTTGGAATCAGTGTGCATACGTCTATAGTGCGACTAAATCTAATGATGCCATTTTTCATGACAGAATGACTAGAAAAATCTCACTTCTTACAAAAAAAAGCACAGACAAGCTCAGTTCAATGGTGCCAGATCTCATATTAATAAGCTAGAAATTCAAAAGGTTTTATGGTTGGATAGAAATAGAGAGCTTTTTGGGAGGAACAGTAGGAGGTATATCTGGTGAGCTCCCAATAACGTTTTTGAAGAAAAAAATTGGTTCCAACAGTTATGAATCTAGTATCATGGTTTGAGGGTGCATTGCTTCAGGTTCAAGTGACGGTACAATGAATTCTGCAAGAGACCAAGCAATTTTGAACAAAAGTGCCTTTACCTCGTTTTGGAAGTTTGATTTAGGTCGGAGATGGATTATCCAACAGGACAATCATCTGAAGCACCAAAACATACCCACAAGAGAAAGGGTTCAAAAAAGAAATTTAAAGTTTTGTAATCGCCTAGTTAAAGTCCCGATCTAAATCCACATGGAAATCTGTGGTTCAAGTTAAAAATGGCGGTACATGCAAGAAATCCAGGAAATATCAAGAAATTGTAGAATTTTTGTCACGAAGAATGGATAACGATTGATGCTGATAACTGCCAGAATTTTTTTAAAATTACAAAAGACACGTCGTCGCAATGACCTCCAAGGAAGAAGTCAAAAATATTAAATGTAAGGACTCACTTACTTTTGCACGAGTTATATTTTAATTCTAAATTAATATTTTATTCCGGCTTGATAAGAAAATTGAAACTGGCTGTGATTCGCATTGTAAAGGTTATACGTAATGAAAATATAATACAAAACCTTTTGAATTTCTAATTAAGATTTTTTGACCTGAAATAAAGAGACTCATTTTATAATATTATATAAGGGGTTCACGAACTTTTGTGCAAGACTGTATAAATCCTACATGGATTACGAAATCTGATTCCCGGCTTTTTTTTCCCCGAAACGGAATCTTTACTCCCAAAAGAAGCTCTTAATTTATGCTGGCAACATATATCTTTAAAATAAACAAATGCGTTATAGAATCAAGGTCCCTGATTGCGGTCACATCGGATTATGTTTTCATAATTTGAAATTGATGTAGTGCAAGCCGTGAACAGAATTCACCTGGAGAATTGCAAGACGTCATACTAGAGAAACCCCGCACCAGAAACAAAGGCAGTTGAGCATTGGGGTCTCGTCAGGTGAGACCCCTAAAGATTAACATTTATTCTGAGCATCTGTAAACCAATGGGAGAAGGTTTTGAAATTACTTCTGGTCGTTTTTCCTCGCCTCGTAACCCCGGTTTTTACACGAATGAAAATCTCTTCTAAATATTTTTTGAAATAATATCTCCATTCCAACAGCGTGTATGCTGACTAATATTCTTCCAAGTGAGTAGAATTACGTTAGTTTAAATGGTGTTATTCAAAACGGATATTTATATTTCCAACCGAATACAAGATGAAATAAAATGTAGTTATGTTTGTATGAGTATGTGGGGGGAGCATAATACAATCACACAAAAAATCCATATATATATATATATATATATATATATATATATACTATTTACATTATTCGGACAATTGTTCTCATATTAGTCGCCATATTTATTACAACGTTTCAGCCGTTGTACGCTCCGGACTTCTTCAGGTGGTTGGAATGTCGAACTGAACTCTTTATTTCACGCACTGGTATAGACTGTTCTAGTTACACGTGTCACATTTGATGGATCTCAGTTATCAGTTATCTCCTGTTAATTCCCCTCTCCAAGTTCTAACACTGCTTTAATCGGGTATTGAACTCACACACTTTGGGACCTGTCACAGGATTTAACCAACGCCTTTATACACTGTGCGATGTGTCCTTGAGTAAGAATTTCTGGGTATTATAAACCTATTGTATCACTATCATATTTTTACCATTGTTCACTTTGCAATTTTTGCCGTTATTATCGCTTTTTCTGTAGCACTGCTTATTATTAGTTCCCATATTATATTCATTTCTATGCTTGGTCGGCTCAGGAGATTTTTGTGCCCTAGCATAGTACAACGACCGAAACGTTGTAATAAATGAGTCCGAATAATGTAAATAGTGTAAATAATACAACTTCTCAGAAGTATAGACACACACACACACACACATGCACACACACACACACACACACATATATATATGTATATATATATATATATATATATATATATATATATATATATATATATATATATATATATAATTTATATATATATTTTATATATGCGCGGTGCTGAGGATCGCAAAACGTGAAATCCAGGGTTACAAACTCGTATCCATTCAAATATATATATATATATATATATATATATATATATATATAGTAGGTTGGTGCAAAACTAATGTCGTTTTCTCACATAGTAACATATGTGAGTAAACGACAATATTTTTGCACCAACCATATATATATATATATATATATATATATATATATTAATGTTTGCAATTTATGTTTTATATCATAAAGAATAAATTTATAGAAAGGATTAAATAGCATAGTTAACGTGATTACTAGCGAAATCACATCGCTAACCCAACTAAACTGAATACTATCAATTCCTTGAATAATAAGATCCTTATATTCGAGTTGTTGTCATATGGAAGACACGTCAATTTCACTTTAACTGATATATACATATAAAATTATTTTCCGGCATATTTGAAGAAAATCGGATAAAAAAATGAGGAATTTAATCAAGTTTTTATTTTAAGTATTACAAAAAAAAAACAAAAAAAAAACGAATTTTTCACAGTTTTTTGCAATTTGTTTGTGAAGCTAATGTCGCAGGAAAACTTGCAAGCTCTCTACATAAGCCTCGTAACATGAGCTATGTTTTGCATTAATTGCAAAGTACAGAAAGCTCATCAAGTAAAAATTTTGTTCGCGTGCAACTTTGCCTCGGTTTATTCAAAAAGTCGGACCCCCCTTGAGTTTTATCGATTTTTCTGCCAAACCCGAAGCGGGGAGCTGAAGATTAAATAGTTTGTCTTGACCTAATTTTGTAAACTTGTAACGTGTGTAAAATTTCATCGAAATGGTTATAGAAATGTGGATGTGCATAAATATCATACACAGACACAGACAGACATACACACACACACACACATACACATAGACATGTGCCTTAGCGATATTGATAACATTTAAATTAATTTAATCTAAATTTAAATATTATGAGTAAAAAAGTAAAAATCTTTGTATTACAAAATTTAAGCCCCTTTATATTCGAATTTGGAACGCTGTTAATGAACTGTGAAAAAATATGTTTAATTGACGGAGCTACTATATACACATTCACAGGTATTTTAACCCTCTGAGGATGGTCTGAGATGAGATCGTAAGTACTTGGAAAAATAAAAATTATTTGAAAGAAAATTCATCTAAATCAATTTTCTTCAGCCACCAAGAAATAATTCGTGCAAAGGAGTAAAACTAAAGTGAATAGACTTAATAAGGCTAAATTATTTAACTAAAGATGCGTGAATATATATATATATATATATATATATATATATATATATATATATATATATATATATATATATATATATATATATAGTGATTTTCTAAGCGCTGCTTAGATGTGGCACAAGACCGGAAGTATGGAGCACCTAGTGAAGATCGAACTCACTACTCAGTCGTAATTGTTATAAGATAACGTTTTAAGTGATATCAAATCTGTCGTATTAATAAAAATTCATTACTTTCTTTAGAAAAATTGATTTATTCACGTTTAGATCCGAAACTGCAAATATAAAAGAATTGCGTAGAATTGTGTCGAATGGGGTTTCGCTTAAAGGCAAAATTTTGGCCTTGCCAGCCTCCCAGTACCCGGAAGATAGTGAGGGTATGTTCGATCCTACTCGAGAGCGTCATTTTTCATTTAATAAAATTTCTCGTGCATTCTGACCGGTAGACAAAAAATAAATGAAAATACTATTTAATTAAATAAACGGATAGTACGAGGCTTCACTAAAAATAACGTTTAAAGTGATAAAATTCTCACCAATAAATAAAAATCCATTACTTTTTAGAATGTTACTATATAAAAACACACGAACAATCAGACAGACAGACATACATACAAACACACAAATATATATATATATATATATATATATATATATATATATATATATATTACGAAATGGACAATGTCAGAGAATTATTTTGATATATTTTAATTTATACATTATTTATATAGACACAAATATGTAAGTAAATGTTCTGTTTATAATAAACAGTATTCATATTTACCGGTCTAAATGTCCGGGAAATTTTAAAAGAAAATGTGTCCCGCGACAGGAATCGAACATTTATCCGACACGAAACCGTCTTATAGCCTGACAGTGAACATTGTCCAGACGCAATTGGACTAGACGCAATCATGAGTCCGCCCACGAGGAATGTATGTGGCACAAGACCAAGTGGGTTTCTCCGAGCCCGTAGGCTCGGCCAAAAATATTCCCTTAGAGCCCGCATAAGCGGGTTCGAGATCTGTCTACCTCCCCGGTCGAAACTCTGCCCTTCGGCATAGCTTGGTCCGGGTTCCTCTCTGTCAAAGCAGACAGTTCGACAGAAGTCTCACACAGTCAGAGACTGTGGGCCGACTGCCTCAGCGTAATCGTCA
The DNA here is from genome assembly GCA_963932145.1 of Acanthosepion lycidas. Classification (NCBI taxonomy): domain Eukaryota; kingdom Metazoa; phylum Mollusca; class Cephalopoda; order Sepiida; family Sepiidae; genus Acanthosepion; species Acanthosepion lycidas. Next base: position 10,793,084 of record OZ010572.1, on the reverse strand, counting down.
GGCCACATGTGTTGTTTTTTTCTCGACTATTTATATATACGTCTCAATTGTGCGTTGTGGGTAGTCGATTTAAGCGTTATTTTGGCGGTGGTTTGTTTATTTGTTTATTTATTTGGATTAATTTATCTTGTTTTTTATTTATTTTTTTTTATATATTTTTATTTATTCTTTTCGGTTTTAGATGTTTTAGTATCGTACTTAAATTTTTTGTGATGAGTTCTAATTCTTTATTTAATAGGTTTTCTTGGTGTGGATATATAATTAAAGCTATTTCTTCGTCCAATTTTTGAATTGATTGTTGTAGTCTATCCTAACGGTTATTTTGACGGGAGTGGTTTGTTAAGTTCTTTATTATTTACTTTATTTGACTTGACTCTTTTTAATTATTTTTGTTTAGTTATAGTTATGTATTCTGCAATAAATGAAAATACATAAAAGCAGACATATATATATATATATATATATATATATATATATATATATATAAAACATAGAAATAAATTGATCTCTTTTACAGCGAACCATTCCACCTTGCTTTTTTTTAAAAAAAAAGAAGAAAGAAAAGCAATTAATCCTCCTTCACCATTCTTTAGCAAGAATTTCATCATTCTCTGTTTGATAAAATGTTTAAAGGAGATCCTTATCAAAATGTCACTTTGGTGGGATAGTAAAACACGTTAGTGGACGCGTCTATCAGACAGACATACTAGCAATCGGTTGGTGTACATAGTTTAATTAACTTCCATGACGTTAAGCGAAATGGGATAATGGCTGTCTACAGTATATCAGCGATTCTATTCCTGTCGGTAATTGCAGGTTAGAAAGCCTTACTCTTTTGGGCGGAAAAGAGCAACTTTTATGTAAACCATGGAAGTGTCAGAAGAAGATTAATGGGCTTATTGTTAATGTCTTTTAAAAGTAGTCCCTCTTCAAAGAGGGTGCAGATCCTAGAAATAGGCAAGATAACAGCACGGAAATGAGGTTTCTTGCGAGAATACGATTCACTTTGAATATAGCATATGTACAAATGCAAAGTAAGAAACGCGAAATACTTTCTTTACATACCGAATAATTTATTTTTTATTTAAAGAACCTACAAGAAATAGAGGCCGTATTAAGAAAACAATATATGATCCTAATAGCTCCCCAACGAAAAAACTAAGAACTTAAAAATAAAATAATTTATATGATTTGTGTAATGGAGCTAATGGGATCAAATCATGAGAATAAAAGATAAAGATTGGTATTGCTAATATATATATATATATATATATATATATATATATATATATATATATATATATATGTATGTGTGTGTGAGTGAGTGTATATGCATATATATATGTATATATATTATAATATATATACATATATATATATATATATATATATATATATATATATATATATATATATATATTCATACACGTTTTATTAAATAATATAGACAAGTGTTGTATATTTATTTTATGTAAATCTTTTCGTAACGTCTGATACGTTTCATAGCATTATATAATTCAACTTCAAAAACGTTTCCAAAAATATTCTGTCCTTAAATTCACATATTAACTCAATACTAATAATAAAAATCCCCTTCCTTGACATATTGATAAACACAAATAATAAAAAATTTACTATTTCGCCATACAAAAAAACCTACAAGCATAAATTCATGTACACTTAACTACAAGAGCGAATGCCCATATTACTACAAAATAGCAATTATAAAGAATCTATTACATCGTGCAGAAACGCATTTATCCACAAAACAGATTTTTTACAGTGAACTAAAGAATATAAAACAGACACTTATTAACAATAGCTTTCAAAACTATAATATATAGTTGATGAACTAATAAGATGCTTTCTTAGAAATCTCAATACTAAGCAAATTGTACATAATACCGCTTCCACTGATCTCATACATATTAATCTCCTATATCGTAATCAAATGCATACTAATTATAAACAAGATGAAAATATACTAAAAAAAATTAGTAAATTCTAATATATCAACTACAGATACTAGCAAAAAAATTAAATTAATCATATACTACACTAAATCTAGTATATCCAACTTAATTCTTCGCAATGATTCTTCTCCCCCGTTTAGGGATTTGCAAAAAAACAACATAGTTTATAAATTCAAGTGCCCTTTGGGAGATTGTATCTCCAACGAATTAAATAATATTTATGTTGGTCACACCACAAACTCGCTTTCACGACGCTTGACACTAAATTTGAATGAAAACTCTAACATTTTTAAGCATTTAAAACAACATGCCTGCCCGCACACACAATTCCGTAACATACTTGTCGAAAACACAATTATACTTCGTCATGAAAACAATAGACAAAAACTAAAAATCCTTGAAGCATTATACATCAAACAGTTGAAACCCAACCTAAAAACAAAATAAATTATGGCATCTCTACAAATATTCTTAAATGTCTATAATTGGTAACAGAAGCCATTGGTTTATACCAACGGCATTCCATGCATCATACTTCTCCAATTCACTCTCGTGTGGTCATGTGTGACGTCAAGAGATGCGGTGCGATTTTCGCTTCTAGCGTCTTATATGCACGCGATTATCTTTGCTTAGAAATCATCTATGTAAACAATGACAAACTATCATCACTGTCGTGTCCATATATTGCTTAATATGCTGTAATTGACATCTTTGATAATGGCTTATGTAAGCCGAAAGCTTAGATTGTATTAAAAAAAATATGGATCACTATTGTGAATTTCTTTCTTCTTTCAACGATAATGTTATTAAACTTATCAGATGTTACGAAAAAAAATTACATAAAATAGACAACACTTGTCTATATTATTTAATGAAACGTGTATGAATTAAAAGATGTTGCCTAAATACATACACAATATATATATATATATATATATATATATATATATATATATATATATATATATATATATATATATATATATTTATGAATATATTTGAAACGGTACAGAAGGGTATTAAGGCATTAAAAACAAGAAATTTTATATTATGGACCATGATAGATTTAAAATAAAACAAACACCAGTCGACCGGTTTCGTCCCCTCTCATCAGAACTGTTAACGGGGAAATTATGAGGAAAAGAAAAAGAA
>OZ010572.1:10754959-10784959 GCA_963932145.1 Acanthosepion lycidas | reverse complement strand
CTATGAAATAAGGTAAAATCAGCTGGCTTGCCTTTACAAGGAAATAGAAGGAGGCAGCCATATTGGCAGGTAAGTCACTTGACTTCTACATCTCCCTCCTCTCCCCATTGCAGAAGCATATTGGCCGTTGGGGAGGAATTAATTCCCTATTGCCTGGCTGATTGTACGGGAGTAGTCGGGATAGCGCCCTGGGAATCCTCGTTCTTGATGGCTGTGATTGAGTAGGGCCCTGGGACCCTGGTTTATTTTGTAATGTAATGTCACCATTTTCCGAGTCTTTGGCAGATTGATGTGGTCTGCATGTATCCGTAATTGTCGGCTCAGGTGACACAGGCATGGCGCTTGGTATGGGGGTCTTGATTATGGGTGCTTCAAGTTTCCTTAGAAACCTACGGTTCCGCAGGGTTATTCTGTCTGATCCTGCAACTCTAATTCTATATTGACGGTTGGGAAGCGTCTCTACTATTCGCCCAGCTATGTCCCATCGACGGCTATTTGGGTTTTGAATGGAGACTGTGTCACCCTTATAAAGTGGGGATAGTGCATGTGCAGTACGGTTGTACTTCTCGATGAGGTCTGCATTGCGTTTGGATAATCTCTGTTCTCGTTTTTGCGCTGCGGCTATCCATGCAGGGTGTGGTTTATATAACTGTGGGTGCGATGGGATAAAATCTCGAAGACGTCTATGAAGCAGGAGTTGCGCTGGTGATAAGCCAATGCTTTGGATAGGGGTGTTTCTATATTGCAAGATTGCTTGTGCTGCCATGTTATTGTCCAAGGAACCCTGGTGTCCTGTGCAGTCTTTTATGAGTCTTTTTGCAGTCTTGACTGCCAATTCTGCACGTCCGTTAGACTGGGGATAGGCCACTGATGAAATTCTTTGCTTAACAGCCCAGGTTTTTAGGAATTGTTGGAATGAGTAAGCTGAGAATGGCGGTCCACCATCTGTACTAAGTTCCTCAGGTGCACCATATGTTTGGAATATTTCTCTGCAGATGGAAATCAACCTGTGCAGTGTTTCTGAAGAAGCAAAAATCCCATGCCGTCTTTACTCCAGTCAGGAGCTAAGCAGGTAATTCTGTTGATGTCAAATGTTGAGACGCCCCGCTTTACAAGTTCAACAATGACCTGCTTTGATTCCTGAAATGCTTTCTCAAGGGTCTGGTTCCAGGTGAATTTTGAGTTTTTTTTTGACAAGGTCCCGAAAAGGTAGCATAATGGGACTTAATGAATATGCCCAGGCAAGTTGGTTTACCAGTCCAAACCAAGACCTTGCATCGGTGATGGTTTTCGGAACAGGGAAATTTAAAATAGCATTAAGCATAGATTCAGAGGGAGATACTCCCGATGAAGTTATTTGAAGGCCACCAAACTGAACAGTGTCCTTACAAAACTGGAATTTGTCTTTGCTGAGTACAATCCCATTTTGTGCACATCTCATTAGAAAATCAAAGGTATGATAGAATGCCTTTTTGATGCCGGTGTCGTAGAGCAAAGTATCATCAACCAATTTGATTTTCCTGGGAATATCTTTTATGACTTCATCATATCTACGGGTGTATGCATCACCAGATGCTAAGTAGCCTTGAGGCATCCTAAGGTACATAAACCTTCCCCACTCTGTGATAAAAGTTGTGAGCGGCTGGGACTCCTCATCTAATATAATAGAGTGGTAGCCATCGACAGCATCCAGTACTGTTTTCTTGGTATTGGGTGGCACCTGCATTGCCAGCTGGAAAGGTGAGGCAGTGTGGTGGGTTTCTCGCTTGCATTGCGAATTTAAATATTGATAATCGATGGTACGCCTCGGTCGACCATCCTTTTTTGTTGTAATGACCATCGTGCTACACCAATCTGTTGGAGTACCAATGGGCACTTGTTCTAATATGCCTCTTTCTATATCTTGCATAAGGGATTGCCTCACTGGATCTTTTAAATGGTATGGCACTGGTATTGGTCTGTGTCTTGCCTTAGGGATTGCTCCCTCCTTCAGGTGGATATGTGCTGGTTTACCAGACATGGCTGGGAATTGCCCATCAGTATTAAATGCTGAATCAGCAAATTGTTTCAGTAACCATTTTTTGAGGTTCTCCACATTTCCTTCGTTTGCTGGAAAGGGGGTTTCTTCAGGGCGATCTGGTAGCTGAAATCTTCTGAGTTGCTTTTGCTCGACAGCTGCTGTGTGATCGTTGGTTGTCCAATCTAATTTGCTGTGGGTTGTAATAGTCATAGGCGTGGGGAAGTGAGGAGACAGTATGCCAACATCAATACAGGCGGCCTTGCTAAAATATATCTTATCGATGTTATTGCAGATGTACAATGCTTGCTTTGTCGACATTTCTCCAACACTAAATTGAATAGGCAACCATCCCTGGCTTATAAGGGTTGAGCCACCCACAGCACGAATAACTTTCTTTGATGGGATCAAGTTACTTTCCTTGAGACTCATGCTATGTAGGTGCTTGGGTCCTCCAAGGCAGATGGTGGCCTCACTGTCTGGGAAGATTTTCAAACGATTGCTTTGATTACCTGGAATATCTTCAGGATTTCTGGGGTCTGGCCTTGGAGAGAATGGGACCAGTGTTGCTTCTATCTCAACAACACTATTTTTGTTAGAGGACACATATGAGCCTGTCTCCTGGTCAAACTCTACATGTGCAATCAAACTGTCCATGTTAGCTTCATCGTCTTGGAAGCCTCTCACTTCACTAGAGCGATTTCTTGATCGGCAAACTTTTGAAAAATGACCTTGGATGCCACACAAGTCACAGGTCTGATTCCAGGCAGGACATGCCTGTTGGCGGGTGCTGGTTCCTGGGATGCCATGCTTGTGGCTACCACATCCACTACAGCGGAACTTGTTTTGTTTTATAATCAGTTTTTTGGGGCTTCTGGATGGAGGGGGATTTTTTTCCACTTGTGTTGTTTTTTCTTTGCGATAGGTTGATGCACGCAATGCTGACATTTCAGTTGTCCCTGCCATTCGTGCTTGGTCACGCAGTGCTGCCTCGAATGCCTCAGCATGATTGATGTTTTGGTCAAGGATCTTCAATGAGCTGGCCTTTGCTAGTAAATCTGCTTAGAGAGCATCATTTGCTGTGCCTCTGACCAGCTGGTCTTTGATATAGATGTCAGATAGGTCATGACTGCAAATGGGACATGTGAAGTCACAATCCTGTGCTGTACCTCTGAGGCGGACAACAAATTGCTGGATTGATTCGCCTGGTCCCTGGGAAATCGAAGCAAAAGACAATCTATGAACCATAGGGTTCGATTTTTGGGTTACTAATGCCTCCAACATGTTCAGGAGTCTGTTTGGTCTTTCCGAGAAAAAATTGGGGTATGTATTGATGATCGACGTTTGCACAGTCTCATCAGCACAATTGTATAAATGGATGTTGGTCTGTGTAGGGGGCATGTTTGTCATTTGCACAAATACCTCCCAATCAATTCTGAACTTTCGGAATTGTTGTGATGTCATCTCTGAATGGAGCTGGGGGAGTTTGGCTGCAGGGGCCTTCGTGTAGCTGTCTGATGTCAAAGGTTGCTCCTTTGATAGCTTAAGGATAGCTAGGGCATGTCCCATGGTTGTGACACCTAGTTCTTTAAGGATTTCCCGGTCTATCATAGAGAGGCTATCCTTAGTAATATTCTCTTTCACAAACGATTCAGCATAGGTTTTGGCAGAGTCGGTAGGAATGCCAATTTTGATAAGTAGCTCTTGCCAGTCATCGTATCCTGTTCGCAGCGCCCTGTTGAATATTAACTAGTTTGCCAGTGGTTTAGCACACAAGTAGGCAAATGTAGCCAAAGCCAAACAGACTTGAGTCATTTATGGAGAAATATATAGCTGAATAAAGACCCCTCATGCAAATGTATTGGGAAGGTCCATTCTAGCAAAATGGACCAACCCAACTGGTGTATTAGGCGCTCTCCTATGAAATAAGTTAAAATCAGCTGGCTTGCCTTTACAAGGAAATAGAAGGAGGCAGCCATATTGGCAGGTAAGTCACTTGACTTCTACACCTACATACATACACGTATCCATATGCATCCATTTGCGTAAATACAAATATCTTTAATTATGACACTGTTACACACATCCGCATAAACTTATATATATATATATATATATATATATATATATAGCTGGCCATTTGTATTCGAGGTTACCCGTCTACTAGGGTGGTTAGCCAATCCCTATTGAAGATTCTCGCTCAGCCACATTTGTGTTTGTTCAACACCTACAGACCGAAGATTTGGTTTATACTGCAACTATGCTGTGCAGACCGTTGTTACAGTTTCTGAGAGTGAAAGCGTGTTATCTAGAATGATCAACAATCTGAACAAGACCAGCACACTTAACCTTCAGTCACGATGTCTTTTGACTTTTTGCTATATATAGAGAGAGACGATATAGGAATATATAGGGATGATGGCCTTATGGCTCTAAGAAATTTAACAAATATCAAAATTAACAAAATTAAAAAATGAATATATATAATTTTTAAAAACCTAAACTTAAAAGTAACTATCAGTATAATTCTTAAAACTGTAAATTTCTTCAATGTAACATTAGACTTAGTAAATAATATATACCAACCATATAAAAAAAAAAAACAAATATATAATCTTTATATATCCACTCAAAATCTAATCATCTCCCATCTATAATAAATCACGTTTAGTCATCTATAGAATATAGAATCAAAAAATATTGGATATAAATTCCCCTATATGAAATGCAGAAAAGATTATATTAATAACCGGAAAAATCGAAACAGAAAACTCATTTGCTACATACAACCATTTAACCAAATGTTTAGCTGTAAGTTAGGACTAAAGTTTCTTGCTTTGGTTGAGAAACATTTTCCGAGTAATAATCCTCTAAGAAAGATTTTCAATAAAAATACGGTAAAATTAAGTTACAGTTGTGCTGCTAATCTAGAAGAAGTTATAAAAAAAACATAGAGAGATCTAAGAAGACAACACACTCCCATAACATCATAACGCCTATATTTTTAACTTTTTTTTATTTTAACTTTGACCTGTCTTTTTATTGGGCAAATGAGTCATGAAATGAAATGAGGTTTTAAAATCTGGATTTCCCCTCCTTTACAACTCTTTAATAAGCTAACTTAAGCCTCATTATTTCTAGGCTTATTATTCTTATTTACATTAGCATTACCTGTAGTGTTCAAGCACGAAAGTTTATTTTCAAAAAACCCTAATCTACTGTTAAACCAAAGGAATTAACTATTTTCTAAATGCCGTCACCACAGTAGATTTATTTTATGTAGACCCGTAAGGAACTTGCATGAATTCTCATCCTTTGGAAACCACCTGTGAATTCCTGCTCCTCTTCAGTTCTGACTAAACTTGAGTGAACTGTTATCCTTTAACATGAACTGCTGTCTTTATATATATATATATATATATATATATATATATATATATATATATATATATATATATACTTCCCAAATTTATCTTCTGTTACAATTTACAGAAATATGTTTTCTCTATCACTATATTACACTTAATTCTTGGTGACTACCTATATTATCTTTAATATTGCCCTTATTGGCATTATTTTTCCTTTTTCTTACCTTAAGGTATCTTTATTGAATTATACTTCATTATCCTTTACATATAAGTATTATACTTTCACTAGAATATTATATATTAATAATAATATACCTTAATATAACTTTTGAGTTAATTTGTTATTATACAATAATTCATAATTATGTTTTTATAAGCCATATTTCATATACTGATATATATATATATATATATATATATATATATATATATATATATTTATATATTTATATATATATATATATATTTATATATATATATATTTATATATATATATTTATATATATATATTTATATATATATATATATTTATATATATATATATATATTTATATATATATATATTTATATATATATATATTTATATATATATATTTATATATATATATATTTATATATATATATATATTTATATTTATATATATTTATATATATATATATATATTTATAAATATATACATATATATATATATATATATATATATATATATATATATATATATATATATATTATTTTGTATTTATTCTCAATCACTTGTTACGTCTAATTTTAAGTATTTAGTTATTTCTGAAGGCTATGGGGCTTTTATATTTTATTTATGATGCATATGTTAATATTTATTATTGATACGTGATATTGAAGTGTTTTTTATTAATATATATGAGGTTTGATGGTATTTGAATTTTTATCTTAGTATAAATTTTAAATGTGACCCCCGCTTGATTAATATAGACAGTGTAACGAACGGCATGACCAGTTGCTATTGTCGGGAAAAATGGGATCTTTGATTAGTAAGAAGAAGACAATAAGAGTATTTCAGCGTCGGGTACGTTGACAAAAAAATATAATCACTGCTCTGTCCTTTTACCCTGGCAATGCATATGCGAAGGTAAATGACTCGATAGAAATAGCGTTGTTTTATTGAAATATACAGACGTTTAAAATTGTGTCGATAATTAGTAATCCTAGTAGATAATAATTTTCAAACACCATATTAGTTTTTCTTTGACGTACCTTTTCCTTTAAGGACGTGGGTGATCATATCTCTCCACATCTTATCCTTTGTAGATTTTAGTAATATTTTTCTTTTACCATCCCCAATTCACACATTTAGTCACTATGTACATTATTCGGAGTATTGACCTCATCTTTGTCGCCACGTATATCACAACATTTCAGCCGTTGTACGCTCCGGCCTTCTTCAGGCGGTTGGAATGTCGAACTGAACCCTTATTTCGCTCACTGGGGTAGACTGTACTCGTTCCTCGTGCCATGTCTAATGGATATCAGTTATCTCCTGTTAATTCAGAAACGTTGTGATAAACATGGCGACAAAGATGAGGACAATAGTCCGAATAATGTAAATAGTGTACATAATACCTCATCTCAGATATGTAGAGAGATACTCTTCTAGTTATTCGCATCAGCTCGTCAGGAAGATAGCGCCCCGCCACTCTCTGTACATTGCTCATTTAAAATGTTACGCGTGTGTCAAATTTTACAAGCCCTATGTCATCCGAACATTTTCTGCTGTGTCTCATATAAACCTTTGTGAAGATTACAAAATCCACCCGCTTTGACCCTTTATCAAATATGGAAACAAATCTACCATCATTGGCACTGTTGACAGAATCGTGGAGGGCCAGTTAGACTATCACTATGACCTATACTTATATGAACTTGGTAGCAAGTAAATACAAATGTCTGCTGGAAAATACTTGGCCTAATTGAATGAAAAAGTTTTAAGCCTTCTCATTTTCTGTGTTTGGTCAGATCGTGAATTTTCATCTATTTAAAACACTCGTTTAATTTTTAAAACAATAAAAACACACTGCTAATTTGTAGCACTTAATAAATCCTAACTGTAAATATCAAACAAGTACAACAATTTAAATATCTTGGAAGTGTTTTAACACCGGACACAAAGAGCGATACTGAAACCCGAAGAAATACTAGCATAGCAAATGATGCCTTCTAAAAAAACTAAGTAAATTATTAAGAAACAGAAAAAAAATCATTAGAAACAAAGAAAGGTGTACCGAATTGTTACATAATATCAGCCCTCCTATATGTCAGTGAATGTTGCAGATACTGCTCGCAGACGAAGAAAAGGCTTGAAGTAAAAGTAATGGGGTCCTACAAAAGGATGCTGATAATACGAAGTTTTAGACTTCATGAAAAGAAAAAATTTAAGAAGAGAGGGATGAATTTTCTAGGGCAAATAATGAGGAAAGAGAGCTTAGAAAATGTGATACCCAAAGGACAGACTGACGCCTAGCTGCGCAGAGGAGAACAAAACATAACCTATTTAGCGAATTTCAGTAAATGGAAGTCGGAACAATGTTTAGTATAAAAAAGGTTTATTAGGAGTTACAAAGGACAAGAAAAGAACCATAATGGCCAACGTCCTGAGAGGACAAGCACAAAGTAGAATAAGAAGTAGAAAAAGATATTATATACATGTAATAAAGAGAAAACATATATTAAAATGAGAAAAATAACTGTTTTTAATTGTTAAAAAATTGTAACTTCTGTGAAAATAAAATTATCCAACTCAGATTGACATAAAAATGTTTTTCTTTCTTTCCACGAGATAAGAACCAGTTAGCATAGAAGAGGAAGAAGAAGAAGAAGAAGAGGAGAAGAAGAAGAAGAGAAGGAGGGGGAGGACAGGAAGAAGAAGAAGAGTAGGAGGAGGAAAAGGATAAGGAGGACGAGAGGAAGAAGAGGTCGACGAGAAAAAGAAGAAGAAGAGAAGGAGGGGGAGGACAGGAAGAAGAAGAAGAAGAGTAGTAGGAGGAAAATTATTAGGAGGACGAGAAGAAGAAGAGGACGACGAGAAGAAGAAGAAGAAGAAGAAGAAGAAGAAGAAGAAGTGTCACTGGACAATCATACAATTTTATCACGAATATCTCTAATCTCATATTTTAAGAATTGCCACCGACATTATAATTTTGTTAAGATATACATTGTATTCCTGTAATAAACAAAAAAACAATTAAAATATGAAAAAATAACTGATTTTAATTATTAAACAATTGTAACTTCTGTGAAAATAAAATTACGAAACCCAGATTGACAGAAAAAATGTTTTTCTTTCTCGCCGTATATTCTTCAAATTTGATTTGATATTGAATAATTGGATTAGCATATTTGATGCAGTATCCATTCGTCTGCAACATCTTATCTTTGTTATAAAATATTTAGAAGAGCCATAGTCACTTTAATATGTTATTTCAAATGGTAATCTAACTTGATTTAACGTTTGGATAAATAAGGATAAACCATATCAGAAAACTGTTATTCGTCCAATATATCCCCGGAGCGTTGCTACTCTGCGCAATGATATTAATTCCAAGTAAACTGTCAGAAATCCTATTCACTTTTTTTTTAACATTGAATATACAATTTTTCCCAGTGCTAATCATTGTTCTTTAAATATGAAAAAAAACCCAGATATGTTCAATGTACATTCTTATATCAGTACTGATTTTTAACTCGATATTCCGTTCAAATTATTGAAGGCTATCAGTAAGAATTGAAAAACAGTTTAAATCTCTTATTACAGGGTATTTTTTTTAAATCGGTATCACTCCAAGCAAGGAAGTAAAGCCACTAGCACGTAAAGGTTTATAGGGTGTGGAGGAATAGGTGTTGAAACATTAATAATGAGTAGAAAGAGAAAAGAGTAACCAGGAGGACAGCAGAAAGCGATTGAATTTGTATTTTAAGTTTGGTTGATTAAAGTTGGCTGGAAAGCATGGAGCCGTGCGAGGGGAGGTTCCACATGATAAGAACATGTTACAAAGAAGTTGCGGCTATATCTAGCCAGCTCAACAGTAAATTCATGAGATCTTGTCGCTTGTCTTAGTGTTGCGCTTAAATTCATACAGTATAGCCACCATATCGAAGAGCTCATCCGAACAATTTCAATGAAATTATTTACAAAAAAAGTCACAGAGAGGCAAACTTATGGCGGTGGGCAATTACTAAAGCCAAACTGACAGATCAGGACGACTAACATTGTTGATTCTTCTTTGGATCTTATCAAGGAGGTCCCGATAAATAGTAGGAGCACTAGACCATATATAGCAGCAATATTGCCAGCATGGACGAATGGTAGACTTATACCGAAGATTACGGAGAGTAAAATTGTTATCCTCCAGGAAAATGACACCATGTACCCTCTCGACCTAATGTTCTTAATTGACATGTTGTGGAAAGAAAATAAATGGAACAAGGGATGAACCACTACTCCTGCCCAGTAGACATGACATGAGTGCGAGCCAGACGATAGGTAAGCCTACCTACTCCTATTACCATGTGAAAATGCGGCAGTATTCATATTAAGAAATGATTTAAGTTTTGATGTATCCTATCAACTAAAAAATCAGGTTGGTTGAAGTTAATTTTTCAGCATGGAAAAATAACATAATGTAAGAATATTTTAAATTAAATATCCCAAAAACTTCGCATAAAATATATAGATGTAGAAACATGCGCGCGCACACACACACACACACACACACACACACATATATATATATGTGTGTGTGTGAGTGTGTGTAGTCATCCAAAAAGCGACTGTTTCGCTGTATCACAGTGTTGCTAGACATCCGATTGCTTCAAGCCGGGTTCGAAACCCGGATCGAATCAGAGATTCTACACGAAGCTATCGTCGCACGGCAGAGAGTAAGGGAAATTTTAACCTCTTTACTATACGAAAGGCGACCGTGGCTAGGAGAGCTTGATTCTAGTTGAAGAGCGTTCTATTAACTTCAGCAGAAACTGTTTATAAAATCACCTCTTCCTCTACGAGACCTCAAACGAATTATTTCGGGAGCATAAATAGTCATCCACACACAAGCTGTATCACAGCACATTAGTGTGGCTAGACATCCGATATCTTCAAGCCGGGTTTGAAACCTGACCGATTTGACATCAGGCAGAGATTATACCACTAAACTATCGTCGCACGGCAGAGAGTAAAAGAAAGACGTCAGTGGCTAGAAGATCTCGATTCTCGTTGGAGAGTATTGCATTAGCAGCAGAAGCCACTGTTTATAAAATCACCCCTTCCTCTCCAAGAGCTTAATCGAATTATTTCGAGAGAATTTATACATATATATATATATATATATATATATATATATATATATATATATATATATATATATGCAACAACAACACTTTAAACAAAATTGATTTTGTTTCTATCATCATAATACACACACACACACACACACACACACACACACACACACATATATATATATATATATATATATATATGAACACACTATTGAAACAACTTACAGTTCACAATGGAGAAGAGAATATAACGACTGAGATTCAATAGTGCAATTTTCTGGATAATCTTACAATTTTGTTCGTCTTAAAAATTATTCAATTCATTCCGAACATGGAAGGAATTTATTTTTAATAAATAAACAATAATATAATGATATTAAAAGTTAAATCGAAAATATTCTGAACAATATACACAGAAATTAAAGCTACAAGAAGCCCTCCTCTCTTCCTACTACTTTTCATCAACTTCATCAGTTCAAAAACGGGTTGGTCGTATGATCACTGTGACGCTGAACATTGAACAGTTTCCTTCATATATCTCGTTGTAAAACATGTGACGTAGTCATTCATGCTTGCTATTTCTCGTCAAGTAGACCTGGCATCGAACACCCTTCTCCAGTTCTATCCACAGCTCTGTCAATATCTAAACGGAAAAGAAAAAAAAAACTGTTAAGAAAATAAGATGATTTTCAAAACTCTAGAAACGGAATTTACGCAAAAAATCAGAGGGTAATATTATTTTACAGAGGAATATTATTTCAGTTATAGTTGGTATGCAGTTCTAATCTCGCAGAAAATACCATGATGGCGTCTGTATTCTCTGTTTCCCATGGCGAATAAATTCTTAGAAGTTGGGATCGTCTTTTACGTACAATGTTTAATTTGATCTGCTAACCCCACAAGAATATTCCTTCGTTTCTCCTTGTCAAACTTTGAAATTTTAGTATCTTGTTTCTCACTGACGTCTTTGCAAACCTACAGATATTTAAATAAGGCGAGATCTATGTTAAGTATTTATGCTTTTAAAACCAACGTATGAATATATATGCATGTACATTTATATGTGAAGATAACGAAGATTGACTTATTCTAACAAGTGCGCATGAAATATTTAGTTAACGTAATCTTCAAAATGCTCATGAAATTATTGATATCGACAACGGCTATGTGTTGTTTAGAAAGATCGTTTCAAAGGTTAAATTGTTAGTGAATTGAGTTCAAACGTCGATCATTTCCCAATCTTTGTGTCTTACTGGAAGATAAAATAATGATTTGTAAATACAAGACTTAGCTGAAAAGTTTGTAGACTGATCAAGATATAAATGTAAATAGACACTTCAGTTCGTAGACTCAGATATATGCAAGTGTACCAGAATACAACTGCTAGTTGTCTTAATGTATGAATATTTATTTTAAGTTTATATATTTAGTTTTTCATATATAGAGATGAAGATTACTCAATATCTAATTAGGCTGTTGTCATTAAATACAGACAAGCTTTTATATGTCGGTTTCTCCAAATGTATTCGTGAACGTTATTATTACAACGCTGACTTGGTTCCGGGGTCCTTTACGTTACAGGCATTAAGAATTACAGTTTCTTTGGTAAAACATATATATATATATATACATATATTTAAATATGTTTGAAACAGTACAGAAGCGTATTAAGGCATTAAAAGCAAGAAATTTTATATTGTAGGCCATGATAGATTTAAAACAAAAACACACACCAGTCGACTGGTTTCGTCCACTCTCATCAGAACTGTTAACGGGGAACTAAAATTATGAGGAAAAGAAAAAGAAAAAGTCTGTTATGGATGACATGAATGATTGGACAGGGAGAAATAATTATTATAAAAATTATACCAACAAAGATGTTACCTGACATTCAACAGGACTGAAGAATTTGTTAGGAAAATTACTCATCCTTTGATTTTACACTGACTCATGGATATTATTGCTCACAAAGTGAGGCATCAAAACCCGCATTACATGTACTGTTTCTTTTTTCGAAATGTTTTATCGTACTTCATTTATTTCTATCCGAGAAATATATAAAAGCGATTGTATTTTATGCATCATTTTACCATTTTGGTTTCCTCTATTTCTAATAATAAGCGCTTCCTTTATTATGGTAAAACAAGTCGCTTGTCTAATTTAACCAATAGTAACGCTTTCTAAAACATTTCGTGTTATTTTTTTATGATTTAAAAATCAGAATAACAAATAATAAATTACTGGAGAGAAAATTATATATATTTTCTATAAATGTAATATTACTGTTTCTTTAAACTAATCCTAAATATATGAATATATTTTATACAAATATTTCTATGATTTTATCCAATTTCTTTCTTTCTAAGTCCATATTTTACGTCTTACTCAATCACTGAATCTTTTCCTTCTTTAACTTCTTCCACACTGCGTTCATGAATTATCTAGCTGACTGATGCAACTGTCTCAAACCTATTAACCAGTTCGATGCGGCAAGATGAGTCTAATGAAATTCATTGTGAATGAATGAAGACTAGAATGATATTTCTTTACTTAAATATTCAAAAAGAATTGAACAGAAGTAAACAATAAGGAGTACTAATGTTACTTTATAATTACTATGCAACTGTAAAAAAAAACGTAAATATAGTCGTCATTGTTTCAGTGTACGACTAAACTAATGACATATTCGCGTAAAACTTGGAATAATGATTAGATGCATAGATAAATAGTCACACACACACACACACACACACACACACACATATATATATATATATATATATATATATATATATATATATATATATATATATATATATATATATTTGCAGAATCTACAATAGTGTCCCAAAGAAAACTGAACATTATGAGACAAAGTGGAAAATTATATTAACGACCTGTTTCGCCAGAGGAGTGTAATCTTTTTGACGTCCTCAAATTGTGTACGAGGGAAATACCTTGATATGTCTGCGGATAAATGAGTATTATAAATCAAATGAATTACCTTAACATAATCCCGCATAATGTTTAGACATAGAATGTAAGTCTGTCCGCCTGTGTGTTTGTAGTATCTAGCTGTTTGCTATTGTAGGATTTAAATTCAGGGAATTTTTGTGAATATCTTTACACACATATGCATTCATACAACTATTCTTTATATACATATATACATATATATATATATATATATATATATATATATATATATATATATATAGAGAGAGAGAGAGAGAGAGAGAGAGAGAGAGAGAGAGCGAGAGAGAGAGATTTGTAGGTATAAAATTTACTGATCGAAATAAAAGTATAAAACTTAATATTACGAGATTTAAAAAGAAGTTGCGGGAGGAGAAAAAAAAAATATGAATAAATATTTTTTTTCTCCTCCCACCACTTCCTTTTATTGTATATTTTTCTGTGTTAATTTTAAATTAAATCTCCTGTTGAAGCCTGAAGAGCGGAAGCGAAACCGGTTGCTTCGCCCGTTTTTAATATGTCTCGTAATATTAAGTTTTATACTTTTATTTCGAAATATATATATATATATATATATATATATATATATATATATATATATATATATATATATATATATATATATATATATATATATATATATATAGAGAGAGAGAGAGAGAGAGAGAGAAGCCGCAAACGTTTTTGTTTATGATGTCGATTATTTAAATATTTCTAATATCAAAAGGAATTAATTATCCTGATGTTAATATATATATATATATATATATATATATATATATATATATATATATATCTGTACACACTTTTATAGTTATATGTGCTCGCATAAAAATATCTCTTTTTTAAATCATGTATATTTTATTTTATGATGCCCAAACACGCCAATATATCTTCATAGGTAAAATGCGGAGTGCACAATACTAAATCGCTCTAATACACGTATAGATTAAAACAAATAAACACACAGGCGGACAGATACTCTCTTAAGTTTGGATACTGGGAGCTGATAAGCTAAGTTAATTAATTTGATTTATGATACCCACTTACACTAAAAGATCGCAAGGTATTTTCGTTACATACAGTTTTTGCTTTCTTTCATTTTAATGTGAAGAAGCCAAAGAGAGCAGACGCTTTTCCGGCAATTAAGCCGTTAATTTAATTTTCACTCTGTTCTTATCATATCTATACATTTGAAATGGAATGTGTATTGTAGATTTTAGCGGAAATTAAAATCAGCATATCACTCTTATTTCTCTGGCTATAAATAGAAATTACGTAGACTACTGTGGAACAAATGAGAATTGCTCGCGGGAGCGTATATAATGGTGATCAGTAAGACCTGTTCTTGCTATTTTTTCCCTCGCCGGAAATTAGTGACGAGGTTCGTGCCTGTAGAAATATGTCGTGTTACCGCCTTCTAATATGCTACCTTCAAACAAAACCAAGACATCGTCCTGAAAACAGATTCATACAATTGTACATTTCAGGTACGGACATTTTATGCACCAACCAAACTTATATATTTCATTCTTTATTTGTTTGTTATAAATTCTTTTCTTTGTAACACACACTAAATTGTTCTGTCTTATTTACTCGTTGTTTCCCTTCTCGTATGATTTGACTTTCTTTCCCTCTTTGCATTCAAATCTACTTTCTATGACTACTAATATTAATCGAAGAGGTAGAGAGTAGCATCACTTTTTACTTTCAGGCAGTGTGACTACGGCTTTTTAAGTTTGAATGTATTTTAGGAAGTTGCCTTTAAAATCTTTATCTAATTAAATGTATTTATTATTAAACAAAATTGACAACCTACATTTTTATTAATTTTATATTTTTCTTGTATGTGAATATATTTTCTTTTCTGAACTTAATGAGTGCAGAAAATGACAGAATATTTATTCATTCCGAACGCTTTCGCTTAATCTGTTAGATATTTTCAAGAAATTTTTTTATACTAGTTTAATAAATCGTGTGTAATGTAGAGTCTAAAATTTTCTGAAAAACATACTTATTCCGAACACGGCCAGTAAATTGTGACTCTGTTAATTGCCTTTATTAAGTGAGATTTTCATTAAAACGACCTTTCATTTTTTAAACTGTTATTGCTGTTTTTCCACAGCTGTGATGAGCACCTCCAACTATTAACAAGTACTAAGCAAGAATTGCTGTACAAACAAACTTGTAGCTAATTTTTCAGAGTGCACTGATACTGTATATACACTATATGATTCCTAAATGGCGTTAGGAAGAGCGGGACCTTGACCTTTGGTTGAGTGCATAATTCGTCTGATCGTAGACAGAAGTGCTGATCTAAATATTACCATTGATCTTGATGTATAATCTTTAAATATATGCAAGAAGATTAAAATTTAACAATGCTTTTTCACAAACATTAATACCAAAGCACATTTCTCAACTCATTTGCCTCCAAGCAAGGCAATAAAAGAAATAAATAATAAAGTGGTTACTGAGTGTAGAATAATATGATAAAATTCAAACATTATTATGAAGAGAGAACAAATAGACATGAATCAAGAAGACGGAAGATAACAATTGACTTTGCATTTAAATGTTTGAAAAATCAAAGTTGACTGGAAAGCAAAAAACCTGAAATGAATTCCACAATCGGCAAATGCGAAATAAACAACTTTTAGCATAGAACTTACGGTTATATATCAGCGTTTCAGCTGCAAAATATTGAGAACTTGGCGCCAATCTAACACTGCGCTTGAATTCATAAATCTTAGGTACCAAATAGGAAAGTTCATCAGAATATTTAGCATAAAAATATTTATAGAAAAGGCACAGTGAAGCTACGGTACAGTGGTAGGAAAGTCAGTGAAGACGAGATGCCAGGTCAGGACGAATAATATTGGAGATTCTAATTCATATTTTATCAAGAATGTTTAAATGAATATCAGAATCACCATACCAGACGTAACAACAATATTCCAGGCATTCCATTTTCTTTTCATATTTCTTTCTTCTTCTTTCTTGATTGTTTGAAGTTTAAAATATTTAAGCAAATAATTAATTTTATATCACCATTCCTTTGTGTTGAAAAGTCCTGCAAGGAAGCACTTGTACGGTGAAATAGCTATTTCTATTACGTCTGAGTGTTAACTTCACTGTTCACTTTTATACTTATAGTCACTCTATCTGTGATATTGAGCACTTATTCTCATAAATATAGCACAACTTAAAATTATATATATATATATATATATATATATATATATAAGTTATGAAAAACTTGGTAATCCGTATGGGTAGTCCCATAGAGGATGAAATCCGGAGAGCTCAATGTAAATCCTGAGCTAATATTTTAAAGAAAAACAGACCACTTTAAGGTTCCATTATAATAATTTATTTCACCAGAGCTTTTTTAAAGGGCGCTGGATCATCATATAGTATGAGGTTGGTGCAAAAATAATGACGTAATAATGTCGTTTTTTGACGTTTTAACGTCGAAAAACGACATTATTACGTCATTATTTTTGCACCAACCTAATATTTCCAAAAGATTAAACAAATCATCAAATGAAAATTCACATTTTTGATGGGTAGTATTAAGTTTTCGTAATTTAAGAGAGAGATTAATGAGGGGTGGTGTGAGAGACATGGTCGAGTTTAGAGAGGGTTTATTTTATTGAAAGAAATATTAAAATAAACCCTCTCTAAACTCGACCATGTCTCTCACACCACCCCTCATTACCCTCTCTCTTAAATTAGAAAACTTAATACTACCCATCAAATGTTTGAATTTTCATTTCATTTTTCGTTTCATCTTTTGGAATTGCTATCTGATGATCCAGCGTCCTTTGAAAGGGCTCTGGTAAAATAAATTATTATAATGGAATCTTAAAATTGTCTGTTTTTCTTTAATATATATATATATATATATATATATATATATATATATATATATATATATATATATCGTAGAATTAGTCATTAAGATTTCCCTCAGCTAAACATATCGTCATTAGTGTCTAGAAATGATAAAACCTAAAATACCAGAGGATACAGAAGAACATTCTTCAATTCAAAGAATACGAAAGGTAACTGTGTGCCTATGTATGTGGGCCAAAGACAACAGGCGGTAACATCAAATAATGGACATTGCGAGCAAATCGAAACGTAACCGGCTTTTGATACATTTGTATACAAAAACAGAAATTGTGTGTAAGACAACTCACGTAAGCCTGAAATCAAAGGGGTGTCTTCTTTGCCTTCGGTGAAGAACGGAGAGCGGCATCCTCTTGTTCTCGGTGGAAACTTCCCCGTATTCATTTGAGGATCTTTTGCATACAAACAGGAAGCGGACCTCTGATGATGTCATGGCAATCACTGTCTCTTTGAAGCTTTGATGACTCAGCACGAATAAGGAATAATTGCGTCTTGCATATCAACTGCTCATGCACAAAAGATTTACAGATGTTCATATTATATATATATATCTATTTATCTATCTGTATATGATAAAGCTGATATATAAACTATATATAAAAGCTGATATACCTTTACATATATATATTGTCGGAAGGTATATGTGTATACAGATCAATAATTCTTATGATGAAAGAATGTATATATTTTACTGCTCAATATAATCAACTAACATATCAACCTACTTTCTGCAATGTAGAATATAAATAAGAAAAACATATACAGTGACGTCGAAATACAAGAAAAATTTACATCATTAATATATATATATATATATATATATATATATATATATATATATATATATATAAGAAAGAGGTTGTAGTGGTTCCAACGAGAGAAAAGTATGTATATTAAAAAGAAGAGAAGAGAGAAGTATATTATTCAGTTTATTATTCTTGCTAAGTAAGTCTAGATTTTTTGTAATTTCTGCGAATATTTCTGGATTGTTTTTTTTGTATTTTGAGTCAGATGCTAGAGTTGGCTCCATGTTTCGTTTCTTTTTATTTCTAAATTAGTCTAGAGGAATTTCTTTCGCGAGTTCAAAACCTTTGTTTATTCGTGTTGTGGGGTAGCCTCGATTTTTTGAGAGTTTTATGTAGTTCTTCTAAGCGGACTTTTCGGAGATGTTTATCAGTCACTATTGTACAAATTCTACGTGCTATGAAATAGGGGATAGATTTTAGGCAGCTTTTTGGGTGATGGCTCTTGAAATATATATATATATATATATATATATATATATATATATATATATATATGTAATAAATTTACACATTTAAAAATATGGTTCCATTGCTACACATGAATTGCCATGTTTCAAAAACAGAAAATAAATCTTCAAATTCAATTATTGAATTAAATTAAAGTTCCTACTCTTGTTTCATTTTCAAGCGGGTTTTAAAATAACTTATTTTGAAATTTACTGCGTTTTATAAGCACATACATTCATAATATAAGTTTCTAAAGATACGGAGAAATCCAATCATTTTAACAGGGTGTGGTAGGGTATTCATTTTCACTGACAACTATTGTATCAAAATATGAGTTACTTTCGTAAAGATGTTAAGTTAAGTTAGGGTAGTGGTGCCTTTTTCAACGAATGATGACATCCGTTCAACGCATAACGTCCGGTCTTTATCAACGCAAAACGTTTTTCGGCACTTTTGTTTCGACGGAACATTTACACTTGTATACATAAATATTTTTTCTCAAAGGGCTTTATGTATATCAATACGTCGTATTGAAATACAATTTTAAAATATTATTTTTAATTTTACATACTAATAGACTATACTGCTTTTAAAACAAATAAATGTAACTTAAATTATATAAATGTTATTATTAAATATGTAATATAAATATGTATATTTAATTCATCAGCCTTTTTTAAACATTATTAATGGAAAATTTTTGCCAATGTCGGCAAAAAATAGCTATTTCATTTCTTTGATTACTAATTTTTTATTTTTTATAAACCTAGTAATATAACATTTTCTCATATATGCACAAGGGATATAGGCCATTTAATGACCTACATTTTCTAGCTTTTCTTATTAATTTCCATTTCACAGTAGGTGTTTACTGGTTTCTTTTAAGTACCCAAAAATTCGTTAAGGTCGTCTGATATCGGTATTTATTTATCCTAAAAGAACTTTGATGATGGATTAACCGCTTCCTGAACTCATATCTTGTGCATTCAAAGTAGATTTTTACAATGTCAGGATCATCAATAGATGAGATATTGTATTGTCATACTACTGATTCAGTGCGAAATTTATTATTAAGAGGACAGTTATGAGGATTTCTGCAGTTATATAATTTTTGTTTATCTTCATCTCTTTTTATTATTATACTGTCTATATTTCTTTGGTCTTGGTCTAAGTGATTATTAAAGATATGAGGATTATGTTTCTTAATAATTTTTTTTAAGATTTCAGTATAGCTGTAACTAAATTTAGGGTATATTTTATTGAAAATAGTACTAAGTTTACTACCTTTCGTAAAATGTTTAACGATTAATGCAAGGCATTTTTGTCCTAATTTGTTCTTTACCATTTGGTTAAATGGGGGGGTGTATACCAAATTATTTTTCTGCTTCTGTTTATTCTATGCTTTCCATTTTCATTTTTTTATGTAAGTTGCTTTTGTGCTTTTGTAGCCACTATCTTTTAGAGCTCTATTATAGAAATTAATATGTTCATAGAAAATCTTCTCATTTACTGAATTTGCACTTATTCTCTTTTCGATAGATAACGGTATATAATTATAGATGGAGGGTGATTTGATTTAGAGTGTATATACAAAGGATTTGTATTGTTTTTTATAAGGTATATATACATTTTTCAGTAAATCTTACGTTATATCCCGGAAGTTCACCTTTTTCAATTTAGTGCTTACACTATTTTTAAGTTCAGGCATTTAAATACTCTATATAATATCTTTCTAATTTTATCGAAGTTAGTAGAGTTCTTTATAACCGAAAGTTCATTGTCTCTGTATAATCCAATGTCAGTTATATTAATGTCACGATATGCTGTGTGATTTATGATATAAAAAGTCCTATAAGGACAGAAGACTCAGCCGAACACATTGTGATGTCAAAGAGGGCACAACAATTTTTTATCCATAAAAAGTCTTATGGCCACTGCACCAGGTATTGAACTCACACTCTTTGCGCCCCCATGACTGGATCTAACTAACACCGTTATCCACTCTGCCATATGTTCCTGACGACATATGTGAATGAATTTCTGGGACTTATAAAACTAACATCTTCTGCAACCATTTTTACTAGTGCTCATATTGCAATTTTTGCTGAAGTGTATTGAAGGTCTTATTCAGTTCACGATAGTCCGAACAATATAAATAGTGTACATAATACCTCATCTCGGAAATATAGACAGATACTCTTTATCACACACACGCGCGTGCGCGCACCTATATATATATATATATATATATATATATATATATATATATAATATTCATCAAAGAATGCTAATCACGTAAAATGTATAAATCTTAATATCAAAAAGTTGAAGAATACAAGGGATAAAATTTTAGGAGAAGATGAATTCATTCAAACTAGATTTTGCGACAGGCAGTTTCATTTTACACGGTACGATGGGTAAATTGTCACCATTTTATATGTTTAATTTCGCGCATACGCGTTGTTTGTTTTTGATTTTGTCGAATGTAAAATATAGTAGAATCAGTTGCGCTGTGTCTGGAAGAAAGGGAGCAGCATGATGCAATTTACTCTGCCAGAAATGTGGAAACGGCATGCTGCACTCCTTGGCATTCGCGCTGGAATCGTCACTACGAACATATCAGAATGTTTCGGTGTCTGAGGACTGTACTGTACAGAGAATTTGAAAAGAGTTGGATGATATATCCAATTAAAATCATGGTGTTTGGAATGATCACTAGTGATGGTGACGTTATGCCCCCATTCATCTTTCCACAGTACTCCCCTAGGTTAAGTGGTCGACTGCTAGAAGATCTTATATCTGGCAACACGACTCTGCTACATGCTACATTAAACAGGAGAAACCTGTTATGGTTGTCAACGAATTTCTGTGACCACATCACCCCTTATATCTACTCATCTAAATCCCAAGACCGAAACCACTTGATTATTACGTGTGGGGTGCTGTTGAACTGGAGACCACCAAACACCTTTTAACACCTCCAAAGATAAACTGAAGGTAAAGATTATGGTTATTCACTAACTGAAACAAGGAGACCGTCTGCAAGTGTTGCAAGATATTCAGAAGTCGTCGTTAATGGCGAATTTCTTGAATATATTTAGTCTTTAGTATTTCAAGATATTTTGTGCAATTTTGTATATCTGTCTGTTAAAATAAGGTGTTAAAGTCATTTTCATTTTTGCGTAATTTAGAAGACAATTTATCCATTGTGCCCTCTAGAGATAATATTCGTCTGTTATTAAGGAACAATGCAACAATCATTTTCTACTGAAATATTTCTCATTATTTTTCAAAACAACAATATTCGTTAATAATAAAAAATATAAATTTATTTTAACGGGAACACACGTTTAAAAGCGGATTACATATACATGCATGCATACACACATACACACGCCCACACATATAATTTAATTTAAAGAAGAACAGACCATTTTAATATATATATATATATATATATATATATATATATATATATATATATATATATATAATATATTAATATAATAATATTAATATGTTAATAATATTAATATATTGCGTCCATTATGAAACAGCCTATCAGCTCTGAGTGTTGACTTCAATGTTCACTTTTATATTTATATTTACATACGGTCTATCTCTGATACTGATAACTTAATCACATAAATATAGCACAACTTAAAACTATATTTCTTCATATATATATATATATATATATATATATATATATATATATATATATATATGAGATATCCATAAAGTCACTTTACTATTTACTATGAGATATCCATAAAGTCACTTTATTATTTACTATTTATTACAAAATCAATTGATGAAATGCCTTAATCAGATTTGTTCTATATATGCAATGTTTACCAAAAGTTTTTTTAATCACATTGCATTTGTGCATTTCAGTTATAATTTTGACGTATCCCTAAAAATTGCTAAAGAAAAAGTTCACTGATTTCATTACAGGCACTCATGTGTCTACGCTACAGTGAACATGGCGAGAAATCGAGTACCAATTTGTTGTAATTTGCGCAACTAATAGTGCCCATATGCAGGTGTATTAAATTAGTTCAAAAATTCAATATCTACTCCTCATTTTGTTAAAATTTCCACGTATTTGTCTGTTCATTTGCTTTTGTAATATTTTTTTAAATTGTCAAGGCACTATATGGACACCCTATATATATATATATATATATATATATATATATATATATATATATATATATATATATATATATATAATTATTTATTTTAAAATTTATAACATAAATATGTTATAAAATCACTACAAAAAATAGCCATTTTGTTTCAACACCATCGGTGTCTTATCAAGTGATGACGTTGAATGTAAAATAAATGGTTTTACTTTTAAAAGTTTCAAATTAATTAACAATCCTTCGCAAGGGGAAAACGTTGTTACAAAGGCTAGATGGACCAATCAAAACACAAGTATAGGAAAATTCAAAAAGCTTGATAACGAAGTCATGTTATAATATCTATTCAGATGTTTAAAATATGGGTAGTATTAAAAAAAAATTTATTCAACCAATAATTACTAAATTATATGATAAAATTTCATATTAAAATTTAAAACTGCTAATTACAAAATCAAAATTTAAAGTTTATTCGCTATTAAGTTTACAACTATAAAATTACTGAGGAGAAAAGAAGAAATATATATGTTATTATACCTGTTTATATAGAAACATGTATCCAATTCTGGAATTGACTTTGAAAACTATTCTTTATACAAATGTGAACAAAACGCATACAATTTATACACAGGACGAAAACAGTTTCTAGGTCTTTATTCATCTACAGCCCGAAGCAAGTGGAATCGATTTAATTGCTCTCGCAATAATAGAATAGATAAATAAGAACTAATTCAAGTATATATTTGTGGAAATGCTAAGGCTTTACATTATTTCAATACAGTCTTTTTTCTTATTATATATACGTAGTTTGTTTACTCTTTTTAAATAATTTCACATCTACTTCGATCACCGTTCTATATTTATCTGTCCCATCGCTTCCCTGTCCGTACTTCAGGACAGGTTGTAGATTTTATAAATAATAATTAACTTTCGTAGATTATTTGTTGTCTCTACACAAAAAGGAATCTTAGGTTGTTTCCAGCGATATGGAAAGCTTACGGTTAGGAAGAATATTGAAAGAACAACAGAGTATTCGAACTCAGTAAGAATATTTTTCTGCAATTCCTCAATCCGATCCGCTATTCTACTGTGTCTCCCAAACTGACAAGTATCGTATATACTTGATTAGAATGCAAGATGTTTTTATAAGTTTCTTACACAAAAGTTAGTGGTTCGCACTATAGACAGGGACATTTTTGAAGAGGTTAAAAATTATGCATTTTTCATGACCGGTTGCTCTATACAAAGGTAATATTTTCTGTTTTTTTCAAAACATTCATGCAAAAGATCAGGGGTCGAATTCTACATGAAGTCGGCTTATACATGAGTATATACGGTAGTTGTAAAAGAGCACGCCTTTCTGAAAACAGGAAGCTGTATAGTTTCATGATCCCCTTGTCTTAAATGAAAATCGCGCACAGACAATGGGAAAGTTTCTATTGTCCTCTTCAAGTAGCTTGTGACTTGTATTACTTGAAAAAATTCAGTCGGTTGTACCGTTGCTCGCGTTCTCTCTAAGAAATTTGAATCAGTTACACCGTATCACTTGGCTTTGATAAGGGACATTGTCGATTTTCGCTTCAAGATGGGTTGCGCATGAATCGGCCCGGCGTTCACCGTCTTCATTCCAAATAATGGGACACTATAACTATCAACACTTTATGTTAGACTGATTATTTTAGTTTACGAAAAAAAAAAAAAAAGACATGCTATCTCCATAAAAGACAAAATCCTCCAACATAAAAAGTTTGTTGAATAATTCTTTTCTAGCTGTGTATCATTTATTTCGGATTCAGCAATTACTTCTGTCTGTTGATAGTGTTGGAACATCTCTTTAGTGCAAGTTCCCTTTCCCATCAGGTGTGAAGTAAAATTTACACGAACAAATTTCTCCAGAGAGATGCGGTTTCTTTTTGGTAACGTGTACATTCTTTTGATAACATGAGTAATTCACCTAAAATGAGGAGCCGGTGAACAAGTGTTCGTTGCAGGTTTATCTTCCTTTATCCTTGCAAAGAGAACTAAATGATTGAAATCACTTCAAAGTCTATTCACCATGAAGTCATTAAATATAACCTGTTCATATGTATCATTAACATTGCTAAGAACTAAAAAGAAGACACACACACTTAAGTGGCTGAGTCAGTGTCTTCAGTGTAATAAGAAACTTGACTTCACTTGCAGAATACCTAAGCATGTCCTTATTTCGATAGTTTCTCGACAAATGCTTCTGACGCATTGCGGATTTCGAGATTTTTTCTGTAACTAAAAGGAATATGGAGAAGGTTGTATACGAAGAAATTTTTTTTTTGTTTAATGGCATATCAACACCTGATGGGTAATTTAATGCTAAAATTTAATTTTTTTGTGAATTTGAACTAATAAAAATGATATGTTATACCGTTTTCGCAATTGAATATATGGTAGATGATACACGGATTTTGTGCATATACATGTTTGTTGGAACATAATTGCTAGAGCTAAAATTGCTTTTTTGTAAATTGTTTTTGTTTAGGTGTACACTATTTACCCATAGATGGGATCCTAACAGGTCCTATCACCCCGAGTCAGGGGTGGTAGACCTGTTAGAGTTAAATAAGAGATATTTTATGTTGCAGTTTTCTTGAAGTTACAGTTTGAATTCTTTAAGAAATTGTCGGATATTATATGGATTAATGCCATGAGAGAGTTCATTATTGTTGGTTATTTAGTTAGTTGATTTTGTTTAGCGTCATATCAACTTTATGTGCTGTTTAATGCTGAAATCTAATTATTTTGAACACAATTTAATAGCTTCAACAAAATACGTGTTGAAAGTAATTGTAGGATTTCTACAACATTGTATTGTTGTTAATTCTACTATAAATAGGTATTGTTGGCAATTTTTTTATATTAAGATGTATCGTTGGCAATTTTCCTAGCAAAATGGATTTTTATACCTTCATAGTTATTTTTTTGTTTTAGGGTTCCCTATTTGCCCATAGCTGGGACACTAACAGTTTCTACGACCACGGGTCAAGGTGAATCTGGAAACAACAGCAATTA
Organism: Acanthosepion lycidas; assembly: GCA_963932145.1. Classification (NCBI taxonomy): domain Eukaryota; kingdom Metazoa; phylum Mollusca; class Cephalopoda; order Sepiida; family Sepiidae; genus Acanthosepion; species Acanthosepion lycidas. Next base: position 10,758,929 of record OZ010572.1, on the reverse strand, counting down.
AAAGATGGTTCCACGCTCCTCAATACTTCTAATCTTTCGATCAGAGGCATTCCTGCTGGAGTATTTTGTATTCATATCCGGGACTTAGATAGATAGATAGATAGACGTATCTATTTCCAGTATCCTTCTATAGGGCCATATCGCAAAACTTTTCGTCACCAATGAGGAAATTGTCTCACATTTACAGCCATTTAGGTGAGTTAAGATCCTGCATTCTATTTTTTATTTGTAATGAAATGTTCCTGTGCTTTAATAGTTTGTTTATTTTTTGAAAGGCGACATTCACTGGTCTAATCCTCCATCGAATTTCTATGCCACATTCTCCATTGTCTTTTATAACTCTTACTTGCTGCCGGGTGTAGTTTATTCTCAGTACGAAGAAAAAAACTCCTTTGCTAAAGCAAGATAGTTTGCAATTCCTTCTTGAGGTTGAAGAGTGGAATTAAAGGTCATAACGATCATTCATAGATTACACTGAAAACAATTTATAAATGTAGTATTGTCTTAAATATTTAATGAAAGTGAATAGTGTTAGGTTGATGCAAAAATAATGTCGTTTTCTCACATATGTTACTATGTGAGAAAACGACATTATTTTTGCACCAACCTAATAGCTCTTTCCTATGTTCAATTTCCATCTCATGGTTATAATAAAGATGAAGTGTGATCTTAAAAATGTAAGTTAAAAATGATTTAGAATTTTCTACGAGCTGAAGAAGTGAGAGTAAATCAAGTACATAAATTTAACTCTCTGAGAAATGTTATAACAGACATCAGAATCTGTAACACATAGATCCGAAGGTGCACTGGACTAGCATACCGCACCCATAAAAGCCAAAGAAAGAAATAATTCGTTCGACACAAAGAAAAGTGCGTTGAAATGATATATAATATGAATTCCCAAATGTGGCAGTGACATCGGGACAATCTTCTCAATGATGAAAAGAAGGCTTGATACAATATATATATATATATATATATATATATATATATATATATATGATAATGATAATGATAATAAAAAAGGTTCAAACCCTAATATTCCATGGTTATAATTTATTATATTGGAATCGTAATCACGAGCCAATTCATTAGACCTGCAAATTCAAAAAGAAATCGGAAATATATAACTCCGGTTTTGAACATAAAAAAGAAGTTGCACCTATTTTAAACAGATAAAGTTCTTCGTAAGGTGTGGTCTGTATTGTGAGAACATTTTTGTGTATTTCTTTATGATATGGGCTACCAGAAATCCTGTCACTACTACTACTACTACTACTACTAATAATAATAATAATAATAATAATAATAATAATAATAATTCTCCTCTTGTAATTTACTAAGTTAGTTAGCACGTACACCCTGCCATTTTCATACAGAAACAATGGCCCCTTCCTTTTTCATTGCGAGAATAGTCGGATATATATATATATATATATATATATATATATATATATATATATATATATATATATGAAAAACGGTGTTTGGATTTAGAGAAAGAAAGAAAAAAGAAATGGAAGATAATGGACTTGATAATACTGTTATGTGTTTTATTCCTATTTCAGTGAAATAGAAAATCTTTTCAATTTTGAATCCTTTCTTACGTTAATGAAATTCACTCGTATTTTTTATTGTTATTTTAATATTTTGTCAAATCATTTAACATGAAATACATAGCAATGCAAAATAGTAAGTTCTATGGGTATTTATAGTTTTGCCACTCGCAAGAAACTTATTCAATCATTAAATTAAGAATTAATATTCAACAGAAAATTCAAATAAGAAACCCTGAAATTTTCATGGATATTTCTTCTTATTCATATTATTATTAGTAGTGGTACTTCGAAGGATATTACCGAAAAATGATTCGTTGTTATCAATTGATCTATCTAAATATAACTCAAGAAATTGCTATCCTGATCTACGATACGAATCTGAAAGGAACAAATAGTAACAGATTTGGTTTCTGCTCTACTCGTCGGGTAGTTTGGTTTTATAAAAATAAAATAAAATGCTTCTAACTTTCTTTTCTTTTGCTGTTACTTCTTCCTTTGTTTAATGCAATATTGTTTACTTAATGTTTTACATAAAGTAATAAGTGTTTGAACGGAGGATGGGATATGCAACAACGAAATCTGTAAGCACATTGGAATTGCAAAAGAGGTAATCAAAAAGCTAAGCAAAGTACTAAGAAACACAAAGACATCGGTACAAACAAATTAAAAATATGTTGACTTGTCATGTAATATCACTCCTCTTATATGACAGTAAATGCTGGACAATCACCTTACAGAAGAGAACACAAGATTTAACAGAAATGACATTCTACAGAAGGATGAGAGAATACGATGAACCGCCCCCGTAATCACCCTAGTACAGGGGGCCGACACTATTTTTCAGACACTTTATTTTTTCAAGTTTTAGGTAGCACAGGCAGTCTGTACTGTTTTAGTGCAACGGCAATAACATTTAAAAACTCTTTCAATACTACAAATGGAACAGCAGGATTCAAATTAGAAGTATTTTAATTTTTTTTTACAAATTTTCACGTTACACAGGCGACAGTATTTTTCGGATATTGATGAAACAATACTAATAGTTTATGGCAGCACCATTTTTTTCAATGACTTCTATCAGTCTATCTTCATAATGTTCGTACATATTGATAATAACGTCTCTTCGTGTTTCTAGCAGGCTATATTTAGCATCTTGTATGCGCTGCCACGGTTCAGCTTCTGTGGTTATTTCTGGCCCGTCGTAAATAAGCTCTGCAAGCATTTCCCATATGTTTTCAATTAAATTTAAGTCTGGACTTCTTGCAGGCCATTCCTGAGTAGTTTTATTTGCTTCACACATCCAATTTTTCACTGATTTGGCCACATGGATGCTGCAGTTATCTCGCGGCAAAATAAAATTACTTCCCATTTCTTTTTCTATGAGTGGTAGGGCTCTCTTTTCCAAAAGTTCTCTGTAGCTCAAGCTATTTTGACGTCCTTTACCCACTCGAGCCACAAGTTTCCATTCGGAAATACCATACCCCATACCAAGACACCTCCTCCTCCCATCTGTCTCTTGTTGAGAATAACACGTTCAACTTTCTCGACCATGTACACCACCCGTCAGGTCCATCGAACTTAAAACGTTTTTCATCAGTAAATATCACTTTCTTAAAGTCGACATGGTTTGTTATCCATCTTTTGGCGCTTCCCAGCCTTGCCTCCTTGTGTTTTCTCGTTAGTTTAATTCTTTTCTTGATTTTAGCATACTTAAGTCCAATTTCGTGTAGCGTTCTTTGTACAGTTCGAACACTGACGCCAAGTTCACACTTCTCCTTTACTTTCTTCGCTGTCACCTTTTCTCCAAATGATAACAACCTCGTAACACACCTCTTCATTCTTCTTTCTGTTCTCTTGGAAATTGTTTTTTCTGTCCTGTCTTCGTCTTCTTCTTCTTCCGCTCATGGTCTGTACTTAGCATGTATTCAACTGTTGACTTCAGTAGCTTCATCTCAGCGGCGATCTTTCGGATGCTGAGCCCGTCTTCTCTCTTCTTTTGGACCAAACTGATGACTTCTTTTGAATGCATTCTTCTTCAGGATTTTAATACGTTTTCGCAGTGAATCGTAAAGATACTCAAATGTAATGGTCTGGGTACAATTTACCTGCAGAAAATTTGCATATTGTAGACGTTCAACGACTAAATCTTTAAAAAACCCGGAATTTGTGTCATGTCCGAAAAATAGTGTCGCCTAAGTTGAGATAAAAATAAAGAAAACATGAAACCAAAGACAAACCCATCAATCAATGTTCATACCATTAATGGACAGTTTTTGCTGAACTACCTACTCATCAACACAAAAGCTGTCGGTAGCAAAAAACACATTTAAGCAGACTTTTCAAAGTGTCACAAAAATAGTGTCGGCTCCCTGTAGTCTGAAGAACACAGAATGTGAAAGTTTAATTTTGTG
>OZ010572.1:10734959-10744959 GCA_963932145.1 Acanthosepion lycidas | reverse complement strand
TACACTACAGAATTCAAAATCACTATGCCCCAAAATTCACAAACCAACTCTTTTACCCACAACCAAAGATCTCACTCCTACCATATTCCCTGTTGATTTCCAGTCTGACAGGAATGATTGCGAAAGTATCCAATCTCCTTTTATAAATAAAACTCCACAAAATACATGCTGAGATACTTTTCTTAGTCAGTAAATTAGGTCGATTTCTAATTTGACTTGACTCTGTCCAGATCTACCTTGTCTACACGGAAGATTATTGGGTTCACTTGTCTGATCTAACTTCCCTGCGTAGACGCTAATTCGTGGTTCGTAAACCTTTTTGCTTTCTTACCTGTGAATTTGCTTTACTTATATTGTTTTCGTACTTGCCTGATACTATTTAATTTGGGCCCCTCTTTCCTTCTATTCTAATTTTTTACTAATTATTTTCGTTGGGCAGTTGCTTTATTTATTTTCCATGGATTCTATCTTAACATATATTAAGGCCAATTGCTCCGAGTAAACTTAAAACTTTAAACCCAACATTCACTGCCGATTAGGCCATTCCACTACTGCCGCTACTATTGACAGTCACATTTTGACTGCAGCTGTAGCTGCTATTTTGATAAATGCTGCTGCTACGTTTGAAGACTTGCCGTAATTTGTCTTTCTTTCTTTATTAGCCGCTCCAATATTGTACTTATTGTTATGATAGTCAGTGTAAGGAAGTCGTCATAGCGCTGATTCTTCCAGATCTCTGATTCTCCAGTGTTTTTCCCTGTCCAGTATTTTCATTTCATTCCACGGTGTCTGATGATCACTCATCTCCCTTCATACATGATCATCTATGCTCGATTTTTGTAATCTTCATTGCTGATGAATTAAGAGAGTTACTCAGAGAATCCTGAATTTCGTATAATTTATTGATGACATTTTGTCGTGATATATTTACTAATGTTTCCATTTTAATAAAACTTCCATTAGACATCCTATGTTCCTATATTTCGACGTTTTTTTTTTGTTTTTTTTACTTTCACCTATCTTCATACACAATATACCAGTCGATTCATACATAACATGTTTCCCCGCTCAGAAAGTTTTTATCAATTCTGATTTGGTAAAAATGGGCATTGCCTTTTATAAGACTTCTTTTGTTGACGAGTCACAAACTGTCAGCACGCCTCCACAAATTTCGATATATGTTTTTGATGGTGTCCTTGAAGGTGTCCTTATTCAGTATGAAATGGTAACGGTGAAGAAAAAAATACAAAATAGGCGACAATCATACATTTCTCGTTTGCTTCTTGCGTCATGGCTCTGACAATAGTAATTAATAAACAGGCTTAAAAATAATGTCGTCGCAACTGAATGTTTTCTTTCTTTCTTTTAATAGTTTTTTTGTTTTTTTTTTCTTTTCTCTTTCATCATATTTATTCATCGTCTTTTTCTTTTTTAATTTCTGAAGTTTTTTCCCTCTTTTTTTAATACCAGATTACATCTTTTCTTCAATTTATTATCTCTTTTCAATAGACTCTTCCTTGTCAGCTTTCAGCTTTTTTTTTTTTCGTCTCAATTAAACCACGGATTTTAGAGTGGGTGGTTTATAAAATTTCTTCTGTCCATTCTCTTCTGTAAAAACAACATGACTATTATATGACATAGATAGAATCTTAGCTATTTAAAAGACAATAAATCAATGACGGCTAAACAAGGACACAATGTACGATACATTTTGTTGCTCTTTTGTTTCTTAGTTTACTTGTTTGTTTCTTTTTTTGCTTTCGTTCATTCACTTATTCTTTCCTCCTTTCTTCCTCACTTCATACATTCGTTCTAGGCTTCATTCATGCTCTCTTCTTGTTTTATCTTCCTCGCTGTCTTCTCTGTTTTTCCGTCTTATCTTTTAACTTGTATTTTCTATTTGATTATTTTCTATGTTTCATTATGCCTAATTTCAAATGCACATTAATTAAGAACGCAATGAGAAACAAACTCGTTACACAATCGGATTGGTTGGTTACACGAGCTTCTTTAAAGTAAACGAATACTTGATTATTTTACTCCTAATTTTCATTTCATTCTTACAACATTCATTGAGTGATATGTAAATGAGTGCCTAAAAAGCAGAGCTAATATATAAATCTCCAAGCAGTAAGGATAGAGCAGCTCTCGGTATGGGAGATAAAAAAACTACATCTGCACTGATAACATACGAAGGACAGCACACATAATAATGCATTCTTTTATATTTATTTCTTACTAATTTGTTTCTTTTTCTCAATCCCAGTTTTCCTTGTGACTCTCCTGCTTTTTTCTTTCTTTCTCTTTATTCTTTCCCAGTATATTTATTTATTAATTAAGCTATATTCTTTAATTTATCAACGATTTCATTTTTGCGCGCTTTTTAACTACACACTTCATATTTTTTTAATAATAAGCTCTGGGAGCTACTCAAAGTAGAAAGTGGTCAGTTCATCATTCAACTACGGGGAGTCAAGTAACACAATTTGTTCCTTTTCCGTCTACTGCCAGGTACAGACTGCTGTCACGCAGTGCAGCTCACAAGCCCACAGCGCCGTTTCCCTATGGAAATATATAGTCACTTGATACAGAAAGTATGTCCGGCTCGTACTCCTCAATGTACGAAAAACATTTTTGCTGTTTCCTTGTTTTGGGGTGAATATGTCCTCGTTTGTGACATAATAAATAATAATTGTTTGTGACAGATAAATCCATCCAGCTCGAAACTGTGGTCCTAAACATAGCTTTTCCAGAAACACAGAAGTATCTCCAGAATCTCCACTTACCGTAAGTGAGTGCCTAAAAAGCAGAACTAATACATAAATGTCGAAACAGTAAGGATAGAACAGCCCTCGGTATGAGAGATAAAACAACTATATCTGCACTGATAAAATACGAAGGATAACACATATAATAACACATTCTTTTATATTTATTTCTTACTAATTTGTTTCTTTTTCTCAATCCCAGTTTTCCTTGTGACTCTCCTGCTTTTCTCTTTCTTTCTCTTTATTCTTTCCTAGTATTTTTATTCATTAATTAAGCTATATTCTTTAATTTATCGACGATTTAATATTCGTGCGCTTTTTAACTACACACTTCATATCTTTCTCATTTTTTTTGCAATAAGCTCTGGGAGCTACTCAAAGTAGAAAATGGTCAGTCCATCATTCAACTACAGGAAGTCAAGAAACACCATTTGTTACTTCTGCTCAGTCTACTACCAGGTACAGATTGTTGTCACGCAGTGCAGCTCACAAACCAATGGCGCCGTTTCCTTATGGAAATATATCGTCACTTGATACAGAAAGTATGTCCGGCTCGTAGTCAAAAATGTGGGGAAAAAACATTTTCGTTGTTTCCTTGTTTGAGGGAAATATGTTCTCGTTTGTGACATAACAGATAAATATAGAACTTTTCTTTATCATTGTATCTATTTTATTTAATTTAACGACGATTTTCATTTTCGCGCGCTTTATATCTACACAGTTCATATCTATCTTATTTTTTACAATAAGTTTCAACCTTTAAAACGCCTGGGAGGTACTCAAGGTAGAGGGTTACATCAAGGTGTATTTTATACCGATAAGAGTGGAAGATAACGGTTAACTCTAGAGTTGAACAGCTTAAGATTATAGTGATCAGGGAACCATAAGGTTGGTAGTTGTTTCCACACAACAGTCGTTTGCGGGAACAAACTGAACGAGTTGAACTTTCTTCTTACCGATGGAATTCGGAGGGAATGTAAGTGATTTTCTACAATGTAAGTGGTATAACGGGTCCTAGACGTGAAAGGTAGACCTATCGAAATGTAGGAAGTAGCGACAGAGCAGTGAAAATATCTGTCTATATTTCTGAGATGAGGTATTATGTACACTATTTACATTATTCGGACTATTTTTCTTATCTTGGTCGCCATATTTATTACAATGTTTCGGCTGTTGTACGATCCGGCCTTCTTCAGGTGGTTGAAATGTCGAACTGAACCCTTTATTTCGCTCACTGGGGTATAATGTTAGAGTTCCACGTGCCATGTTTAATTAATGTCATTTAACAGTTATCTTCTGTAAGTTCACCTCTCTCTTTTAGGTCTTGTCATTGGATCTAACTAACGCCTTTATCCAAAGTGCCACATGTCCTTGAGTACATCTGTGTATCAATTTTTGGGTATTATACACCTAATGTCATCAGCAACCTGTGAGCGAAATAAAGGGTTCAGTTCGACATTGAACCACCTGAAGAAGGCCGGAGCGTACAACGGCCGAAACGTTGTAATAAATATGAGGACAATAGTCCGAATAATGTAAATAGTGAGCAGTGAAAGGTTCCTCACATCTCGGTTGTGGGAGAGGGGTTTGTGGGTGGAAAATAACTCGTTGCCCACATGGACTAGGAAACTCTTTTGTAATCTATGAAGACTGGGAAATGAAGACTGGGCAGATGCTGTCAAAATATGACAACAGTACTCCATTTTCTAGCATTCATAAATGTAGACTGATGAGCCAGGTACTTACTGGAGCGTCATGGGAATAGACCATTTCCAGCATCTTTAGCGATGGATAGAATGTACAAGTCCCATTGAGGTGAAGTGTCAGATTAAGACCTAATATTCGCACAACGCACAGTACCTCCACGAGGGGACATCCGTTCATCGTAAATGGCGGTAGTTAGTGGCCGGATCGGCGGTGATGGAATGTAACTAGTTTGGTTTTTGAGTCATTAAATTTAACCAGCCAAATATTTCTCCACTGGGAAGTTAGTGCTACATTAGAATAGAATTTTGCTGTCAATATCTGATCGTATTAGAGATTCACCTGTATATCGGCGAATCATCATCATCATCATCATCATCATCATCATCATCATCATCATCATCATCATCCCTTCGACTTTTGTAATTGTAGGGCGGATCCGAATTCAGAAGCTACACTAACTCTTTTCTTCACCGGTCTATCAACGGCAACTATCAGTAATTCTGATACAGTAATACCTGTTTCTTTTTTGACAGTGTCCAACCAGTTTTGCGTTGGCGCCCTCTCCTACGTCCCGCCTTCAACAGTGCCTAGCACGATGGTCTTGCACATGTTGTCGTGCCTTGTAATGTGTCCAAACCAAGTCATTTTGATCTGTTTGACAATGGCGAAAGGAGGTTGCTGGTGTCCCACAACATTTTCAACCCTTTTCCGGACAAACTCATTGGTTTTTTGTTCCCAATAGAAAATGCCAAGGAGTTTTCTCATGTATTTGTTCTCAAACGCTTGGATTTTCTACCTGTACCAACCAACAATGTCTACGTTTCACATCCATATAGGAGAATGGAGACTACCAGAAATTTGTACAGTCTGTACTTTGTTTGAAAGCTGATTTTGCTCTTCCATATTCTTGCCAATTTGGTCATTACTGCCATGGCTGCGGAAATCCGTTTGCGGATTTCCAAAATTCCAGTACCGTCTCTAGACAAGATTGCCTCTAAGTATTTAAAAGTGAACACTTCCTCCAGTGAATTTCCATTCATGGTAATTTTGACACTGGTCTTACTACATTTGCTATTACTTTAAATTTTTCGCAGTTGAATTATGTTCCATATGCTCCCGTTCCTTTCAAAAAGTTTGTTGGTCAAGTCCTGGAGCTCACTTTTACTACCTGTTATAAGGTCAATGTCATCTGCAAAACGTATGTTAGAGACGGGCCTGCCACTGATAGAGATTGAAGGATCATGGTCATTGAAGGTTTCTTGCATGATGCTCTCTAGAAATAGGTTGAACAATATGGGTTAAACTCCGCATCCCTGTCACACACCAACAGTTGTTCAGAAGAATCCTCTCATCATCAGTGGCATAGCTGTTTACAAATGTTCTGAGTATATTCTCAGGGAAATCATTTATGTAAAACAGAAAGAGTATTGTTTCAAGAAGTGACACCTGATAGACGCCGGCGTTGATCAACAGGGCCTTGGTGGACCGGCTGGTAATAATCTACTTTTAGAAATTATTTTATAATAGAAAAAAACATTCCAGTGAAGTTGTGAGCAAACCTTTGTTGGATACCTTGTCGAATGCCTTGGAAATAATTCGGTGTGTTTGTTGTCAAGTGCCTCAGGTCTGTGTGTATCGGTAGTTAGAACATCAGCAATGGATTTGGACGATCGAAACCCATACTAATCGTCGCCTAGGAATTTCTTTCCTTTTTAGGTGCATCAAAGGTTTAATGTTTGAAATAGACCTTTGTATTACATCTACCCACACACGTACTCGGGAAAACTTAATAAAGAATATGTGCTCACCGGCAATATGTGCTTTCCGGGTAGAAGAAAGACGGGGAACCTGTAAACCATATGATCAGGCAAAAAGTGATGAACCTTTACTCGTGTTAAAAAGACATTGAAGGAGTGGGGATCGGACGATAGTTGAACCTATCTACTGCTATTAACCTGAGCTTAAAAAGCACATGAAATACGAAAGAATTCAATAAGTTATAACTTAGTATAAATTCTGGTGTCTACTACCAAGTAAAAATGGGATGGTAAGACGTAATCTACGCTTATGGCATCAATTTTTCAGCATTGAAAATCAAAGCTCTAATGTAAACACATTCTCAATTAAAAAAAGTTAGGGTTAATAAGAAGTTTGATAATTAATAGCAATGAAGAGAACAAGACATACACGACAAAGTGAAGGATCGTTAAAAACATCACAGGCTCGAGCAACAAACAACAGCAAAAAATTCACAACTAAAATAAAATAATATTCAAAGAATAACACAGGCATTAAACATCAACAACATGGCAGAATCTTATGCTTTGTTGATGTACAAATGTTTCCTTCCAATCTTGCACTAAAGACGAACTTATCAATGGTGTTTGGAGAAAAAATTATGGCTGCACTCGGCTTTCCTCATCCAAGCACTCTGACTTGAGATGGTATGGGTGAGCGAGGGATGAGTGGTGATGTGAAAGGTATACCAGGGTGAAGATGGGGAGGGCCACCTCTCTTTTTCTTCTTTACAATTTTTTTAATTTTTCAGTTTTTGCCTCCTACAGAGGAATTGTTCAAAATAAAAATGAGACGTCATTTTCAAACACGGTTATCTACTAAAAATAACGTTTAGATTATTCAAACTATCTATCTATCTATCTATCTATCTATCTATCTATCTATTGTAGATTAATTTACTTTGTAACTAAAATCTTAACTTCTTTTCGTAATATAATTGAACACTTACTTTTTTTTTCATTCATTACATCGTGAAACTTCTATATTTCTTCAAATCATTTTATTATTTCATTCTTCTTGTAATTGCTTAGGATTCTCTTCTTCTCTTCAACTGTCTCTCTCTTTCTTCTAATTTCTTCCTTTCTTCGTGTTAAGCACCCAAGATGGAAAATCCCAGTAAATCGTTCCGCTCAATGACGTGTTAAATTTGATCTAAAAAGTTCACAAGATTGACTTCATTATAAATAGGAATTTTTTTTCATCCGTGGGTTGGGTGGTCCCTCTAGCATTTTGTTAGCATTAGCAACTACCACCTTGCCTATGTCTCTTCCTTTTTCTTTCTAACCAGTATGTACTCAAAATCACGTCTCAAAGTCCGGGCATTTCCGCATAAATGTAGATATATAAATGTTTTTTCTGTGCCGACTAAACGCATTTGCAGGAAATAAGATTCATGAAGGCATAAAAATTCGTCAATTTTCCATGCTATCCGCCCTTAAATAGATAATCAAATTCACGTACCACTGGTGTGACAGTATATATATATATATATATATATATATATATATATATATATATATATATATATGCAAAACTAGGTAATCCGCATGGGTAAACCCAAGGAGGATGATATCCAGAGAGCTTAATGTAAAATTCAGAGCAGATATGTTTGAATAAAAACAAACCACTTTAATGTTCCCTGTAATAAGTTATTTCACCACAACCCCTTTAACAGGGCTCTGGATCATCAGACTTTACTTCCAAAGGTTGAAATGAAAAATGAAAAAAAATTCACACGTTTTTGATGGACCTCATCAAACATATGTAAAATTAACGAAGTGAGGAAGTGAGGTGGGAGAGAAGATAAGATATGAGTGAGGTAGGTGTACCATTTCATTTCCTTATTCTTAACCCCATTGTGTGTCGGCTAGACGTTGCTTGAGCCTAACGCGTCTTGTCTCTAGATATAGATGGATAAGGGGTGAAGATCGACATTAAAGGAAGAAGCTACAGCAACCCTAATAAATTACATTCTACGAGGACAGGTTTCATTCTAATTCTTAGACGCTGTTAATTCGCGTTACTTTAACGGGCATATTTGAGAGGTTAAGGTTTGATGTAAATCTAAATGTCTAAACAATCTACGAAGAATTTAATTTGAAGTTCGTTGGAGTTTTGGGTATTTTCTATGAAAACAGTCGATTAGAAAAACTCATAGACAGTACATTGAAATAGTAATCCATTTTATATTTAGTTATCTTTTTTTCTAAACTTTTGTCTTATTGGTTGTTAAGTTGACAGCTATTCGTTTGATTTTTGTTCATTAGATAAACTCGTGGTTGTTTTTAGGTACGCAATTATCAACGGTTATTACAATTTAAATAATTTTATCATCAATAATGGGGTAGTATATTTCAATTTGAATTAAATTACCAATTTAAACTTTACCTCCGTGCTATCCAAAACTCACTTCCAGTTAGAGAATATGCATATACATACATAATATGCAGCATATCTACATACACATATGCGTTAATCTGCACGTACACATATATACAAACGTACATGTCTCTATCCTCATGTCCACCCATACACCCACTTATGCCTGCATTCGAAGACTATATCTGTATTTAATTACATTATGGATACCCAAATCGTATAATTATCCATATCATTACACATATATTACATTCTCTCATATCTATGATAAAACATATAGGTACCCATCTAATTGTACACCTCCACACTCACATAAAAAAACAAAACAAAAAAAAACTGGTGTGCCTCTTTTTCCATATAAAAACATATACATGTACATATCAACAGGTGCATCAGTGTTCAAGTAAATTACCATAGTTGTATACATATAGTCATATGTTGGCGCTCATGCGTGCATAGTAATATTTCTAAAAACAAAGGGAACAAAAATCACTTAATATTGTTCTTCCTATATAATTATTTCTCAATGTATTTGCTTAGGTTTAGGTTGTTTTTGTGCAGGCATTTTAAAACTAGTTCATTGTGTCTATTTAGTAATATGTCTGGATCTTTATGTTTGATTATGAAGAGTTTCTCCTTTATGCATAAGTTTTTTGTTTTTTTTTATGTGAGTGTATATATGTGTACGTGCGGATTAACGCATATGTGTATGTAGATATGCTGCATATTATGTATGTATATGCATATTCTCCATTTGGAAGTGAGTTTTGGATAGCACGGAGGGAAAGTTTAAATTGGTAATTTAATTCAAATTGAAATATACTACCCCATTATTGATGATAAACTTATTTAAATTGGAATAACCGTTGATAATTGGGTACCTAAAAACAACCACGTTTATTTAATGAACAAAAATCAAACGAATAGATGTCAACTTAACAACCAATAAGACAAAAGTTTAGAAAAAAAGATTACTAAATATAAAACGGATTACTCTTTCAATGTACTGTCTATGAGTTTTTCCAATCGACTGTTTCATAGAAAATACCCAAAACTCCAACGAACTTCAAATTTAATTCTTCGTAGATTGTTTAGACATTTAGATTTACATCAAACCTTAACCTCTCAAATATGCCCGTTAAAGTAACGCGAATTAACTGCGTCTAAGAATTTGAATGAAACCTGTCCTCGTGGAATGTAATTTATTAGGGTTGCTGTAGCTTCTTCCTTTAATGTCGATCTTCACCCCTTACCCATCGATATCTAGAGACAAGACGCGTTAGGCTCAAGCAACGTCTAGCCGACACACAATGGGGTTAAGAATAATGTAATGAAATGGTGCACCTAAC
>OZ010572.1:10652885-10734759 GCA_963932145.1 Acanthosepion lycidas | reverse complement strand
TCCTACAACGCCCTCCAGATGACTTCGGAATCTTTTGGACGGTTTCCTTGTTGAAGTTGGCGAATAATAATTCTTGACTCAGTTCATCTTTGGTGGTATAAATTGTTTTGTTTGTCTCTCGCTCAATTTCTCCCCGCACATAATAATCAAAGGGTTGCAGTCTAGGAAGTTAGGTTGATCGATATAACGGGTGATGTAGTCTCAGAAGTAGTCTGACATGCCATGACTGCTTTCTCCTGTTTGTGTGGCATCGTGTAGAGTCCTGTTGCCAGACATAGGGTCTTCTAGCAGTCACCCTCGTGACCCAGGGCATCATTGCCTCATGAAGGCATTGATGTAGGCTTCCATGTTGAGTTTGAATACCAAATATTACAGCATTCCGTTTGTAAACGTCTCGTAGAGTGAATTGCAGCATGGAGTTTTTTTTTTCACAGACGGTGTCCAAATGAACCTACCATATAGATCAATCTACAAAATCAATAATAAACATCACACATGCGCGATATCCAAAATATAAAATGACAATTTACCCATCGCACTCCACACACACACACACACACACACACACACACACACACACACACACACACACACAAAATCCGTTTCAAGCATGGATATACAAGTGAAAGCCTCCTACAAATTTATATCGCTTGTATATCCAAATGAAGCGGTTTGAGGATAGTAGTCGTGTCTCGTGGGGGCACAGTCCTATATGTAAGGGAAACTCGGATGAGTTCCACGACGGAATTTGTGATCGAGTAACGCGATATCGAGTCCAGTATGCCACCTAGGCCCGTTGGTACAGTTGGTATGTCGTTTGTCTCATGTCGTTTGTCTCAAGTCGTAACGGTCCGGGTTTGAATTATCGATAGTGTAATGCGCACTGCTGATACAATCCCTAATATAGGACAAAGTGGCCGTTCAGTGCATTCTGTTAATTTTTTTTCTAGAAACGAGGGATTATGATATTCTCAGATTCTTCTAATAATTTCGTTCATGTATGTATGATAGAAAATATTAGGGGGATTTGATAATCATAATTTAGCGTATGGGTGTGCTTTTTTAAAAAAAATGCTATATTTATTGAGAAAGTGTTCTCAACACCAGGGAAAAACATTTGTACATATAAACAGTGCGTGGTGATAGGTTGATTTCCGACTTAAGCGATCGATAAACCATGTGTTATATATATATATATATATATATATATATATATATATATATATATATATATATATATATATATATATATATATTAAAAAAATAAGCATTAAATTAATTTCCTTGTGGAGTGTTTTTTAAACATTTAAATTATTATCAAACACGAAAAAATGTTTTTATATAATTTGCTAAATGTATACCACCCATCTTCTTCCTCCGAAAACCTTAAGTACATCTCTTTTCTCTTTACTCCCCCACCTTTTTTTTCTTTTTCCCTTTTTTCCTTCCCTTTTCACATATCAGTTCCGTTGAGTTGTCCGATTAAATACGTCAAGGTCTGATCATTAAGCCCTCCTTCTTCAATATTAAGCTTTATATTAGGTTGGGGCAAAAATAATGACATAATAATGTCGTTTTTTGACGTTAAAAAATACGTCAAAAACGACATTATTACGTCATTGTTTTTGCACCAACCTAATAATAGAAAGAAATATAAAAATAAATTTTAAAATTCTCCCTTCACTCTCTAAACTCGACCAATGTCTCTCATACCATCCCTCACCACCCTCTATGTCAACTTATATAAGCTGGCCGTCAAATGTGTAAATGTCTTATATACTGGCCGTCAAATGTGTAAATTTTCATTTCATTTTTCGTTTCACCTTTTGAATGTGATGTCTGAAGATGCAGGAAAAAATAAAATTCTCTGGTGAAATAAACTATTACAATGGAGCCTTAATGTGGTCTGTTTTTCTTATCTTAAATTATTAGCACTGAATTAACATTGAGCTCTCAGGATTTCTTCTTCCTTGGGATTATCCATACGTATTACCAAAATTTTCGTTACATATATATATATATATATATATATATATATATATATATATATATATATATATTATATACATATATACAAACACACGTGGGGCTTAATGATTAGTGGAGCATGCAAGAAATACTATTTTTTACAAAATTATAGTTACTGAGTTGTTAAATGGCCGAATTACTTCATTTTGATCATGATTGTGTTTTATTTTCGATATCCAAAAGACATAAATTCATTAAAAAAAAATAAAGGGAATTTAAAATATTCAAGCAATCCCTAAAAGAATTTAAAATATTCAAGCAATCCCTAAAAGAATTTAAAATATTCAAGCAATACCTAAAAGAAGTCACACAGAATTTTATAATCTTTTATAGATATATGGATAATCAGACTGATTCGGTTGCGCACAGACAAACATTTATTAATATATATCTGACATGATTTTCGTCCCGCATGAAGGAAACTTAGAACTGATTCTCTGCTGAGTGATATGAATAGAACCCTTACGATGGTCTCTGCTATCATATCTAACTTTGTGGTCCCAATGGTCCCGATGGTATCTCTGTAATAACCATTAAGAAATGTGCTTCTGAACTGCTTCCTGATCTCTCTGTATAATAAAAACCTCACTGCCTTCTGCTTTCCTGCCGGCTTGAAGTGATCGTCAATTGTACCAGTTTTAAGAACCCTAGGGAGTCGTACGACCCTTCCAACTATCGGTCTATTAGCCTTCTATCACTTTTTGGGAAACTTCTAGAGGTTTTAATCTATACTGAATTAGTTCCTCATCTCTCATTGGAGGGATTTTCCTCAGACAAGCAATACGGTTTTCGTTTCGCCCGGTCAACTGATTTACTAAAGATAATTGCAGACAGAGTCTATCTATTGCCTTTATGAATCTACTTTTCTGTTTCTACTTATTGCTCATTAATAATGTTTCTGTTCAAAATTCTCCATACTATGTAACCACTTGCGCGTTAGTGGCTGTAATATCTTGCTTTGGGTGAAACAGATTAAAAAAATGAGTGTGTATTACTTCAACCAGTCTGAGCAGATATTCTTTATTCAGTTTTCCCGAGTACGCGTGTCGGTAGATGTAGTACAAATGTCTATTTCAAGCATAAAAAAAGTTTGATGTAATAAAAATATCGGATTAAAATAAATCAATCAAGTTTTTAGAAATAGATATGAAAAGATTCGGATAGGTAAATTGATCGATATCAAGAGCCTGAGATATATAAATAGTATTATATATCGTACCTATGAACACTAATGGGTATGTCCCACTCCTCATAAATACGTTGGACACTATTGTAAGTTTTTTAATATGCCGTTTAATTAGTCCACCACTAGCAGTGGTTTACCTACTTCAAGCCGCTGGCGAGTATTGTATTTTGTTGATGCTGTAAAGAATACCATTTCATTTGCAACCACCGTTTTGGTTAATCCTCATTCGGTAACCTATCCTAGGTTACAACACGAAGTGTTTTCATTTCTGTTTGTTTTGATCTCCCGATCAGAACGTTGATGCCAGTTATATATCCATACATAGGATTGCACATTGTATGGGTCTTATCCCAAAACAGGGATCCAGTCGGCGTATCAACATCCCCAGCCGATAGAACGTTGAATTTTATCAGAGCTTAGATTGACATCTGCGTATTTTTGTTCTTTTTTTTTCTATGACAATTTTTCAGTGTGTTAAAATTACAACTTTGCCTCTTAGTGGCTTCATGGCCTTGATTGAGTTGAAATGATTCAAGAAAATATTATAGTATTAAACGTAAAGAATTAAAAATAAACTAGACATAATCCATTTTGCTCGCAACAGTTAAGCACTAATTCCTGGAAAATTAATATTTGTGGCAGCAAAATTTGTTTCTTACAATCGAATGTCTATTTTTTTATAATTAGTTTTTAAATTAATCTCATATTCTTTATTACTAACTCCGTATTGAATTGCTTAATTAATTCCAAATTAGATCTAATAGATAGTGTCTTTTCTCCCTGATTTCATTGTGCCTCGATGTACATATTTCCATAGATTTTTTAGTATATCCCATGTTGTTCGCTGATATGCGATAAGACGGCAGAATTGCGTTTCATATTCCTTTAGAGACGATCGTTTAAAAATAATCCTGTCTTTTTTTTTTTTAAATTATTTTTCTAATTTTGAATGCTAGTTCCGTTAAACATTTACCGAAGTCTCTATACAGTATGAACCAAAGTAAAAATAGAATTTAATTTTAAAAAATCTTGAAACCTGCATATCCCACGGTATCGCTTAATAATATGAAGTATTTGCACAGTTAAGCAAGTTTTAAGCGCTGGATTCCGTAGTAATATGAAGATCTTTAAATCGGACAGGTTTTTGATTTTAATATTATTTTTAAATGGAAATATTTTTCAATACCATAACAAATGATAGTATTAGGTTGGTGCTAAAATAATGTCGTTTTCTCAAATATGTTAATTTTATATATGATTTCTGAATTAATTCATTGATATATATAGTCTTGTTATATATCATTTTGAAGCGCGTTTTTCGCTCTATCGAATCGTGTTATTCGTTACCGTTCTCAATCTCTTCATTCATTTTTTTGCAGGCTTTTCGACAGCATGGACAAAATTCAAATCCGCACGATTTTCTTGTTCCAGTTCAAACTACACCGAAAAGCTGCCGAGACAGCTCGTGATATCAATGATGCGTTTGGCCCAGGAACCACTAACGAACGTGTGGCACAACGGTGGTTCAAGAAATTTCGAAATGGTGACGAGAGCCTCGAAGATGAAGACGGTCGCGGCCGGCCGACTGTGGTTGATAACGAATATTTGAAAGCCTTAATTGAAGCCGATCCTCGCAAAACCACACGAGAAGTTGCTGTTGAACTCGAGATCGACCACTCAACAGTCATTCGCCATTTAAAGCAAATAAGGAAGTAAAAAAAGTTGGATAAATGGGTGCCGCATGAATTGAATGATAATCAAAAAAAATCGTTGTTTTGAGGTGTCTTCTACGCTCCTTCTGCGCAACAAAAACGGCCCATTTCTCGAGTGGATTGTGACGTATGATGAGAAGTGGATCCTCTACGACAACCGGCGACGTTCGGCACAGTGGTTGGATTCCAAAGAAGCTCCACAACACTTCCCGAAGCTGAAATTGCACCAAAAAAAGGTTATGGTGACTGTTTGGTGGTCTGCGGCTGGTCTCATCCATCACAGCTTGAATCTTGAATCCGGGCGAAACGATTACGGCGGAGAAGTACTACCGAAAAATTAACGAAATGCACCAGAAGCTCCAACATATTTGCCCGAGATTGGTCAATATGTAGGGGCCAATTCTCCTCCATGACAACGCTCGCCCGCATGTTGCTCAACTGACCCTGCAGAAGCTGAACGAATTGGACTACGAGACTCTGCCTCATCCGCCATATTCACCGGACCTCTCGCCCACCGATTATCACTTTTTCAAGCATCTCTACAACTTCCTGCGCAAAAAATGCTTCAAAAGCCGAGATGATGCTGAATCGGCCTTCAATGACTTCATTGCTTCCAGACCTCCGGATTTCTATGCTAATGGGATAAATAAACTTGTTTCTCGGTGGCAAAAATGTGTCGATTCTAATGGTTCTTATTTCGATTAATAAAGTTTATTATGAAAGGACTTATGATCTTTTGAAGTTGAACGTCAAAAAACGACATTATTTTTGCACCAACCTAATATTAAAACCTTGAATAAGTTCTCGCTGTTTTCCCAGAACTGCATGCGTATAGTTTTAAACGGTAAAACATCTATAAGAAAGTAATATATGAAGCTTGGAATTCAGTGTATGTCATTTAGCCGAATTGTAAACAACTTTATTTTTCATAGCGTTAAACATGTAGGATTTAGTGCCAAAGAAAGTGTATATGCGAGGAATTTTACTGCTCCACTTTATTCAAAAGAAATCTGCAACTGAAGCACACTGAATTCTTGATGAGACCTACGGCGACCATGCTCTATCGGAAACAACATGCTTCAAAAATAATGATTTTGATATTGTAGATAAAGAACGTTCTAGCGCACCGAAAAAGTTTGAAGACGAAGAATTGGAGGCATTATCTCAAGAAGACTGATGTCAGGCGCAATCGGAACTAGCAGACTCATTAAGAGTTGGTCATACAACAGATTCGTTTGAAAGCTGTAGGATTCAAAAGCAAGGAAATTTGGCGCTGTACGAGTTGAAGCCAAGAGTCGTCGAACAGCGGAAAGAAAGGAAAGTTTTTGGCATCATATCGTGACTGGCGATGAAAATTGGATAAACTACGATAACCCTAAGCTTAGAAGATGGTTAGTAAGTCTGACCATGTATCAACAGCCGAATATCCATGGTTCGAAGGTTCTGCTCTGCATTTGGTGGGATTACCTGTAGTTTATTATGAGCTGCTCAGACCAAGCGAATCCTCCAAGGGCTACAATTGATACGTTTGAGCCGAGCGTTGAAGAAAAAAGGCCGCTATACGAACAGATACATGACAAAATGATTTTGCGGCATAACAACGCAAGGCGACATTTTGCAAAAAGGATTAAAACCTACTTGGAAACGCCTAAATGGGAAGTTCTGCCCCACACGCCGCGTAATCACCAGACATTGACCCCGTCCGATTATAACATCTTCCGATCGATGGCATATGGCATATCTGAGCAGCACTTTCATTTTTATGAAGATGCCAAAAAAATGGGTCGACTCGTGATAAGCCTCAAAAGACGTGTCGTTTTGCGACGTGGAATTCAAATGCTGCCAGAAATATGAAAAACTTAGTGGCTAGCGATGAACAAACTTTCAGTGACGTGTTTCTTAATAAGTTTTGCAAATAATACATTACTTTTCATGAAAGAATCAGCGAGAAATTATTCAAGGTTCTAATAGTATTTAAGAAAAATTACAATTTATTCAGAAAAATGTTTAAAACACATACAGACACAAACATATTATATATATATATATATATATATATATATATATATATATATATATATATATATATATATATATATATTTCCAAGAGGATAGAATCCAGGTAGAACTCAATGTCTAGGACAGAGTAAAAATATAGTAAAATATAATAAAAAGGGTTCAAACACTAATATTACATGGTTATAATTTATTACATTGGAATCGTAGTCACGATCCAATTCCTCAGACCTACAATTAAAAAAGAAAGCGGAAAATATAACTCCAAGTATAAAAAATAACATTTTAGTGAGAGAGTATGTGTGGGAGTGGGAAAAAAGTGTGAGAGGAAAATTTATGAAAGATCTAGAGAGAGGGGTAACAGAAGAAAGAAGATCAGAAAGGCCTAAAGTTGAAGGTGGGGATTAAAATTTAACAGACAGAATTTTAAAAGAGAGGTGTTAAATAACGGTTTAAATGAATAAGATACAGATAAATATGAATTATTTTTCGATGTATAATTCGCTACCGATTCGCTCAGCTAAAATTAAATTTAAAAAACAGACCCTGGAAACGTGTGTATGCATTTTTGGTGACACTACGCAAAATAAAAAACGATATGATCTAAACTTAAAATATATGTGTGTGTAAGTGTGTCTGTATTTCTCTCCATACTACTCTAACTTTAAACCATACAAATACATTCTATTCACCTTTAAACTAGCGTGTATATTTACATTAACCAAATTTATCCATTTCTGAATTGTAGCTTATACGTTCACTTATAGACACAATAAAAAAAAAAAAACTAATATTGTAAATAATCCGTATCCGAGTATTTCTATAAGCCATTTTTTAAAAATACCATTATGCTATTTTATTTTCAATGTATATCTAAATCAAACAATTGTATATATTCTATTATTTATATATAACTGTTGCGGTAGGATCCATCTAATTTGCATAGTGGAGTACCGACCATATAAATATGGTTGGTACCGGGAAGAGAGGGAAGGAATCAAGAGATTCCTCGGTGACTGTCGAACTCTCTGCATTAGCAGAGGGGAACCCGGACGAGGCTTTGCCGAAGGGCAAGGTTTCGTCCGGGGAGATTGACAGGGCCTGAACCCGTCTAGGCGGGTTCAGAAAGGCCATATTTTTGGCCGAGCCTACGGGCTCGGGGATACCCACATTAAAACGGCCTTGTGCCACATTCGATCCTCGTGGGTGGATTGATAAATATAGGAATCAAGAGATTCTGAGACCGAGAGACAGACTCTCGACGACTGTCGAACTCTCTGCATTAGCAGAGGGGAACCCGGACGAGGCTTTGCCGAAGGGCAGGGTTTCGTCCAGGGAGGTTGACAAGGCCTGAACCCGTCTAGGCGGGTTGAGAAAGGCCATATTTTTGGCCGAGCCTACGGGCTCGGGGATACCCACATTAAAACGGCCTTGTGCCACATTCGATCCTCGTGGGTGGATTGATAAATACAGGAATCAAGAGATTCAACCAGAGACTCTGCCCGACTGCGACTCAGTCAACACATTCTCCAGGAACGGTCTTCCCAGGAATATACAAAAAACTATATGTAAATATTGTATACACATTCTTGTTTCAATACATTTTGTTCTAAGTACATTTTGTGTTGCATTATTATTCCATGCATTAGTCAAGTTTCAACAATAACCCTATCTAGCTTCTGTAACCTCTTAGATTTTTCATCCGAAATGCCGAAGTAGTCGTTTGTAGATTTGTTCTACTGCATCCCTATGAATCATGTTAGCAAATTTCCAGCTTCATACTGATATCTCCACATACCTGACACTGAATTTCCATTTCCTTGATATCATGATTTCATCCTAATCTTCAATCGAAGCTCCAAGACTTTCAGTTGGTGAATTTCAAATGTAAAACCCCAAAAAGTGAACATTAAAATTTATGTTCCAGCCGAAATCCTTAGAATAGATTTGCATATTTTCCAGAATACAATCCATATAATTAAAGAAGAAATGTTGTTTCTTGAATTATAACCAAAAGTCTTGATTCATTAACTCTGCATGAGAAATGAATCTTTTAATATCCTGTCCATTCAATAGCCCTTCGTTCAAATTTATTCTCGATAATAACGTTACTGTAACACTACAATCAACTATTTACCTCATTCGAGACTCATAGCTCATCCACAACGTTGTTAATACGTTATGTAACGTTGTCAATTTCTGTATTGAAATATTCCGTATTGATCCATTGTAACATCAGAATAAGTATTGTTTGCTTAGAAAATATGTATAGACGGTATAAATTCATGAATTCGCTGGGCTCGTCAGGATATCTCTTCATATATGAACTGGCTGCTGATTGGCGTTTATATACATCACGTATATAATACGTTAAAAGATTCCTTTTCTCAGCCGTGCACCGATATTTTAGGGGTAGAGTCTCTGACTAATGCCAAGTCGGTCGAGTTTCGATCCCCGCTTGAATCAATCAGATGTCTAGCCTCGCTGATAAGCTGTCATTCAGCGAAAAAAAAAACTTTCAACATGAACTAATATATATATATATATATATATATATATATATATATATATATATATATATATGTGTGTGTGTGTGTGTGTGTGTGTATGTGTGTGTGTGTGGTTCTTTTATTTATCTAATAGCCGAGAAAAAACACACGTGGCCTGACGATTGCGTCTAGCATGGAACAGCCTGTCGCCTCAAAGGTTTCGAATGTCACCGTGGTCGAAACCAGGTGTCATTGTAAGAGATCGATCTTTCTATCCCCCCCATATATATATATATATATATATGTTGTCTGGCTTTTCTTTATGATTCTTAGTTCATGTTGAAAGTTCTTTATATATTCTTCCAGCTTTTCTGTATCGAGCCTAAATTAAATCATCGTATTATTTTCATAATGACCTTAATGTAAAATATTCATATAGTCTTTTTTGAAATGAGTTTAACATAAATACTTTTTCAATTTTATATATATATACATATATATATATATATATATATATATATATATATATATATATATATATATATATATAGTGAGAGAAACGGTGGAATATTATTATTATTGAAATACAAAATCAGTGACAGAAAAAGAAATCTGCCCACTGAAAGATACTACAGATTATAGAATTTAAGAACGTGACTAATCAAATAAACGGAATTGAATGTAATTACTTCGAACTATTGGAACGCGGATGCATGACACATGAATCTCTGGAGTGTCGTTAATAAACAACATTTGATTACTTGCTAAGCGTTAAACAGCGGTGTTAATTGCTACATATATTGCTGTGGAGAACTTCTAGACACACTTCTGATGTTTGGGCTTTTTCCAAATTAATGGTGATTCTTCAGCGTTTCCATTTGACCGTTTGGGCATTTCTTCCCCCGGAGGTTTTACTCGGTACGTGTATATTAGCTACATATCAGCTACCCTTATTGTAACATCTTGAACTATCTGAAGGGATATAAAATGTACACATCATGAAAAATTGTCAACGATTCCCTGATGATTGCGTACAAGCACATAAAACTATTTATCGTGGTCGATTAATGTACGACGGAAAGAATTTCTAAAAGAAAGAAATTATCCGTGTTGCCATATTATTATAATCTAAGAGTAGTTGCTTACTCTGTGAATTTTCTAATATACAGGGTGTGTCCCAAATTGTAGTAACAGTTTGGCTTCGTCGTCAGTTTTAATATTTATAAAAATACATTTAATTTAAAACAAAACCTGATCTTTTCAAGTCAATAAGCATTAATATTTCTTATTACTAAACATTAATCTTGTTTGCAAGTCAACAAAGTTTGCATTTCTTCTTCTTTAAAAGGGTAATTTTTGGAGACATTGTATATATATATATATATATATATATATATATATATAATCTTCGCACTTTAACCTTTGTATTTGTTTTATGTATGAATAATTCATGAATTTGTAAATTTGCACCTTTGTTGAAATTAAAATAACTGATCCAAGTACAACTTTTGGATAATAAGTGCGATATTACTGTAATTATTGAACAATATAGTTCATGCCACTTTGACGGAAAATTTACCAGTTAAAAAGAATTATCTTATCACTATATTTGTACATAAACGCAGAATTTTAACCTTAAAATTTAAATTCAAACTCAGCGTTGCGACTGCACGCTCCAAAACTATAACACACATTTCTCATAGCATTTTTCGGATTACAACCTTGTTTTTGTTTGTCCACTTATTACTGAAAGTATAAACAAGAACACAATATTTCATACCTGAGGATGTCTGTAGGAACAGACGAAAGCTTGTAAAATAAAAAGATCTAATGCGACGGAAATTTATAAAACAGGATCTTTTCATTCATAAACAGATTCGGGCTTTTTGTATATTATTGAATTGTTCGCGAAGATGGATTTCTCGCCATTTAATCATTAACCTTTGTATTTGTTTTATGTATGAATAATTCATGAATATATATATATATATATATATATATATATATATATATATATATATATATATATATATATATATATATATAAACAAATGTTTAGAGGTACAAAATTTATATATAATTTTAAAAACAAGGAATGTATTGATTTTAATTTAAAAATTTTTAAAATCATTTGAAGATTTTGGAATCGGTCTGTATAGGATTAAGGAAACCTCTCTGCCGGCAGAAGGAATTTGTAAAGTATCTTAATCTTTATTTAAACTGTCCCTCGCTTATTTATTTACACGTTATTTCCCCTTCCCTCGTTACAAGTATATACACTTGTTTGTTATTTTAGCGTGTTCCCCCTTTTTGCTCTTTCTTCTCGTTACAATTCTTTTCGTTAATTAATTATCCAACGATTACCTCCTGATGAGATGTTGGTTGAAAGGGCCTTAGAGACTTTAAAATTACAATCAATACATTCCTTGTTTTTAAAATTATATATATATATATATATATATATATATATATATAAAGGACATACTATAATTGTTCCAATGAGAGAAAAGTTTATATTTTAAAGAGAAAAGAGAAACCTCAAATGGTTATAATGTGAACTTTTTATATATTTCTATATATCATACTTTATTATCCATATTTCTTCAACAGTAGTTTCAGGTCTTGTGCTCTTCCTCAAGCGAAGTTAAGTTGGCAATAAAGCCTTAATATTTTATTTCCATTCGTAATGAATACGTTATCTTACTATATTTATATTATAGCTTTCTTTTTGCAGGTTCACAAGTTTTCATGAAAGACGCAATATATCTCTCATCAACTTTAACTTTTTTCAATAACTATTTACTGGAGATATCGTGTGTTTCTCGAATCAACTTGATAACGGACGTGACAGCAGAACCAGCAAGTGGTTCATAATTTGATTGAATTTAATTTAACAAGTAAAACCTGCCGCTTAACAGGAAAAGATCTGCTGGTACGTCTTTCTTTGAAATCGACCTTTTAGTCTTATTAATTACCAAAACATTTTAGCACGCTTTGAAACGATTCTCAACCTAGTGATACGTTCTTGTTGCGTTACTTTGAAATTTAATCAAAGGAAATTGTTACAGCATTACATATGTTTTCGCAATTTGTGATTCCTGTTTTTGAATGCAGATACCATATCGACAGATGAGATCCACAGAAATATTCTGAATGAAAATACGACTGCGCTTTTCAGATGGAAATTCTGTTTGAAGATTTGCATGTGGCGATATTCAAAGAATTTTAAGTGCGTTCCTATTCAACACTTCAATCTTCACACAATACATTGAACTTCAGCCGCACAAAACTACGAGATGAAGAGCTTCGTGAAAGATTGTGTAAAAAAAAAAACATTCGAACTGAAATGAGAATTATTCATCTAAAGCATGAACAGAACTTATCATTACAAAATATTGCTAAGATACACGCACCATATACGTATGGACACTACAGTTCAAAAGCTTCATGAAACCTTTGGTAAGTTTTTAAATTGTAAGTAGTTGCTTTCTACTTTAAATGAGAGAAATACTTTGTTAAAAAGTGATACATGATTTTTATTAGAGATTTTATTATGATAAAAAGAAATAATAAATCTTATCATTAAATTTTGCTCTCGTCAAAATATCCTTCTGTAAACTTGATTACTGCATCTCAATATTTGGGATTCGATGTAAAGGTTTCTCAACGAATACTTTTGCTAATTGATTCAATTCTATTTTCAATATGTCTAAGAACTCATTTTCTTTTTCTTTTTAATATTCTCTCAAGTTCAACGCATGTTAATTCTGGAGGTGGCTTCAAACATTTGAATTGTAGTGTATGTGTGTAGAAATTTTGTTATTTCCGTGTGCATTTGACTTCTGCATAAGTTTGTTTGAGCGTATCTTACAATGATACAAGTCACGAGATCCACTCTAGGTAGAAGATTAAAAATGATGTGTGAATTATTAATAAAAGTGAAATTATAAAAAAATGAAGATAAGACGGATAGATAACGACTATTTCACCAAAAAGTTCTTGCAGAAAAAAAAAATTGAGTGAAAAGTTCTCGTGACATTTTGGAAACGAAGAAACAAGAATGATTCGACTATGTGGACCTTGTATGATGAATCCCACCTCTAAATTTATGAACTTCTGCGACTACGGAATGGCGATCATCTGAATATTTGTCTTGGAAATAACTACAGAGTAACAATAGTCTTCAAAGTTAGCGGCATAATGGAAACATATGTATTGTAACTTAGGGAAAGTTACTGAATAGTATAATGCCACGAATGTTAGTAATGACCGATAGTACAAATACAAGAACAACAAATTTAAGATTCGCAAGCGGTGCGTAGAAGAAGTAGTCAACTGCTAGAAATGAGTCAAGTGAATTCCACAATGAATCTCCAACTGCAAACAAACATACAGTATTTACTACTGTACTAATGAGTATGAGTACATACCCATTATCGTCCGTAGGTATGTTACAACACCCACCTTTCAGCATTTACTCTGTACAGATTCAATTTTTTTTTTCTTTTTGGGTTGACTTTGATCATTTCGGTATCCCTTCTTTTACTTTTACTCCATTTTTTTCGGACTTTTATCTCCGTAGCTTTCTGAGGGATGGATACATCGAAAGTATCAAAAAGAACCTCCATAGGTTCAACCTCGTCTAGAATAGTGTTCTCTTCAGTTGAATACTTACTTTTAATTTGATTATAGTGCCTCTTGTGTAGCATTTCAGGACCTTTTTACTAGATACACCATCCTGCTAATTTTTCGAACGACAGTTCCGACTTCCCAGTATGTTTTATTTGATTGGTACATATGATAAAAAAAATTGACCAATTTTATAAAAAAAAAAAAAAAAATTCAGGTTTTTGTACCTAATGATCACGTTTTTTCTTATTGGGTATAAGTTTGTCAAAAACTGATCGTATTTTTCGAGCAAGTCATGTCCGAAGGCGCATTTCTATTCGGTGTAAACCTATACACATGTAATGATTACTGTAATGCAGAATCTGTAAATCTATCCCTGGCATTTTTAGAGCCCTCTTCTTTGGTATCCACACTCTGCCTGGCCGTTACTTCTAGGATGGTAAGGAGCAATTGTTATGTGCTCTATCACAAACATTTTGCAAAATTCCTTACATTCTTTCGATGTTAATTGAGTGCCGTTATCCGACGCAATCGAAACTGGTATCCGAACCTCGTGAACAATTCGTGTAGAAACTGAATTATTACTTGCGTGATTGTTTCGTTACATCTGAATATCTCTGGCCACTTTGAAAAACTGTCTACGAAAACTAGATAATACGTCCCATTAAGTGGGACGAAAAAGGCAACATGTGGACATGACCATGGGCGGTCAGTTTCCGGTCATGATGGTGCTTTAGCCGCCAAAGTGAAGCCTTTGCATGACTCCGCAAGACATTCAGTGTCTCTATCCATGCTACGCCAGTATACGTAACTTCTCCTCAAGCTTTTCCCTCTGGATACACCAGGATGTCCCGCATGGAATTCTTTCAGGATTCACTTTTGTAGTGCCAAAGGAACCACTACTCTTTCGCTGTGCATGATTGATTATACTCCCGAATCTGCATTAGTCCTGTATTGAAGTTTTTTCTTCATCTCAGTAATATATTTATCCTCCAACGCATTATTTTTTATAACCCCGCACAGTAATGCATAGTACGTTTTTATCTCTACTTCTGTCTGTAGAGAAGCAATAACCGTGTCTTCTAAATGTTAATTATTCCTTGGAATAAATCTGGACAATCAGTCCGCATCGCTTAATTTACACGATAGTAAGAATTCCATTTTAAAGCCGTAATTCAATAAAATGGTTTCCCATCGTAGTAACCTATTAGCCGTATGACTCGGTAATCCTTGTTTTGGACCCATAAATAGCTATGAACGATTTTTGATCTGTTTGTAGAGTAAATCATCTCCCCTGAATTAATCTATAAATTTTTTAAGGGCAAAGACAACCCCTAAACTTTTCTTCGCAATCATGCAATAATTTTACTCAGCTGGAAGAAGCGTCCTGGATGTGTGTGCAATCGGTTCGAACGAGCCGTCTTTCAGTTTATGCATAATTCAGGCTCCTATACCGTACGCACTAGCATCACTTGCTGCGATTATTTCTTTTGGGATCGTAGTGTGTCAACAACAAGTCGGCTGTTAGTATTTTTTTTTTCAAATTCTCAAATGCTTCCTGGCATCCCGTCGTCCATCTAGTGTCTTTTTTTCAAAAACTCTTTCAACGGAGCTCGCAAGCAATGCATATTTGGTACAAATACATTATAGTAACTTTCTAACCCAAGGAAACTTTATAAGGCACTGATATTTACAGAAGCTGGCATGTCATTAATAAAGCTGGTACGTGCTGGATCTGGTCTCCTGCTCTTGTCAATTATCTAAATTAAATATTTAATTTTGTCCATAATAAATGCACATTTTTCGTCTTTCAGTTAGAATGCTTAGTCCTGAATTCTTCTGGAAACTTCGAAAATATTTTTCTTGTTATCTTCAGGTTTTTCACTTTTCAGCAAAATATCGTCAAGATACGCAACTGCGAAGTCCTGTGAACTCAGCATTGTGTCCATTATTTGATGAAAAATCACTGGAGCAACCTTCATGCCGAAAGGCAAATGGTTAAATTTGTACATTCCACGATGTGAATTTATAGTCATTAAACTTGAACGTTTTTCCTCTCTACTGGAATCTGAAGATACACGTCACTTAGGTCGATCATGAAAAATATCCGACCCCCACTAAGCAGCGCAAAAACCTTTTCCGGGCCCGGAAGTATGCAATGATAACTTTTGAGCGCATTGTTTAAGTCCGTGGAAAAATCGGATACAACAACAAATACGTAAAACACATACGCGAAAACAAAAGGTGCCCCGCATCCACCAGAGAACTAACATCACTGACCACCTTACGAGGGAGGGGATGGCGAATTAAATTAAAGAAAATAGGGACAAAAAAAAAGGGGGCCAATGAGCATACACACCTTAGCTAAGTTATCTGGGAAAAAAGAAAACTAAGGATTCAAAAACGAAACCTAAAATATACCAATTTCGGGATTGTTTGTTCAAAATTCAACCCAGAAAGTATAATATCGTGATGCCTAACCGGCAACAAAATGCCACTTTAGCTTAGCCGCTTTTACTCGACACAAAAGCGCACGATTCACCCACATTTTGCTAAACTCTGATGAAGTGAGTCGCCGCTTTTCCGTTCTAATCTTGACTTTCAAGAGCACGACGGCATTCGCGATAGAAGAAGCATTCGACTTGGGGTAAACGATGGGCCACCTCCTCGCTCGAGTGCACACTTCTCAGGGATGAGCAGTTCTTACCGGCATCTTCCTTCCAGAAGTCTCCCTCCTCATCCGATTCACGACACATTCGGACAAGGAAGGCGATGTGAATCATATATTGACGAATCTCAATCCTAGACATACCAAGACCGCCTTCAGATGGATGAAGGTAACCGAACTTCCGAGATACTATAGCGGATTGCCTCCCATAAGAAAGAGAACAAGGGCCTTACTAATGAAATTAGCGTGGCATACGGAAGTGGAAGTACAGAAAGTCAGTAAAGGACAATCGAGTAGATGTGTGAAACACATACTTCCGCCCTCCCCTACAAGGAAAAAATTCCTCCGAGACCACAGATTAACTGCGATCACGGTCTTCCCTATTAACTTCGACCAATTCATATCTAGCTGGAGACCAGGACCAAACCAGAGGCCGATTATCTTGACTGGCCCATCCGTCCAGAGGAAAGGTCCGGTAAGAGAAACTCCCTTCCACGCACCCAACCACAAGCCAACAGACTTATCCCGGTTGATCTTGGCCCCTGTCACCATCTCGTAACCACTGATTCCTTTGCTGACTTCGTCAATCTCGGTTCTGCTCGACACAAGAACCGAAACGTCATCAGCATAGGTAGAATACCTGGCCGAGGTAGTAGCACCAGTCAGAGAAATTCCGCGTAAGGTAGGATTCGTCTTCCGAAGGAAAGGTTCCAACGTAAAAACGTAAAGCAAAGGCGAAAGCGGACAACCTTGACGAATAGAGCGAGACAATACGATCTTACCCCATTTACTTCCACCAGCGCAACGGGAGACGCATATAGAAAGTCCGTCCCGAAACCGGCCGCCGAAAGACAGTCTCTAGGAATCGATGTTCAATCCTGTCAAAGGCTTGGACTGATCTAAGTTGATCTAAATTTTTCTCTTTCATAGGTTCGGAAAAGTCCGAGGAAGGGCTTCGTTGACGTTTTTGGGCTTCAGTTTTTAGTGGAGAATTGAAAGGTGTTTTAACAGCTAATGGTTTAGGAGGTAATGGCGGAGCGGGGTTTTTAAGGTTGGATTTTGAAAGTGGAGAATTTTTTTTCTGTGCGGTCAATTGGTCCAAATTTCTCTTTGGTAGGTTGTGAAAAAGTCCGAGGAGGGGGTTCGTTGACATTTTTGGGCTTCAGTTTTTAGTGGTGAATTGATAGGTGTTTTAACAGGTAATGGTTTGGAAGGTAAGGCTGGAGCGCTTTTTTTTTAAGGGGGGTTTTGAAAGAGGGTAATTTTTTTCAGTGGTGTCAACTTGGAAGGGATTAGGGTTATTGTTTGCAAAATTAGGGCTGGAATCATAGAGGTCTGTTTAGAGGATGGAGACGACGGAGCTGATGTAGTTTGTCTTAGTAATCTTTCCGTGTGATGCCGATTATCCTTTAAAGCTTGTTTAAGTTGTTAAAAATTTTCCTTTTTTTCGAAGGAGGGTTCGTATTTGTGCCGCTGTTGACACAGTTTGTCCGAATAAGTGGTCGAAGAGTCGCCCTTTGAACTAGTAGAGGTAGTGGGACTGTTTGTGTCTTTTGCCGTGGGGACTTCAGTGGAGCGAGGTCCCGCTGCCCGCTCTGCCGTATGACCTTGT
Organism: Acanthosepion lycidas; assembly: GCA_963932145.1. Taxonomy (NCBI): domain Eukaryota; kingdom Metazoa; phylum Mollusca; class Cephalopoda; order Sepiida; family Sepiidae; genus Acanthosepion; species Acanthosepion lycidas. Next base: position 10,716,419 of record OZ010572.1, on the reverse strand, counting down.
TAACCATCTGACATTCCCCCTCTTCCTTCTGCGCAACGGCACTACTGGCGAGCAAAGGCTTTTCGGGGAATGAGGTCTGAGAGACAGACCCTATCGGGGGTTTGACCACACCGGTCCCGATATCTGGCATGCCCATTACAGGCGAGACGGATATAACAGACTCGGTCGCTTCTCGCACGTCGGATGCCCAATGACTATAAGTGGCATCTTCTGGCCCGCTATATACAGACAGTTGGGGATGGAGGTGAAGACTTTCCGTTCTATCATGATTTCGAAACTCCATCCCTCGGTCAAATCCTCAGAGGAAGCACTGAGTATCTGCCCAAATTGTAACAGATAAGCGCCCAAGTGCTCCCCGACGATCTCAGGAGGACCCGCACATACTGATACTTGTTCCTCCGCCTGCCTTCATATTCCGTACGCAGAATAAGGTCTTTTGTGATTAGATCCCGACTTGGAGCGGCTTCACAGTCGGCAGGCGTGGGTAACAGTACGTCCAAAATAAAGTAAACCTTACCTTTGATCAACCTCTGAGTTTTGATCCCCAGAGAAATCAATGACTTAATTACAGTGTCTTTTGTGGAGTGAGACATTTTACGCGAACGCTTGTCTACCACAATTCTGACAATTCTTTTTCAACTCTCTTTAATTCCGCGGGATTTGCTGGCACCAGAAGTACGTAAGCTTTGGCTTTCTTAAGGAACTCCGTGATGTTGATCTGCTTGATCAACATCACGGAGTTCCTCGAGATAGCGAAAGCTTAGTTCGGGACGTCCAGCATAAAGACGTCTCTCCGACCACTACATTTTCGTCTTTAGATTTGTCTTCATTATCTGGATTTGTCGAATTTGGTAAATTTTGACCGTTATCGACCTCCATAGATTCATCGGGTTTCGTCTAATTTTCAGTATTTTATTATTTGCTACCATACTATTGCCGGAAATCTCCGCATCAACCTCATGCTGTTGGCTTTTTATTCTCGTCGACCAAATTTTTCTCCATAACTTCATCCTTTTTATTTTCATGATCCTTTTCGGATGGATCTTTTTTTTGCTTTTGGTGCCGAAAATATTTTTACGGACTATATTAAAAAATTGGGGGTGGGGGTTCTTAAATGAACAGAAACAAAAGAAACAGTAAAACTTTTCAGACAAATTAAGGACTCGACAAGAAAAACGAGAACAATTGGTCGCAAACAAACGAAAAAATAAATATACACAAAATTAGGACGGAAAGCAACAATTCAAACGAAAAAAAAAACGTTATACAAACGAAGACCCCCAATAAATTACAAAATTAAGGTAAACTATAAGGAAAGAACTTTAAACAACAATAAACCTTTTTTGAACTAAATATAAAAGTAAAAAGGACAAGCTACAAACACAAATACGAAACAAACAATACGTAATAACTAAATAAAAATTCAATATGGCTGCCTTAAAAGTAAAGGTTCGCCGATAAATGAAATACGAAAACAAAAGCAGACAAGTTAATCTAAATAAACACAAAAAATTAGAACAAATATGAAAACAGAAGGATTAAATTAATAAAACACAGAACTCTTAACGGATATCCCAAATGAAAAACAAACAAAGAACAATGTAACACGTAATAAATAACACATAATAAATGTACAAAGAAAAATAAAGTCGGACGACAAGAGAAGTATTAACAAGCAGAAAAATAAACAGATAAACTCTGGGACTGGGGTATAGAAAATCAAAAACGAATAAATAACTTAAAAAGGAGACTTTAACGTAAAAATTAAATAAATCAGAACTTAAGTAAAACGGAATTTGTTGAACAAAAAGACTTTCCTAGAGTGGCAATAAAGACGGTCTTATCAACTCTGGTAAGGACTTCAACGCTGTCCGAATCTCCGACTGCAGACCAACATACAATATTTACTACTGCATTTATGGGATGGGCACATACCCATTATCATCCGTATGTAGGGTACAGCAATAAGCCATCCTCAAAAGAAAATTGTAAAATTTCTCAAGTCCTATCTATTGAATCAAGGGTAAAAATTAAGGATTCACAAAAGCCTCTAATTGCATATTAAGTTTTATATACTTACATATTTATCTATTTAGGATGAAATGTTTGCTGGGGTATTCATCTACAAAACTGAGTAGTCGGGATGCTGAAAGTAACACCAATCAGCTAAGAGAAAAACTTTATATTTATATTAATTCTAACTACCTGGCTAGAAAATATATATGGCTATATATAGAAAATATATATGGCTAGAAAATAGGAAATCAAAATAGCAACAATTGAAAGAAAAGAGGAAAAAGAGAGAAAAGTTTAATGAGTGTGTGTACGACAGCAAATATGTTTTCGAAACTTCGCCACCTAAAATTGTATAAAAACACGGGTTTGAAAATAATGTATATGTATAAAAGAAACAGGATAGATCTCTACAACTATCGATGATCCTACTGGTGAGCGACTGCTATTGGAATCATGAAATTATTCGGTGATTCTTTCAAAGTGTATTTTATATAATAAGGGAAATATCATTGACTAGCAATGCTAGGATATTTTGATATTTAAGACGACTGAAAAAATTTGCAATCAAATTCGGCATAGCATGACATATGTTTTAAAGAAACAAGAGGAAAGCGTCCACAAATACAACTTTTAATAAAAAACAAACATTTGAAACTGAATAAACTTCTTACCAAACAAAGACATCTTACGAATTCTCTCGAACTACAATCTCATTAGCGAATAAAATCTGAAACCTGTCAGCAGAAAACTAAATTCGATCTTTAAAGAAAAAAAGAAGACTGAAATAGAAACACTGTTGCAATCAATTAAAAATAGAAAAAAAGAGATTACAGCCCATCGTAATTTACGTGATCTGTTCAAGACTGAAGCTATAAAAATCCGGTCTCATGATAATAAACAAAATTCTGCCTTAGACAAGAAACTGAAAATAGCTGCTAAAGAACATTGTTCAAATAGATAGATTATAATTAGAAAAACTGATTGATACAGCATGTACGTAATTCTACACTGACAGGACTGATATTGACACACGGCCGACATTCAAGAGATTAAATCTCGCGCGATTGGGAAATAATACGAAGCAAACTTGATTCCCAAGTAATAATATTAAAGTTATCAACTCATGGGGACTCTTATAAACCTTAACGAATGGTAATTTCTATATATATATATATATATATATATATATATATATATATATATATATATGTATATATATATATATATATATGGGAAATTAAATAAATCCTTTGCTATATTCTCCAAGTGGATATAAAATATTAAAACTGATCCACCAAAAGAGCTCTATGTATTTATTATATCAGAGCCAAAAATTAGGACAAAATAAAATCCAAAATTACCTCATATGGGGAATAGGCTTATTTCAACCCACGAAAACTTCGTCAGTCTTATCCGTCCCCACTGTAGACTAATTTTGTGTCGGAATTAGAAATTTCACTGTGGTAGCTGCTACAAAAAAAATAACCTCATCTAAATAATTTAAGTTTTTTTTTTAACAACACCCTTTTGGTTCCTCTCTTACTTTCAAATATATACTTTATTCTTCATATAACCCCAGTTTTATATCATAAGGCTAATATCCAGTTTTAATTATATAATATTTCCGCCCCGACTCCTGACAACTCGTGCCTCGTGTCTCGTGCCTTTCGTCTGATTAGAACATTGAGATCGATAAATTCTTTATTAGTTTTTCGACGATTTTTATTTATTTATTTTTTGTAGCAGCTGCCACAGTTAAATTTCTAAATTCCTTAGTATATGATATTTTTCTGTAAGTAGCTGCCGTTTAAGGGATATTTGTTCTTTGCTCTATAGTTAAAGGTGGGTTTGATTGTGCAGATCTTTTGTTGGTTGTTTCCTGAAATGTTTTTATTATGTGTAGCGTTGTCGGTAGCTGATTCTTACGGTGTTTTTGTTGAATATCTTGTGGAGCGTGCTTGTTGGGGAGACGTTTTTGTGTATGAGTTAAATAAAATAAATTGTTAAGAAAGATTGAATGAGCCAACATTCTTCATAGCAGACCTAGAAATTGATTCAATGTTATACTCTCACTTCATGGTGATGGAAAACGTTAGACAGAGAAGGAACAAAAAATCGCTCTCTTGAAGGTTTGTATCAACCATGTTGATGGAAGTCAAAAGAGATCTGTAAGACAACTAAAAGAGATCTGTAAGACAACTAAAAGAAATTAGTTTCGGCTTGGAGGCTTTAAAATTAAGAAGTCAATTTTTTTTTGTCAAGGTTAATAGATCAAAATACATTTTTAAAATCAGTTATAAATTTGACCCTATTGAACTTCTCAGATTTACTATTAGGACAGAAAAAAAATTATCAGCTACATAGATACCGTTTCGAGAAGTGATGACATCGGGAAGATACTTGATGAAAATTAGGCACAATGTTGGTCCAAAGATATAGACTGGGACGACACCCACATGAATTTAAAAAGAGTCAGAAGAATGATCGTTCAAAATGGCATTCATTTCGCGATTTGAGATGATTTAATCAAAATCACCCATTCGCCCTTACATGGAGTATTGCTGCCATATATGATCTGAAGCCCCTTCTGTTCGTCTCAAGGTCCTTGATAAAATCTAGTGACGGATATGCAATGTAACTGACCCTGATCTGGCATCTCGTCTGCAGTAGCTCTGTTACAGACCTGCAGTCGCCTCCTTCTTGACAAATACTTTCACGGTAACTGCTCTGATGAGCTGCTTTCTCTGGTTCCCAGACTTCACAAATTTAAGCGTTCTACTCGGCTGGCATTTCGCTCACACCCTTTCACCGTCGGAACTGTTAAATGTAGCCGTCTCTTCTACTCCAATAGCTTCATATCTCACACCTCTCGCCTGTGGAACTCTCTCCACTTTTCTTGTTTCCCTGATATCTATAATCTCCAAGTATTCAAATGTAATGTCAATTGACGTCTCCAGATACCTTGATCTATCCCCTATCCTTTTCTTCATCCTTCCCTCTGTCGCTACTCTTTGCTCTCGCTCCAACTCTCTGTAACCCGTTACGTGATACTGGCTTCCCGCCTTGCTCGGGTGAAACGCTTAAAAAAAAAAAAATAAAAAAAATCATTCAGAAGCACCATAACCTTTCAACTGAAAGATCCTTCCAGATCTGATGCTTACTTAATTCAGATTTCAGCTGAGCCTCTCGGACTTTACTTAGAAAAGAATTTGCCTATTATTATTACCATTTTCAGTTTAACGTATCCGGGTTTTCTTATTTTCCTCTTGTGAAAATTTTGCTTCGATATATTCTAACCTGTCTCGTGACTATCTTACATCACTTGATTATTTTGATCTTATTAAGGAGGTTTAGAAAGTGAAACAAATCTCTCCAGGTCACCATACATCAAAAGAAAGCATGTAAAAACTACATAAAACTTAAACATAAAGAGAAGCTATATGACAATTAGTAAGGAGAACAGATTTTCTTCATAATGTCCCCTAACAAATAAATGAAATTATCACCCAAACTAGTAAATCTTTGGCTTAGTACTTTAGCTTAAATGTAATAAAACAGAAAGTATGTTCCTCTCATCGCTTATCCGTTCGAAATCTTGACTCCATTGCAGGATAAAAAAGCAATTAACCTTCCCTATTGGCATTAGCAGGGACATGGAGATTAGGAGGGGAAAAAGGTGGCTGCTGTTCATGATTTTGAATAGTGGTATTGTGGCATGATCGCATCTGCAGTGAAATAGTCAGTTAACTCTATAAAAATTATGGCATTGTGCATCTGGTGTTTAAATCACATACAACAAGTTGTATTGAAAAGAAAAAAATATATTTCTGTCAAAAAATTATGGCATTGTGTATCTGGTGTTTTAATCACATGTAACAAGTTGTACTGAAAAGAAAAAAAATAATTCTGTCAAAAATTATGGCAGTGTGCTTCTAGTGTTCAAATGACATACATACAAGTTGTATTGAAAAGAAAAAATATGTATTTCTGTCAAAAATTATGACATTGTGCATCTGGTGTTTAAATCACATGCAACAAGTTGTACTGAAAAGAAAGAAAAATATTTCTTTTAAAAGGTAATATTAACGCGAAGAGTTTCACAAGGATTACAGTAGATCGGTTAATCGATTTTTGTGGCTTCAGATTTTTTAAAAAGATGATAACATGTTGAGATGAAATGCGAACTGTACACAAAATAATCGTTCCCAATAAAGCGCGCCTGGGAGTAGAAAATGTTTCAAATAAAAGGAAATATTTACTTCAGTTACTCTTACACATTTACGCGAACCTCACATGAATGTAACGAAATGTCTCATATAAAATAAACCTGACAGGGTTAAACAAAGCCCTGTGGATGACAGTATCTATGCTCCTGAAAAATTTATTTCGGTTGAAATCTTTGTGGAGGAAATGTGGGTTTGTAAACAGTGACTATTACAGCTAATAATACATGATTCTTTGGTAAATCGAATTGAGTTCTCTCATTCACTGTGTGTTTATCTAAAATTGAATACACTGATTATCAACTTCATCCCTACCGTGCGTCAACGGCTTAGTGGTAGAATCCCCGATGAACACCAATTCAGTCGAGTTTCGATGCTAGCTAGAGGCAACCGGAGGTCTAGCAAGACTGATGAGCTCTGATACAGCGAAACACTCTGTCTGTGGATGACAATATATATATATATATATATATATATATATATATATATATATATATCGTCATACCCAGGACATTACATGGTGGTTCCATGCTTCTCAAAAGCTCATTGAAAAACGAGGCGAGAAGTAACTGAGCAGTAAGAAACATTAGAACTGGAGGAGATATCTATAGAAGTGGGAGGAGAACAGTTCACCCACCTAGATTAAAGAAAGCTTTCAGTTCGGAATTCCCTGTACGCTAGCCGTATCAACATACACCGGATGAAGGCTGGGATCACAACGGCCGAAACGTTGAGATAATAACATTAATGATGAAGATATTAGTCCGAATGTAAACAGGGTAAATAAAGATGCATTCTGTTACAGGAAAGTCAAATCTATATTTATTTTCAACCACTATTTTGATTAGCCGATAAAATCTTAAAACAATGATATAAAACATTAATTCCTCATAGAATTATCCATCAGTTTCTTTGACAGTTAGCGGATTATTACTGGTAATCATATATTTTGGAATAAGTTCCCAATAAATCTTAAACTCGTCTGCTAGACAATGACTGATTTGTGTGTGTGTCTATATATATATATATATATATATATATATATATATATATATATATATATATATATATATCTATATATATATAGATATATGTAACCAAGTATAGAATTGGTGTATACAGAATATATTCCAGTAACCACCAAATACTATTCTTAGAAGTGTGTTCAATACAGTGTAGAGCAAATATAATCATTTATTCGAAATTTATAACATAAAAATGTTATAAAATCTCTACAAAAAAAGCCATTTTGTTTCATCATATTTTGTGTCTTCTCAAATGATGGTGTAGACAAAACCATCACTTGAGAAGACACTGGAAGTTTTGAATCAAAATGGCTATTTTTGTAGTGATTTTATAATATTTTTATGTTATAATTTTCGAATAAATGATTATATATATATATATATATATATATATATATATATATATATATATATATATATATATATATATATATATATATATATATATATATATATATAATCATTTATTCGAAAATTATAACATAAAAATGTTAAAAAATTATAAGTATATATAATCATTTATTCGAAAATTATAAGATAAAAAAATTATAAAATCACTTTTATAACATTTTTGTGTTATAATTTTCGAATAAATGATCATATATATAGACATATATATATATATATATATATATATATATATAAATATATATATATATATATATATATATATATTTATATATATATTCATTTATTCGAAAATTATAACCTAAAATGCTATAAAATTATATATATATATATATGTATATAATCATTTATTCGAAAATAAATAATTTTCGAATAAATATATATATATATATATATATATATATATATACATAATCATTTATTCGAAAATTATAACATGAAAATTTTATAAAATCACTTTTATAACATTTTTGTGTTATAATTTTCCAATAAATGATTATATATATATATATATATATATATATATATATATATATATATATATATATATATATATATATATTTGTTTATTCGAAAATAAATCATTTTCGAATAAATGATTATATATATATATATATATATATATATATATATTAATTTGTTTATTCGAAAATAAATAATTTTCGAATAAATGATTATATATATATATATATATATATATATATATATATATGTATTATATATAAAATCATTTATAACTACAAAAATAGCCATATATATATATATATATATATATATATATATATATATATATATATATATATATATATATGGCTATCATTATTATCGAAATTAATATATATATTAAGAAATGGACAAAGTCAGACAATTTTTATGTTTAACGTTCTTTTTATAGTTACAAGTATTTAAGTAAATGCTCTGTTTATAATAAACAATATTAAATAACATTTACCGACCTGAATGTCATGTTGAATTGATAATGTTAATTATATTTTATGAATATGTCCTGAAGATGGCTTATTAGACCGAAACGTCCGACGTTGACATTATATTAACATTAAAACATCTTAATTGCATATAAGGATTTTTGTTTGTTTTTTCCGTATATTTTTCTTCATATATATATATATATATATATATATATATATATATATATAGAGAGAGAGAGAGAGAGAGAGAGAGAAGAGAGAGAGAGAGAGTGAGAGTGAGATCCAATTTTCCGAAAGCATTACTGACCTTCTTGATTGGGAGGGTGATTTCATCAGCCAGGGTTTTTGTCTTCTTATTTACAGTAATTCCTAAATACGGCAACTTTCCCATAACCTACAATTTATGGCCATACACATAGATACTTGGCTCAGAGTAGGCTTTACCTGGAGTAGTTGACTACTTGACGACGGGGTTTTTCCCAATCTGAACCAATGCGCTAATACTGTCGTTAAGTAATCCATAAGATGTCACTCTGGAAATGAACAACAATATCACAGTCGTTAGCGTGCAGGAAATTGTGTATTAATAATGAGAAAAACCTTGTTTAGACAGAAGATATGTCTAATATTGAACATATTATCCGTTGTTCAATATTTGATGCAGATCATATGTCACCAGCCTTTAAGGAGCATTAAGAAAACCACATTAAATTAAAACGTGAACAGAGCCGTCGCTTTCATATCCCGTTACTTTAAAACATTTACAACTAAGATCAGATCAGAGAGCTTACCGCCTGCGTTGCTTTCATTCATTCATAGAATTCTCTAAGAACAAAGACAAACTCATCAGGACATCCAAGCTCTTTCAGTCTTCCATAAGGAACTTCCGTTCACAGAATCGTAGACATTGTTAAATCAACGAAGTCTTTAAAAAAAGTTCATTATTTGCACAATGCATTTCTCCTTACAATTGCATTGCCTTACAGAAAAATTATTTCTCTCGTCGATATAACATGTCTAAAATCACACTGTGATTCAGGAAGCGTTTGAACAGATTACTGAAATGTCCATCCAGCAGGATCGTAAACAACGATTTGCCAACAACGGTGAGAAGGGATATCTCCTGGTAATTTTCAAAGTCAAATTTACGTAGTTAATACTCACAATCATCCCTCTCCTTATAGGGAAAAATATCAGAGTGTCTTTCCAATCTTCTGGTACAACTACTTTTGGTTTAAGTTAATAGTTAATGAAACATTCACTTCTACATTTCAAGATCTCAGCAAAAATATCATACATACTATGCTATTTAGAACTATTAAGTTTTTTTTTCTACCATTTTGACATCCCCCAAGAAAGAAATTCCTGCTATATGTTCTCTGACTATGAGTATAACCCGTCTTCGAAAGGGTCTTTCATTACTGGGATTTTTTGAAGTCATTGAAGCAGTTTAAGTTTAAAGTCAGCCCACCTAAAAATCAATATTAGTAACAACAATTGGGTGCAACTGAGACACATCGCCAAATGGGGGGGGAACAATTTGAATGTTGGGGGTGGGGCTGAAAAGGGCCGTTTTTGCGTTTTTTATCTTATTTCAGCTTCACGCGCAGCAACAATTGAAGAGGCCTTTCTGCGCAGCCGTTGATTCATATGATCATCATTATCAGCTTGGCGCGCTGAACGATTCGGATGAAAACTGAGGGATCGCATAAACGACATCCGATCACGCGCGCGCACACACACACAAATATTCTGATAATTATAGATATAATGTTATTGTAATAATTTATACTATTTATTTTTATTAAACTTTTTATACAAGATATATATAAATGTATATATATATATATATATATATATATATATAAATATATATATATATGTGTGTGTATATATATATATATGTATATATATATATATATGTATATATGTATATATATATATATATATATATATATATATATATGAACACAGTAAATAGTAACAAGTTACTGAGAGTTATAATGGACAGGAAGTAGTGGAGAACCATTATCGCTAACAATTTGAACTGAAACCCGGCACTAAAAAAATTATCTATCAAACAAAATATTTATTCGAAATCGGATGAAAACTGTAGAAAAGCCTAAACAATATCCGATCACACACACACACACATATATACATACATACATACATACACATTTTTAGAATTATAGATATAGATAATGTTGTTGTAATAATTTTAACTATTTTTATTAAAGTTTATATGAAAGATATATATCCATGAACAGATATTAAATAGTAAAACGTGCCGACAATTTGGACACAAAACCGGCACTGAAGAGTTATCTATCAAACAAAAATATTTAAACGAAATCGGATGAAAACTGTGGAAACGCATAAAAACATCCGATCACACACACACACATACATAGATACACACATTTTGAATATTATACATATAGATGATATTGCAGGGAATCAATTGAACAAGCTCGTTATTAAATTGGGACGGCCTTGTTAAAGGTGTTCTTACCACCTCACAAGACTGTCATTTGAATTCAGAGATCGTAAAGGTGCTATCGGAGAAAAAGTCGAAAATCTAAAGTATCAGTAAGAAGATTTGCAGCATTAGAATCAGAAGCAGATTCAATGTCATCTGTTTTATTATATTTTTTTTATTATTCCATCACGTGTCTTGTATGTTATAAAGCCTGTGTTGTACATGGCATCAAAAGCTTTGTACAAAATTTCATTGATATTCATTTCGGGTTCTCCTATTGTTAACCGTATATTCTTTACATTTAATATTATCAGAATCACTTCATTATTTTCATCAAAACAGTATTGTTGTTTTCTTTCCACTAAACCTTTGGAAAGCTAATAAACAGATGTTATAAACAACAACGGATAAGAAGTTGTGGAGAGCTATTAGAGTTCCGTTTTGAACAGCAAGGGCACTTTAAAGAAAAGTCTGACCATCATTATTTATTTCCGATATGTTTTGTTTACTAACGACAGGGGACCGATGGCTTGAATTGTTTAGCTACAAATCAAATAAAATGAAAATGAAAAAGAAATACAAAATTAATGATGTTTTTTCGCTAAACAAATTTCTTGAACAAGTTAATCTGATTTTACTTATATATTTTTACATTGCTGTTTGTTGGTTTAATTTTTCCCATTGATTTTATTTAAAAAATTTTTTTTTTGTCGTTTTTTTAAAATTATACCTTTGTCTTTTATTTTGTTAAACAAAATTATTTTCCTTATTGATCGAGGTAGACTGATATTAAATTTGCTTTTGTTAGTTTTACTGCCTTTTTTAATTTAATTTAATTTTTTTAATTTTAATTTTTTCTTTTTTTTTCTTTTGTTCATTTTTAAAATTTACATTTTTGTTTTATTTTAATTAAAACACTCGATAACATCAGAAAAACAGGTGTGAAAAGCTAAAGTTTCATTCGAATTATCTCACATTCTCTTCCGCTGACTCAGGTTTTTATTTGTTATTTTCTCTTGGTTGCTTTCATTTTTGACGAGGCAGACATTTTTCACATTTCCGTATATAATCTCGGATAATTCTGAATAAAAGAAAACATTCAACTCATGTCCTGAAAGGCCAAAACATCGATGCAACAATAGGCTGGAAAACGTCCTCCTCCACTCGTAAAAATAAGCTCAAACCGATCACATATGAGGGACTTGGCAGGTAACGAAGTAATGGTAGCAGCATGGCAGTGGGACGTGCACACATTTTTAGAATTGACTTAATGGGAAGAACTTCAATTCTCTAGAAGCCTATTAAAAAATGGAACTATATGGCTGCATAAATCTATATAAAAATACCTAGGGCCACTTCAATGTGGTGTAGTGGTTAGCAAGATTGTCTCGCTAGATCATTTTACAAGTGAGTTCGATACTCACTGAGTGCTCCATACATGTGCCACATCTAAGCGACGCTTGGAAAATGTCGATACTAAAACATTTTAAAACGCTAGGAAACTGTATTCTGAGCCGACACGCGCGTGCGCATATATATATATATATATATATATATATATATATATATATATAAATATAGTGCAGTTCAATTTATATTACAATGAATAATTCATACACAAAGTAGATTCGTAAAGTTAATGATATAAAATGGCGAAATCCTTTCGCAAACAAAATTATAAATTTGCATTAACCTACGAACCACTTTTTGTATGAATGATTTATTCTAATATATATATATATATATATATATATATATATATATATATATATATATATATATATATATATATGAAAATAAAAGGAATATTTACTTTAACAACGCGTTTCGTTCCTGGCGGAACATTATCAGTGTATATATCTTGGCCTTAATAAAGTTCCTCAGGCACGAAACAACGCGATCGTACAGTGAGTTTTTCCTTTTGCATTTTGATATTAACTTTACGGATATTTTTTTATTTATATCTGAAATTTTTATGCACACACACACACATGCATACACACACAAACACACACACATGAAAATCTTATGTATGAATATATGTAAATCAAAATTGAAAAAAGTTCCAATGACAATCCTGTTAGATAAAACGTTTTGGTCAATAGGATAAAACGTTTTGGTCAATAGGTTATGATACGACAATAAAGAAGAGATAATGTGTCGCTGGAATGTCACAAAAGTGTCACGAGCTTATAGCAGCAATATGTCTATTCTAGACAAGGAACAGTGGTATATGAAAATTGCAGCCGCCCACAGAAAGAGATAGCGACTATCAATGACAGTAACAACACACCGAGCGGGTAATTTCCTTCAAATAACAACCTATTTTTGTGCTGGTATCAGTAAAACTTAAAATGCAGACGGATAAAATTTCTAGGGCATATACTGAAGAAAGAGGGTAGCGAAACATCTGGGATGCATGATGAAAAAAGAGGAGTGAGAAAGTTTAACAGAAATTTTAATATTCACTGTAAATACTGAAAGAAATAGGACAAAATGAAACTGATTAAATTTCCCAGGGAGTTTGTGTAAATAGATATCAGAGCGGAAATTAAGAGTGACGGTACAAATGAAATACTGCTTTGAAGTATAATAGGCGAGAAGTTGTGGAGAGCTATTTTCGCCAACGTCCTGGATGGACACGGCATATAATGAAAGAACACTCTCTCCATCAAATGAATGTATATTATGAATTACATTTCCTGTGGTTTAATCGACTACCGAGTTTCAGTGATTGACGATACAGCATCGCTTGTCTCCGCTAAGCAAAAAGGCATCACAAGTAAACCGTGGAAGAATAATGACAGACTCGTCATGCTTTTTTTGTTTCAAGCTCACAATGAAGTGGAGGAGATTTTGTGATATTGTGAAACAACAGTATCTTTTGAGTGCTGTGCAAGCTGTCATCGGTTCTGAATTTTTAAAATCATTTCACACCCAAGCAAGGTGATAAAGTCTCTGAGATGCAAGTGAATATTGAGTATTAGAGAATATGAGAAAAATAAAACATTAATGAGATCGAACAATAAAAGAAGACGAATAAAGAAGACGAAAGACAACGATTGACAGTGTATTTAAATATTTAAAGATCAAAGATGACTGTAACGCAAGATGCAGGAAGAGAATTCCACAAGAGAATAGTGCGAGTAGATTAACGGTTAGCATTCAAAAGTGACGTAATACTCAAATGGATAAACTTGTTCGGATATCAGATGTCTTTATCAGGACACACATTATTGAAGAACTTGTTGATTTTAGTAAAAAGAGAAGACATGAAAGAAAACGACATTACTGAAATGTCTATCTTCATTTACTGACAATGAATACTGATTACAACAGAATTCATTGTATTCTTCTGTATATTGCGTATTGTAAACCTGTTATGAAAGAGCCATCTGTTGTACAGAGTTATTTGCGTGTATTTGTTGCTACAAGCATTAGCTGAACTTTACTGGAAGGCAGTATAGATCAGTTTAACATTAGTAATAATATTAGTAAGGAATTGGGAGAGGAGGTTGCTAACAACGACTGCCGAGGATGGAAACGTATTTTCTAGCGGGCAATGAATGACTTTCCTTCGCACTGAGAAGCCATTTCAAACAATATCTTATGCTTGATCAATTGAGAAATAGGTTTTTAACACCTTGTAAAGAGATACATAAGTTGATAAAAAAGACCAGAAATAGACAGATAGATAGATAGATAGATAGACAGATAGATATTCCAGAATAGATCTGTTTTTGACACCATCAACTTCCTGAAATCAAGCGTTTTTTTCGTAACAAATACACATTTGATATAGTTATATAATATTATAATTCACGAAACAATATAATTTATACAGCTACCATAAACTCCAGCCAATATTTTCTTTATTAAAGACTCTCAGAAAAGAAGACAGTAGATACATTAAAAAAAAACACAGATTTTCACTTAAATATGTCTATCCTTTAAATATAGCATTTATCGCAATAAGAAACAAATATGTACATATAAATATGTAATGACAAAAGTGCGCACGTGTAGGCTTCAAGAAACCTTTATTCAACTGGGAATACAAAGTTCGCGCATAGTGTCCTTTTATAGTCCCAATAAACGGAAATCGCTCTCTCAAAGAGGAGAGTAACAAAGCAAGGAAAAACCACTCTTGATTATTCATAGCAGCGTATATGATGGGAAGAAACGTTAGTTACCTGACCTTCAAAAAATTTGACTATAAAAGAGATGGTCGAACATTATTTATAAGATTATTCAATTTGAATTGCTTCACTGCAACTTTATACTTTTGTCTGTTTTTATATACAACGTATAATCGTAACATCCATCAGTAAGTCATCCACAATTTTACTATCAAATTTTGATCCTTTTCTGAAAATATATTTCTTTTCTTTGCTTTAAATGAAAATCCCAAATTAAATATACACAATATGTAAGCAGATGCGATGAATAAATATTTTGTTTCTAATTCTTCTCAGCGATCTAAAAACAAAGAGGCCAATAAAACAAATCTGTGCAGATATATATTGACGCTTATGGGAAGAAATTACTGAAACCATTCATATTAATATTTCTGACACCCTGTAACGACACACAAGTATAAATATAAAATAAGATGAAGATTTTCTCCTCTAATAAAATGGATTTTTAAGACTATCCGACATGTACACGCCTTAGCTAATCATATTTAACTAAAGCTACTTCTACGAAAAGACACACACACTCTCTCTCTCTCGAATCTACCTATAATGAATGTGTTGCTAGTCAACAGTTTATGTGATTGATCATCTAAGCACAATGCCACGTATCGGGCACCTCAATTTCGCGACAGAAGACTGAGTATAATTTGGCCAAAGGCAAGGCATATAGGAAAGGAAATAAATCACAGAGTGCTTTCATGGTTTCGTTTAATTACTTAAGGTAAATTGTACCTGAGTTGAAGCAATGGAGAGAAAGAAATCTTCAACGCTCGTGTAGTATCGAATGAAAGTAACCAAAGGTAATTTCTACAGAAGGAAGAATATTATATTTTAAAATCAATACATATAGCCTCCTTTTTTCAGATTCAATATTTGTAAAAAAAAAACAAAAAAAAAACAAAAAACATTTTGCACTCCGAAGATTTCGCACGTTTAAGTATTTTCCGGCTATATACTGATTGAAGCTTATATTTATTGGAAGGTATTCCAAAATCTCTGGATGGATATGATAGTTAGTTCGTCTAGTATAACTCTAAAGAAATGTGTTAATGCTTAGAACAGGTAAGATAACAATCTTTTGGAAGCAGCTACCGTAATTATTAATGAATATATTAGGTTGTTGCAAAAATAATGTCATTTTCTCACATATGTTACTATGTGAGAAAACGACATTATTTTTGCACCAACCTAATATTCCAGAAGGAGTAAAAATACGAGGTCGAAAGGTGATAAAGGAATTAGAAAAATAGAACTCTTTTTGATTATTTTTCTTCCTTCATCGCTTATTTACGTAATATCATTTTTCTTACCAGGTTCTTTGTTTTCTATTTTCCCTGTTTGTTTGAATAACTACTGTTTTTTAGTATTCTATTTCAATATATTACTGAATTTTTATTATTTCTATTTCACTGTATTTATAGTATATCGAACGATTTTTCTCCTTCAGAAATAATACAAGTATAATGCCTTTTTGCTTACGTAAATCTTTTCTTTGACTTTCAGATAGAACTTTTGTTGGCGTATCTTTCTTTTCTCTTATATTTATGTCGAAATTATTTATTTTCCCGTTTGTCTTTCTTAAATATTTGCTTTTATTCAAACTTTCATAATTTAAATGGCTTTCTGCTAACTGATCTTTTCCTTTGCCTTTGTTTTGTTTTCTCTTCCCGTTCGCTTGCTTGATTGTTTTTGCTTCTTCATTTATCATTTCTTTTCCTATCTTATTTGCTTAACTTTCTGCCTTTCTTGATATTTACAATTGTTTACTTGTCACGTGGTTTGCCGTCTTCTTATTCGTATCCCGTTCATTGTATTTGTTTGTATTTTTGGTTCGTTTATATTTTTTCCTTCTAGCAGTATTTCTTATTTTTCTGCATTTTTTCTTCTTGCCTGCTTTATACCAGATTTCCATATTCGCCTTCTACCTTTCTTTATAGTTTGATATATTTCTGCTTGACTTATTTCTCGCCTAACTTTTCTGAATTTCTTCAGTATTTCCTTAAATCGTGTTTCTTAGTTTGCCAATTATCAATACATTTTGATGTCTCTTTCAGCTTTTCTTTGTCATTTGAATTCGTTTCGCCTTTCTTCAGTTATTTTCTTCCTATTTTTGTTTATTCTTTCAGTCTTTATTTTCTTTTTTCTGTCATTCATAAGTCTCTTGACCCTTTTCTTCTTTTTTCGTTCTTTTTCTTTTTGAGTTTCTTGCTTCTGCCTTACAATATACTCTTCTTTCTATTTGTGATGTGGCATTTCATTCTATTTTCTTCATGTTTATTACGCTGCATATCTTACACGCTAGCTCTTTTTTTTTACCTTTCTACCTATCTTGCTTCTTTAATTACAGTCTTTCAGGTTCCACTTCATTCTGAATGTTTTCTATCTTTTCTTTCATTCTGAAACTCGTCCTATTCTACTTTTTTCTTTCTATCATTTGGTCTTCACTTTCTGTTTCTCACGCTTTACCTTCTTTATGCCTTTTGTCTCTTCTTTTTATCTTCTCTTATTTCTGACGATTTTTTTTCTTTTTTGTTTAGGTTTTTCTCCTTTTACTGCGTTTCTATTCTTTTTGGAATTATTTCTGTTTGTTTTGCTACTTTTTTTTCACTATTTCTTGTTTTTTTTTCCTATCGCGTTTCTTGATACTCTCTCTGTTCTCCTCCTCCTCCTCTCTCTCTCTCTCTTCGTTCTATCATTATCTCTTCTCATTTCTCCATCCCATTCTTAATCTTCTTTCTCTCTTCGACGTTCTATTCTCTTTGCATATACCGCTTCTTTCCTTTTCCACTTTTCCACTTTTCCACATATGTCCGTTGTCCTATATTTATTATTTTCGAATTTCAATTTCTTCATTTCTCACCATTCTTAAAAGACAAATTGTGCATTATCAAATTTTTATATTATTTTTCTGTAGGATCGCTTTAATATATGATATTTTGGTAAATATCGGATTGGGTGTGATGTTTTCTTGTGGTAAATATGTCAATTGTAAGAAAGAATGATTCGTAAAACAGGTTATCTCGGTGTAGGATAAACAGTGATGACAGCTTTCTCCCACTTCCTTCACGGCCTTGTGCCACAATTGTATAATCTATACAATAAATAATCTCTCTCAACATTCTATTAGACTTTTGTCATGTATTGTTTTATTTTAGTTATATTTTCTTAATTTTGGTTTTGTCATTTTATTATTTTAGAAGTCGGCCAAGCATAGGCACGAATACAGTATGAGAAGAAATAATAGAGAGCATTAAAGAAAAAAAACAACAGTAACAAAAAAAATGATAATACGAACTCTGATAAAAAAATTAATAGTTGCTAAGACCTTAGGTTAATCTGTCTCATAAATTCATATACTGATGTCCCCAGGAGATAAAAGCATTGGTTGAACTAATCCTGTGACCTGACCAAAGAGTTTTGAGTTTCAATATCTGGTCACAACAGAGTTAAGTTACTAAAAAAGGGAGATAACTGAAATTGAGATATTCAGAAAAGGCATGTCACGTGGAACTAGAACAATCTATCCGGGCTGACGAAAAAGGTTTTGATTCGAAATTCCAACGTATAACCTTAAGAAGGCCGGAAAATACAACGTCCTAAATGTCATGAATATGACAATGAAGAGGAGGAAACAGTCTGAAGAATGTAAATAGTGTAAATAGATACAATACCTCTTTTATACGGTTTTCATTTTATTCACTCAGCATTCTTGCTGCTTTGGCGCCTCGGTGTGGTGTGATGTTTAGCAAGCTTTTCTTGCTAAAGGAGTTACGATTGAATAGTGAGTTCGATCCTCATTGGGTGCCCCATGCTTTAAAGGGCACCTCGACGTGGTGTAATGGAAGGAAAGCTTGTCTTGCTAGATCAATTATGACTAAGTAGTCCTTACTGGGTGCCCCATACTTTCGGCCTTGTGCCACATCATACCCTGTTCAGCTGTCGAACTCTCTGCCTTGGGCAGAGAGGAAACCCGGATGAGGCTTTGCCGAAGGGGAAAGTTTCGTCCCGGGAGATAGGCCCTGAACCCGTTTATGTGGGTTCTAAGGGAATAGTTTTGGCCGAGCCTAGGGTCTCGGAGAACCCACGGTAAACGCGGCCTTTTGCTACATACATCCCACTTGGTAGTGGTGGGGAGCGCTGTCAAATATTAATAATCTTGCTGTTTTCCCAAGTTTTCATAATTTTCATTTTTCATTTAGGATTTTCATCCATTTTATTTATCACCGAATTATCTTTGTTTTCTCGTTTCTTTATTTGTATTATTTCTTTCTTTCTCTGTTCATTTTTTTTCTCGTGTTTGTTTCTCCTTTGCCCCAGTTTTTATTTTTAATGTTTCTTTTCTTGATTTTTAGATTTTTTCTACGCCATTTTTGTCGTTCTTTTTTTCTACATTGTATTCCTTTATATTTTCCTTTCTTTCTGTCTTAGCTTGTCTTTGACACTTCATTTAATTTTTTTCCATTACTGGCAATTACCTTTCCTACTTTCTATTCCCTAATTTCGTTTTTCCTCATTCTCAGCTTTTTCTGATTCGTTTTTTTACGTATTTAACTCCTCACATATTTCGTGGTTCTTTCTTTCACACCTATTCTTTTTGTTGTTGTTCTTTTTCTCTTACTTTATTCTTTCTTTTTATCTTGCGATTTTTTTTTCTATTTTAATCATCTTTACTTTCCCTTTCTCGCTTTCTATTCTATTTCCCATTTCGTTTATAGGTTTCCCTTTATATTTAGCATTCACTTCATTCATTACATATTTTCCTTTTCTTTTCTTTTTATCGTTAGTTTCCCTAGCGGAGTTGCTATTACAATCTAACTCATAACTATCAACAACGGTACATGTTTCACTAAATTTCAAACCTTAATATTTGACACATTATCACCGGAGCCTCTCTGGCGACATTCATTACAAAAACCTACACTATTTTGATGATAATCTGTAATATCTTATTTTCTCCGTTTGCCTAAAAGTCTTTATTATTATGATTATTCTAATATGTACGTGTGTATGTGATGCAGATATCTATCAATGGAAGACGAAATGAGGCTCGGCCATTGATAAATTCTCTTCAGTGAAGATTACAGATTTGACGAGAACTTTGAATGGGACTCAATTACAAACAGTTGCCGTAACAAGAACAGCAGACATGATCCTTTTATTAGAACCAGGTTTTATTATCCTCTTCTCTATTTCTTCTTAACTTTTTTTCGTTCCTTACTTGTATCTTCCTATCTTTTATTGATTCTCTTCGCTTTCACTTTCTCTCCTTCCTTGACCACGATATTTCATTCAGTTCTTCTTCTTCTCTATAAACTCTACTTTTATTCTTACTTTCGATATAACCCTGCCATTATTTTATTTTTATTTTTTCCTTCTGTTGTGGGAGGTTTTTCTCAAACTTCCGTTCCCAATTTCTAAACAATTTTCTTTCATTTCTTTATTTTTTATTCTGGATTTGTTCAGCGACCAGGAAAATGGGCTCATCAAAAATAAAAACAACTTATACGAGACAAAAAAAAAATACAAGAAAGTGATCCACTTTCAAATTTCTAATCTATTCCAACATCACTCTCTATTAGGGCGTGTCTTTTCTGAACGAAAATGTCCTTTTTATGGGATATAACGAATCGCGATAGATTTCTATGATGAACCCGAGGCAGTGAAACACGCTCCAGTTACCACGAAATCAGGTTAACCGAACTATAATGACACTAGACGATCTTCTTTGAAAGACGTGGCTATTAAAAAACCCGGTTTCATGAAAATAGTTATGAGAATAAAGAAAGGGTCCGAAAAGGAAATAAATTTGGTCTTCTTCCGCCTCATTCTTCTCCTCCTCCTTTTTTTTTAGGTTGGTTATTCGTTGCTTGTCTCGTTGTTTTCAATGTTACGAGAGTGTCAAAGCGCTCGTTCCTCAAATGTTCCCTAAAATTTCTTTGTCTGATTCTAAAATATTAAAATTGTCTTTGTCTGATTCTAAAAATAATCGTCGTCCTTACTGCCATTTTCCTTAAAGCTTCTTCGTTATTCACATTTTCACTTCATGGTATTCTCAGCATGTTTTTCTAGAAACACGTTTCTGTCAGCTTCTTTTGATTAGAATAAATATATGATTATGTTATTACTAAACGAAATCTTCTCTTATGCTGGTCATTTTCTTGTAGGTTATATTATTTGAT
The DNA here is from genome assembly GCA_963932145.1 of Acanthosepion lycidas. Lineage (NCBI taxonomy): Eukaryota > Metazoa > Mollusca > Cephalopoda > Sepiida > Sepiidae > Acanthosepion > Acanthosepion lycidas. The sequence goes on along the minus strand of OZ010572.1, from coordinate 10,694,961 downwards.
GATATTTAAATGAAATAAAAAATATCTCATACAAAATTGCAATTTGATATTTCAGTTTAGTGCAGGCTGAAATCACAAGCATACCTTACCTAATGAAAACCGAAATAATAAGAGATTTCATGATTTGAAAGAGGATTTCGCTAATTTACCTACGGTGGGGATAATTTGTGAGACATTATATTATACTAAGTGCATTTATATACTTCCGTTTGAATTTTCTTGGATGTGACGTTATCAGTATTTACACGATTTACATGCGTGACTATGGTCCCAACCTTGTTGATGTTATCAAAATGTTTCGACCGTTGTGTTCTCCGACCTTTATCATGTGTATGAAGATCCCGGCAATCTACAGGGAATTCTGAACTGAAAAGTTTATTTAATCTATGGGGGTTGACTATTTTCGTTCCGCTGTCCATGTCTAGAGATATCTTGCATGGTTCTTATTTTTAGTACTCCTCATTCCTTGCTCGCCCTGTGTTCACCGAGTTTAATTACACACAGTTACTATGTTACCTTTTTTGCATATATATATATATATATATATATATATATATATATATATATATATATATATATATATATATATATGTATGTATGTGTGTGTGTGCGTATTAAGTCTATTTATTTTAGATTTAATCCTTTAGACAAATTATTTCTTGGTTGTTGTAGAAAAATGATTTAGAAAAAATTTCTTTCAAATAATTTTTACTTTTCCGATTACATACAATCTCATCTAAGACCGTCCCCAGAGGGTTAAAATACCCGTGAATATGTATAGAGTAGCTCCGTAAATTAAACATATTTTTTTACCGTTCATTAACAGTGTTGCAAATTCGAATATAAAAGTGCTTAACTTTTGTAATGAAATAGATTTTTATTTTTTAGTTATAATATCTAAATTTAGTATCTTATCAATATCTATAAATCAGATGTGTGTGTTAGAGAATCCACTTTGAATCATGGGGCTACAACCTCACAAAATTGGGTTAACTGCCGCGATTTCTTTCGCAAATGTTTTTAACAGGTGAATTGCTAGCTCCGCTCTCCAAAATGACTTTGAATTCAGAGTTAACCTTCCACTAGATTGGTTGAAAAACGAGGCTGGAGGATCTAATTTTTTCTAACCATTCTGCTACAAGAACACCCTAGGCACGATTAAACTGTCCTAATAATATGTATTACGTGTTTAATTACCGTGTTGGTTGAGTAATGGTTATTGACGCGGTAAGTGGTTTTGGCTTGTCAAATTCAAATTCCAACAGAATATATTTAATTATGCCCTTGGAAATAGCATTAATCTATTTTATTCCAGTTATTGGTCAAGCAGAAGTACATACTGGAATGTCTTGTCATTGATTGGCAGCCAGTCTTGGAGAAGGAATATTTTAAACTGAAACCTGCCAGTATAATTGGACATACGTAACGATTTGATCTTGATAAGATTATCAGTCTACTTGAATGAAATTTTGAATTCACGCGGAGCATCAAGAGGGATGAGTTTTGTTTGGGTGTCTTGTCTTCGACACGCACTCTGAAATTATCTCTTTAGTAATTAAGTTGCCTCAGTGCCTATAGGAAGGAAAAAGGGATTTATGATTGGGAATATATCTATTATATTATTATTATATTATAACATTAAATATTGAAAATGGTTATATTTTTAAATAATTTTGCCGAAAATTCTCTATGTACATAAACAGTTAAACATTACACTATTTACATTATTCGGACTATTGTCCTCATCTTTGTCACCATGTTTATCAACATTTCTTCAGGTCGCTGGAATGTCGAACTGAACCCTATATTTGGCTCACAGGGATAGACTGTTCTAGTTCCACGAGCCATGTCTAATGGATGTCAGTTATCTCCTGTTAATCCCCCTCTCAAAGTTCTCCACCGCCTTAACCAGGTATTGAACTCACACTCTTTGGGTCTTGTCACGGGATGTAACTAACGCCTTTATCCACTGTGCCATGTGTCGTTAAGGACATCTGTGTATGAATTTTTGGGTATCGTAAAACTTCAGCACATTTTTTTACCAGTTTTCATATTGCAATTTTTTTTGTTGTTATCGCTTTTCTATGGCACACCTTATTACTGGTTCCCATACACTTGTGGACGAAAAAAAGTGTTCAGTCCGAAATTCCAATCACCTGAAGAAGGCCGAAGCGTTGTAAATACGACAATGAAGATGAGGATAACAGTCCGAGTAATGTAAATACTATAAATAATCAACATGAAAGTATTTAGAGTGGTGACTTTTCTGCGGTGGGAAAGTCACTGAAGCGGCGACGCCAGATCAGGACGAAATAGATGTTGAATTTACATTCAGTTGATATTCTGCCTATTTTACACAGACCCCCCACCCAATGTTTCATATGAGGCCATTTCAAGAAAACAACGGATATATGCCTATTACATTAATGGGGTAGAATTCCGTTTTCAAGTGTTTGCCACAGGTTCTTACATAAATATTTTCTTTTCCCCGTCGGCTACAAGTGAAAACAACGGTCTTCCTCTCCGCACCTGTGCTTTAACAAGAGTAGTGCTTAAAGAGTGATAAGATATACCCTTCAGTCACTGTCCATCTGGTTAACTTTCACTTAGGATATCCCTCAAATATGCCGGTGGCTTTCCTTCACTTATCCATTGTGCAACTCTTTTATAATTTGTCAAACTTCAGGTTTCAAAGCTTCAAATTAATTTCTCTGTTTTCCAAACATCTAAACTTCAAAGAAAGTACTCCATTCACTTCTTTATATTAAAACACATTATACAGTATTTTACCAAAGTACTTTTATCTACCGTATCGCCTCAGGATGCGGGCAATCATAGCTATCTGAAACTTCCGGTCTTTTGCAGCTCTTCGTAATGTTTTCCTTCTAATCGACCGTTCTCCTAAGCATTTACACAATCCACTTAGGTAGCTGCACTCCGCTGTCCATTCCACAGTTTATATATTCAGGGACTGTCAAATTTTATAAACTCTGCTGCCTTATTATGTCTCTGATTTAAAAAAAAGATTAAAGAGCACTACCGACAACATTAATTACAATTATATAGACTAGTAGTATATCTTTTATAATCCATTTTTGTTTCAAACGAAATACGTAAGCTAAAGAAAAGTAATTAATAATGCAGATTTATCTGAAGCATTTCATTCCTGCTACACAGACGTCCATCGGTGAAAGTAGAGTATCTGTAAAGGTCTAACGTCTTCATAAAGGTAAATATAATTAAAAAGAGAAACGGAAAATAATAATTATTGTTAAATAACTAAAATTATATAATGACCTGCTAGACATGTTCACTAAGCATTAACCACCGACACATCTACACAGTTCTCAGATCAACACGAAAGCACTCTGAAATGTTCATATTGGACCTTCCGGTGCGAATGCCAAGTAGTACGTTGGCGTGAATTGCGTCATGTTGCTCTTTTCCTCACAGACGGGGCTCAACTGAGCCTACTATACTGTGCAGTCGACAAAATCAAAAACCCCAAAAAGCGCTTGCTCGAAATTAAAAAAAATATAAAAAAATTTCCCATCCCATCCTGTATGTGCGTCGTGTAAACGTTATGTTCTTCCAAAGTAAAAGTTTATTAGCTTTTTCCAACCATTTTGAAATGCACATACATGCAATTACACATACATACATCTGTGTGTGTATATATATATATATAACGTCATCCACAGACAGACTGTTTCGCAGCTCATCAGTGTGGCTAGACAACCGGTTTCCTCTAGCTCGGATCGAAACCCGACTGAACTGGTATCAGCCGGAGATTCTACCACTAAGCCGTCGGCAGGGAAATAGGTTGATTTTTAGCATATTTATTTTTATAGAAACACGCCCAGTGACTGACGGTGACTCAATTCGCTATACGAAGAGTCTCGCTATATAAGCTATAATAGTCACTGTTTACAAACCCAAACCTACTCCCTAGAGAGCTCAACTAAAATTAATATTTATTTCAGGAGCCAATATAATATAATATATATATATATATATATATATATATATATATATATATATATATATATATATATATATATGTATATATATATATATATATATATATAAATTTCTGTTATAATTTTGAAATATATATATATATATATATATATATATATATATTATAATTTTTTTTAAAAATATGATTCCTTCACTAAGATTTCTCCTGTTTCAAAAACGAGAGCTGAAACCAACAATATAATATTGATGGTTTCGGCTCTCGTTTTTGAAACATGAGAACTTTTATGTATCGAAGGAATCATATTTTTTTTTCAAATAATTATAATCTAAGCTCTACTTCTGTATAGAGCACTGTTTTATATATATATATATATATATACATATATATATATATATATATATATATATATATATATATATATATATATATATATATATATATATGTGTGTGTGTGTGTGTATATATATATGTTAAAGATACAATAATGCACACACACATATGTGTGTGTGTGTGTGCGGATTATTGTATCGTTAGCGTCATATGTATCCCAGTGGCAAATTTATTACCATTATCCTAGCATTTTAGAAATGATGTCTATCTATCTATCTATCTATCTATCTATCTATCTATCTATATATATATATATATATATATATATATATATATATATATATATATAAAGTTACTCCAAAATTCGCTTGAAGATGAAATGGAACTAATATCTTTAATTTAATTACAAAATGGTTGGTTGGAACTGTGTAGCGAAAAACCATATTTTAAGTCTATTAACTTATAATATATATATATATATATATATATATATATATATATATATATATATATATATATATATTTATATATACAATATATATACAATATATATTTCGTTTGAGCTCTCTGGGGAAGGAAATGTGAGTTTTTAAATTGTGCTTATTACGGCTGATAATGCCAGACTCTTCGGTAAAGTGCATCGAGACCTCTCGGACACTGTGTGTTTATCTAAAAATCTAAAAATAACTACGCTTAAAATTCACCTTCTTCCCTGCCGTGCGCCAATGGTTAAAATCTCCGATTGACACCAATTCAGCCGGGTTTCACGTCTTGCCACACTGATGAGCTGTGATACAGCAAAACAGTCTATCTTTTGATGACAATTTTTTTTATTTATATATATATATATATATATATATATATATATATATATATATATATGGGTTAATACATCATTAAGCATATGCTCTATTTAAGTTACATAATAAATATTTACTTTTTAATGATTTTACTTGTTACTGGATTTAAATGAAATCGCTTCCATCAAGCATATATTTTGCGCAATATACAGTGACATTTCAGATCCGAGTTCAGGTAATAACTGTGACATCATCCTCTTCAATTATAGCATCTAGAAATTCACATATATACATACACACACACACACAGAGACACACACACACACATATATATATATATATATATATATGGGAAGAGAGATAGAAATAGAAAAAAGAGTGAGGGAGTATGTAATTTCGAGTATAAATTATTGTGAGTGTGTTTTATGTGCTCTTGTATATGTAAAGTTGTAAGTATGCATAAAACTATTTATTTAACAAAAATGTTCTATTAATATTGCTCGAATCTCGTCATTTCTGGTAAATATTTGGTTTAATTGCTCGTAATTTTCTTTCACCAGACCAGATCAAAAGAATCGATCTTTCATTCATACAAATAACATTGTTTCAACTATTTGTGACTTGTAGGTTTAACGATGGTAAAAAAATCCCAAAGAAAAAAAATACGTAGAGTAAATTACAAGCAAGTTTTAAAACTACCCGATTTAGAGGATTCGATGAGTTACAAATTACGTATTGCGAAATTTGATCGATTTTCAATCAATCGAAGGCAAATTAAAAGTATCGGAAATCAATAAGAAAGAAAAGAAATGAAAGAAAATGTTAATTTTTCAGTATGGATTTGAAACAGAGACTGTTAGATAACATTGGCCTCCTTATGTTTTGGTGTAAGCTAATTGACATATTTCTTTGATATTTTTGGGGCGTTGAGTTTATTTTTATTGCTTAGCTCTACAATTTGCAGACATAATGTTGGTATTGTTTCTAAAAATTGTATTTATTAGGTTGGTGCAAAAATAATGTCGTTTTCTCACATATGTTACTATGTGAGAAAACGACATATTTTTGCACAAGCCTAATATAAACACATTTTTCGTAATGTTCCAATTAATTTTGAATATCTCCTACATGAAACAATGTTACCTAATTCCTGATTATTCAAATACCTGTTTTTATATTATGATAATGAATGGTGATTATGGCAATGTGAATATATTGTTCCGAAGATATGCAAGAAAGCATAGAATCCTTGAATATAATAATTTAATATGTTATGTAATAAAAGTCTGTGATATAAACTTGAGTATGTCAGTGATATGATTTCATTTCGTTGATGTTTGTGATGAGCGAAATAAAAGATTCAAGGAGGATGTTAAAGTTGGGTGACCTGTATCAAGGAAGATAGGACAAAAGAATAATGGCGCTAATTACTGCTGGAACAAAAAACAGGCATTCGTGAAAATCAAATAAGTGAAAATTCTGGTCATGACTGCAAATTGATTTCAGATTTCGAATTTATTGTGTTAAAATTCTTTCGTATTTTTTTAATTGTAGATTAAGTTCGTGTTTAATCTTCAAAAAAGCATTTATTTTCCGTCCCATTTACACTGACTTAACCCAAACACGACCATTGCGTATCATATGGAATTCTCTAGTAGAAAAAATAAAGCATATCGATGTTATTTTTAAATTCAGCTCTCCAAGTGTTCAAAATTAGACAGAACATATCAAGCCATATTAAAAAAAAAATAAAATTGTGTAGCCATATATAATTACTTTTAATAATTTACCTTTCCTGGACACAATTCATCGCTATTTGGCAGTCGAGTACACAGCAAAATCATCCTTGACCTATTTTTCCAAATTACCTTCATGTTGAACTAATTTATTCAGTTGGCTCTCTACTTCGCAGACGCATGTCGATCTTATAACAGGAAAGACGAAAGATTTCCTCCAATAAGGCATAATTTGAGAACTTATTACCATCTGGCAGAATAGTATTTGGGAAGTATGAAAAATTCCGCCATTAATTTTCATCCATTGAAATTTAAACGACTAATACTCAACATACCTCAACTTTTAATGGTAGAAGCCATAAAGAGGTTATTAAAAACAAACAAGATTTTGTAATAATCGTGCAAGATATGGCGCCATAGAAATTTGCGTTAACTCAATAAATATATTCCATCATTAAATACTATGAAGGCGGCAGAAATTCTATTCTCGAAAATGTGATTAGAAATTATGAAATTATATAAAATAATTGTAGAATGAAGGCATCAATGTTATTTCATCAAATATTTATTTTCGCAAGTTCCAACGAAATTTGATCTAAGGCCTGAAATCGTTAATTAATATTTATGTGTAATTTTCTATATTTGATTTTCAGAGAATTTAAGACTAAAATCCTAACAGAAATATCAATGCTAATTTTGAAATTAGCCATTTTCCTTGAAAACTTAATCTTTTATTATATTACTAATTTCTTTTCCAGATTTATATAGTGCCAATTTATTTGTTGTCATGGAATGGTGTGCGTATTGTTATTTGGCAAAGATTTTGTGATTATGCAAGACGAGGTTTTAGATTCTAATGAAAGATTAACTTCTTTCTAATTATTGCCATGTTTGCTGTTCTGAAGACAATATTTTGCTCAATACATTCTTTTCCTAGCCCGAAGTTTATGTTGTGTACGGTCTTTTTTGCAAATATATTTATTCTCAGATGTGTTTTTGGACGATTCTTTTTATTTCTCTCTAAGACCCGATGTTTAAATTATATACGTCATAGGTTTGTTCTGAAAAAAAACTATCGATTCATTATCAGTCGGCAGATATTGTATTTCAACATTTCTTCGTATTTTTACACTGATATAATTTTATTAATTCTAGAAATTCTCTTGCCTTGTCAGTTGAGTGATGAGGCCATACATCCCGAAAAAAAGTTATTTTAACCATGTAATTATCAATTAGCTCAATCATAATTGGGTGCATGCGAACTCGCGCAAAACATATCTATGAATTTTCATTCTCTCTCACTCTATCGAATTATACATACATATATATATATATATATATATATATATATATATATATATATATATATATATATATATATACACATATATATATACACACACACACATATATATATATATATATATATATAGTGTATTTAGGCTGCAATCCTTCTTACATGCAAGCTTCATTAAATAAGAAAGAAAATTTGATTTGATTAAGTCTTTATATATAATTTCTCATATGATCCTATAATTGTTTTTTGCAGCAGATAAAATATATAAAAAATGTCCAAATGTTATATTTTTCCAAGCGCTTTTCGGCTATACATTTAACCATTTTTGAGGATGAAATATATTAACTGTTAACTATATAACATTTAGGCATATTTGTATAATTTATCTACTGAAAAGTTCATATGAGAAAATACATGAAGAAACTAATCAAAGCACCTTGTCTGTCATATTTAATGAAACTAATATATATATATATATATATATATATATATATATATATATATATATATATATATATATATATATATATTTCAATAAAGGTACAATTATACAAATTCATCAATTATTCATACAAAAAACAAATACAAAGGTTAATGATTTAAATGGCGAGAAATCCATCTTAAATTTTAAGTAATTACAGTCCGAATAATTTCGGATAATCAGTGCGACATTACTGTAATTATTGAACAATATAGTTCATGCCACTTTGACGGAAAATCTACCAGTAAAAAAGAATTCTCTTATCACTATATTTGTACATAAACGCAGAACCTTAAAATTTAAATTCAAACTTAGCGTTGCGACTGTACGTTCCAAAACAATAACACATTTCTCATAGCATTTTTCGGATTACAACTCTATTTTCGTTGTCCACTTATTACTGAGAGTAAAAACAAGAACAAAATCTATTTCATACCTGCAGGATCTTTTCATTCATAAACAGGTGTTCGGGGTTTTTGTATATTATTTGAATGGTTCGCGAAGATAGATTTCTCGCCATTTAAATCATTAACCTTTTTATTTGTTTTTTTTATGAACAATTCATGATATATATATATATATATATATATATATATATATATATATATATATATATATATATTAAGTTGTAATTATATGAGTTTGTGACCCTGGGTTTTACGATTTTGCGAGCATCAGACAAACTGGTTTATTTTTTGAAATTTGTCTATTTATACTGATTTGACTATGTCTTGTAGTGGAAGACAAATTTTCATTATTTGCTTGTAATGGATGAAACTCTAATACACACAGAAACACTTACAATAACATATAATATCTTAATTTATCGAATTTAAAGTTAGTAGAGTTCTTTATAACCGTAAGTTCATTGTCTCTGTATAATCCAATGCCAATTATATTAATTTCACGATATGCTGCGAGATTTATAATATAAAAAGACCTGTAAGGACAGAAGACTCAGCAGAACCCACCGAGATGTCAACGTGGTTAGAAGAATATTTTTATGCATACAAATTCGTACGCATTATAGTTCAAGAAAACACACCCATATAAACAATCCGAGGCTACGTGCAGATAGACGTCCATGCGTTCGGGTATACATAAATGCGCAATTATCATTTTATTTCGATGTTGAGATCGTGGCCTTATATGTATAGCGATGTTCCTTTCAACAAGGAGCAGGTAAGTTTGTTCTTTAAGCTATTCAGACCGACCGCCTGAGTCGTCAGAAAATTGATTACGCCTTTGCAAGTTATAATTTTTGTTGTAGATTTTTATAATTTGTGTTATATGTTATGATTTTAGTGCAGCTGTAACTAAATTTTATGGCGTTTTTATTAAATATTAAATATTTTCTATTTATTTCATGTGTGTAGTCTAGTTGATGTTTGTATCCGTTTTTGTTTAGTGCGTTGTTATATGGCGTAAATATCTATGTTGGATGAGTTATATGATATCCTGCAGCTGATGGGTTTGGGTGTGTGCTTGAGTGAGAGTAGATAGTTGCAGGATGTGTGTATGTATGTGTGTGTCATTATCCTAATTATAAAAAAAAAAAAAATTACCTTCTAAGTATCCGATGAGGGGGTGTCCACCAAGGAGGGAAGTAAAGAGAAGAAGGAAAAAAAAAGAAATTACCCGTGAACAGCTTATAAATAATTTGCTTCGTTGTGATTGGCTGTTGGTCAATCTCCAATCAAATGTGTGACTACGGGGTATATTTATAAAAGTCAGTGTTAACAAGCATTTTTTAGAGGGCGCTTCAGAGTCTGATCAGCTCTGAAGGGGGTCGATTTGGTGAGGTCAGTATGATGTTTGAAAGACCCGAAACTGCCCAATGATCCTTTTCTAGAACATCGCTGACGACGCACTCTAGCGCTAAAAGAGCGTATATTCAAAGTATATGCTTCATAGTTTTCTTTGTCCAGGTTGTGGGTAACGTCTTGGAAGTTTACCGTACCTGTGTCTGTATTTATTTCGATTTTGAATCCAATCGTTTTTAAAAAGTTTAATATTTCTTTTCTTTTCAGGAGTCTGATTATTTAGGGGCCATTGATTATATTATTTGGATTTATTTTTCTATATTTTTTCTTGCTAAAAATAAAGAATTAAGAGTGCTCGACTCTCATTAGAAGCCAATGTATGTATATATAAATAAAAAAACGAACAGCAAGATATATAATCCAGTGTTCTTATTTCTTATTTTTATTTTTACAAAACAGTTCTAAATGTAAATTTACAGAGCATATTTTTAAAAAAGAAATATAGTCTATTAGTAATTAAGAGTAAAAATATATTAATATTGTATTTTAATAAAACGTATTTTAACACAAACACACATAATGGTCGACCCTGATGTTTTTATTAATGAGATGGCATCAAGTGTAAAACGTCTCCAAATAGTGGCGCGGAGATAATAACTCCCATCCAGCGGCTCCGCCGGTTACGAATGAGGGAACTTCCACGAGGTATAGAGGTTAGCGGGGAATATATTGAATAAACAGTGGCGGAAAAAATCACGAGATTCTTTTAAGCAAGGCACGGTACACATTCATCCATGTGTTCAGGGTTATGTGAAAACATCGTAATGCAGGGTGTTGGATCAGTAGGGGAAGCAATAACCAAATAAACGAGAACGTGATGAAGCGATTCATGATATATAAGGTTATTATTTTTCATAGTTGAATCAGACCAGGAAACAGCAGTTTTAAAAAGTGTTCAATACACGTGTGAATAAAGAAAAGTAAAATAATATGTAGTGCTTTTAACTTTAAAAATCAAGAGGTCAGTTGAATCTGCTACGTTGTTTTCAACCTTATGGTGTCCTCAGGCGATTTTGAATCAAATGACCAGCTAAAGCTTTTTTTATTATTTAAAAAAAAAACTAAAGAACGCTACATTATTATTTAAAAAAAAAAATAAACAGACGCGCGACATTGGCTGTAATGGAAAAGGAGGAGGTTGTGTAGAAGGTAGGAGAAAGAGAAGAAGAAGGGATGAGAGGTGAAAAGAAAGTGTATTGTAAATATACTGGTGCGGGGTTAAATTAATTTTTATTCAGCTTCATATGCACTTAAGAAATTTTTTCTGATATTTAAGCAAGGACTTACGACTTCGGATTTCTGGTTTAAAAAGTTATTTTGATCCGTAAATGACAACTATTAATTTTTCCTGTTGGAAAAAGTTACAGATATGGTCGTGGTTGTTGTACGGTGTTGTCTTCTTTGTAAATTTTCCACCTTGCCAACTGGTATTTTTTTCTTTAAGCTTCCATACATGATTAGCTAGTTTGGTAGAGTACGTAAATTTTGCTAGTTTGAATGTTGACATATGGTTGTACCATCTACGTTGAAAAGTACCTTCTGTACATCCTATGAACGTTTTATTTGGGTCATTAATATCTGTTATTTCTGCTTTATAAATTATATCTTATTGAAAGCATATCCCCTAAACCCAGTACTTGGTGAGGGCGGAGGACTGGCCGTTGATTCCCCACCACCAAGTCGACGCTTGGACATAAGGTAAGCCGTACATTCAGTTACCATCATGAGGAAGAAAACAGACAACCACTTGCTGGCCCGTGTGAGTATTGTTTTGCTCTAGCAGAAACACATTTACATTTTTCTTTGTTTTTTTTTATTTTTTTATTTTTTTTTTTCTTGGTTTTTAAATTTACCTATTTCTTTTCTCTCCCCCCACTCAAAGACATTTTGTCCCAAATATTCTCCCTTATTTGATAGTTTAGTAAGAAATCCCGGTTCGAAAGAAAAAAAAAACCAGGAAAAATGCAAAATTAAATGTCTTTGGCTAGATGCAAGAATGTGTCGTCAGTATTCTAATGATGTTGTGACAGTATCTTTTTGCTTGATATATTGTCTGAACTTGGAATTGTTCTAGCCGCTTCTTTCTCCTGTTCTAAATCTTATTGAAAGCATATCTCCCAAGCCCAGTACTTGGTGAGGGCGGAGGATTGGCCGTTGATTCCCCCCACCAGGGCGACGCTTGGACATAAGGTAAGCCGTACATTCAGTTACCATCACGAGGAAGAAAACAGACAACCACTTGCTGGCCCGTGTGAGTATAGTTTCGTTCTAGCAGAAACCCATTTACGTTTTTCTTTGTTTGTTTTTTTGGTTTTTGTTTTTTTTCTTGGTTTTTAAATTTACCTATTTTTTTTTCTCTCCCCCCACTCAAAGACATCTTGTCCCAATGATTCTCCCTTATTTGAGTGTTTAGTAAGAAATTCCGGTTCGAAAGAAAAAAAAAACAAAAAAACAGGAAAAATGCAAAATTAAATTTCTTTGGCGATAATAAATCCGGGTAACCTTATTTTCAAATTTCTTTTTAGAATAGACAATGGGACTTATACTAAGATAAAACTTAATGTGATAGGGTATAGCCAAGTGTGATCCAGGTCTCCTTACCTGTTATCTCCTCGCCCAATCCTTCCCTCTGTTTGTGTCGTCCTTTTTTTTGTTACCTGTAATAGGAGTAGGTAGTCTCTTCTGCCGCCCGGTCAACACTCCTCCCCCTTCTTCTTACACCTTGTTTCTTGTCTAGGAAGGGGTTCCCGGTACTCTTTCTCTCTCCGGCCTCTGTATTAATGCAGCTCTGTTTCTCCTGTGATGTGTGTAGTCTGTGGCATCACCTCTTCATTCTGAGGGTACACGGTTGACAGTTCTCTGGTTGCTGTTTCCGACTGGTAGTTAGAAGCCCTAACTCTTGCGTAGCGTCTTGAGCGGCCGCTCTGATCAACAGTTGTATAATACCGGGGTGTTTATAGTGCCATGTCGCGCATGGAAAGGTGTCCCTGCAGTCACTTCCGGTGGGCAGCCCTGAGGCCACATAATGATGCAGATTTTGCCAACTCCTCTCCGCCAGCGTCACGGTCGAAACTGTCTGTTTCTTTTACATCTGGCCTTCTCATCTTACAAACAAAATTCAACATGAGTTACAAAAACCAAAAGATTAACCCTAAACCAGCCTCTCAAAAACAAACCTAAACCCCTCAACATTTCGTTCTCCAACATCCGGGGCATTAGAACAAACTTCTGCAGTCTGGGATCTTTCCTTACTGCAAACGGCCCGGATATACTGGCTAGCTGTGAGACAAAACTTGTCTCGTCTATCCCGTCTTCTGATCTCTCGATCCCCGGCTATCTTCCTCTCCTCAGAAAAGACTCTCTAACCCACATGCACGGTCTTGGTGTCTACGTCAAGGAACATCTCCCTCTGGCCAGAGAGTCCACTCTCGAATCGTCAGACCAGTCATACATGTGTCTCCGACTCTCACTCCTCAATGCAGTAAGCTATCTCTTCTTCCCTTACCGCTCTCCATCCTCTCAAGACTGTGAGATACTCGATAGCATTTCTGACAGCATAGACAAGGCTCTCTCCCTCTACCCGTTTGCTCACATATTTATGTTTGGTGACTTTAACGCCCATCACACCTTATGGCTTAAGAATACTACTACTGACCACGCAGGCATTCAAACGCTCAATTTTTCAATCTCACATTACCTCACACAGATAATTAACTTCCCCACTCGTTTTGCCTTCAACCGGGAAGGTAAAGCCTCTCTTCTCGACCTGTGCTTTACCTCCATCCCCAAATCCTGCAGCGCCTCGCAACTCTGCACTCCTGGTAACTCTGACCATGCAGTAGTATCAGTTAACATCTCCTTCAACTCCACCCCTATAAAGAACCTCCTACCACTAGAACTTCGTTCTACTATCAACGAGCTGACTGGGACGCGTTCCGTGATTTCCTCCGCGATGTCCCCTGGGATGGAGTCATTAAGCTCCCCGTCCAAGAATGTGCTTCTGAAGTCTCTTCCTGGGTTAAAGCTGGAATCGACGCTTTCATCCCATCAAGGAAATATAGGGTCAAGTCGCGCTACCCCTCCCTGGTTCTCGGCTGCTTGCTCAGCCACCATCGCCAATAGTAACCACTACTTCCACCTATTCCGTAGCGACATGTCTGACTGCAATAGACGTCACTTTGCCTTCCCCCCGTAACGAATGTAAGCGTGTCCTCAACGATGCTAAGTCACTATTTCTGGCTCGGATGAAGGAACGTATTGCATCTCGCAAATTTGTCTCCAAAGATTATTAGCGTCTCTGCAAGAGCGTATTGAACAATTGCAAACCCTCTATACCTCCTTTATTATACCAGTTCGAAGTCCTGACCGACTCTACCGACAAGGCTGAATGCTTTGCTCGGAAATTTTCATTCAACTCGACGGTCGACTCTTCCGGTGTACCCATACCTGTCTTCCCTCTTAGAACTGAAGCCATATTTAGTGGGTTAAACATAACCCCATCTTTGGTACTGGGCGTTATCTCCAATTTAGACCCCAAAAAGGCTAGTGGTGGAGACGGGATACCAGCCATTGTCTTGAAGAAATGCGCACCTGAACTGGCGCCCGCCCTTTCTAAACTATACAACTACTGCCTCAAGGAATCTGGTTTTCCTAACTGCTGGAAGACCTCTTCGATCGTTCCTGTCTTCAAGAACTCCGGCGACCCCTCTGACCCTTCCAACTACCGTCCTATCAGTCTCCTTCCCCTCTTCGGCAAAGACTTCGAAGCCATAATCAATACCTCACATCCCATAATCTGCTCTCAGACAAGCAATATGGTTTCCGCTTACGCCCGATCAACAGCCAATGTGCTTACGGCCATCACTGAAACAGTCTACCGAGCTCTTCAAAATAACGGGTAATCTCGAGCCGTGGCACTAGACATCTCTGAAGCATTTGATGGGGTTTGGCATGCCGGCCTTCTTCGCAAGCTCCAGGGTTATGGCATTACGGGTCGATTATATAACTTAATACGATCATTCCTGTCAAACCGTAAATTGAAGGTCGTTCTCAATGGATTCTCCTCCAGTTCCTATCCCACGAACGCAGGTGTTCCTCAAGGTTCCATCCTAGGCCCCACTCTATTCCTTATCTACATAAATGACCTTCATGACGCAATAACTTCTCAAGTTGGCATCTACGCGGATGACACCACAATTTATTCCTACCTCAAAAACAAATCTAGTCTCGCTGACAAAACTCTCCTGGCCGTGCGTCTCGAAAAGGACCTCCAATCGATTGTGAACTGGGGCATGAATTGGCTGGTCAACTTCAACGCTTCTAAGACAAAACTGCTCACTATTACTCACCACAGAGATCCTTCCCTTCCCTCCATTAGAATGTCTGTAAACTCTCTGCGGCTTCTCGGTCTCAAGTTGACTGCTGACCTGAGATGGAATAAATACATTGAGTCAATTGCATCGTCCACTGCAAGGAAAGTTGGCTCCCTGAGCCGCGCCAGGAAATTTTTCTCCTCGGATTCGATCCTCCAGATCTACAAATCAACAATTCGCCCTTGCATGGAGTATTGCTGCCATATATTGTCTGGTGCCCCTTTTGTTTGCCTCGGGGTTCTTGATAGGCTCCAGAGGCGGATATGCAATGTAGTTGGACCTGTCCTGGCCTCTCGTCTACAGTCACTTTCTCACAGACGCGCCGTCGCATCCCTCTGTCTGTTCTACAAATACTTTCATGGAAATTGCTCCGAGGAGCTGCATTCGCTGGTTCCCAGACGTCATGAGTTCCAGCGCCTTACGAGGCTGGCATCCCGCTCTCACCCCTTCACTGTCGAAACTCCTAAATTTAGCCGTCTCTTCTACTCTAATAGCTTCATGCCTCGCACTTCTCGCCTGTGGAACTCCCTTCCCTATTCCTGTTTCCCTGTGAGCTATAATCTCCAGCTATTCAAGTGTAATGTCAATCGACATCTCCAGTTGCCTCGATCTATCCACTAGCCTCATGCTTTCTTCTATCACTCCTATCTGATCTTGATCTAAATTTTCTGTAACCCCTTGCGTCCTACTGGCTTCCCGTCATGCTTGGGGTGAAATGCTTAAAAAAAAAAAGTCTGTTTTACAAGTTCCATTTAATGGACATCTGTTTTTATTTTTGCAGTTGCATAAATTACTAGATTTATTTTGCTGCACGTTAGTTTTGAGGTTTCTGAATTTTTTCTATTTATTATTATTTCTAAACTAGCAGCATGGCCCGGCGTTGCCCGCGTTTGATTAAAAAATCTTACGACTCATACAGCAATCGCTATCATTTGACTTTTCCGTGCTGATGTTGCTACATGCCTTATTGCTTGCCTATCTCATTTCTAAGCTCTATCCTAAACATTAAATCTGTTACGAAAAAAAGAACTAAACAAAATGAACACAAAACGATCAACTTTAAAAAAGGACTCGTAACTGGAAAAACCGAATGAAAGAAAAATGTTAACAACAAATACTTTTTCACACCCAACCAAGTTCTGCAGAATCAAAATAAACGTTGAGTTTAAGCAAGTGAATGAGCCAACTGGAGTAAAGTGCCATGCAGATATAAATTTTTTCCACTTGTGATGAATGCAGCTATCGATATTTTTTGCATGCTAGCATGCTAGTTAACATTCTTGACAGTCAGCTGTTGGCTCTCACGCTGCCCAACAGAATCTTCCTGCCTATTCGCGGCAGCCAGCTATAGGCTCTCACTCTGGCCAGTAGAAAATGGCCGCAAACTACATGAAAACTGCCGTAAAAGCACGGAATATCCATTATTTCCACTATCGATGAGAGTTGGGAAATGCAAAGTCGGTCTTGGCCTTCCTAACTTGGAGCATGTGCATGTAAATTTTGGTATAAATCCGTCGGAAATTGCGGCCGTGCATTCGTTACAAACACACACACGCATTTTGCCTCTATCTTAAAAGGGGGTCAAACCAAAACATATTTTTCTTTTCCTCTAAGTTTTTTTCATATATTGTTTAATTTGTCGAGGTTTAAATTCTAGTTTTGTTTTGTAATCCTCTATCTTTAACTTCTTCTCATATACTTCCTTTTTATCCTCAAAAATGAATCTAGTGGAAGAGTTTCTGGATAACCTAGACTCTATTCCTTTAGGGATTGGATTTATTATGTTCGGGGGGTGGTTGGATTTAATGTTCACATATCTTAATTTTGCGTTTTGTTTCATGTATGGGGAGACACTACCAGATTGTAGATTTAATTCTATGTCCAGCTAAAAAAATTGTTTTATTCATTTCGACTTCTATTTCAAAGCTGTGCCTTTTGAAGAGTTCGTAAAGCGCTTTTCATATATTGTCGTTTGTTCTTCTATTGTTTGGTGCTATCATCAGACCGTCATCACTATATAGGCCGTGATTGTTTATATGAAGAATTTTTTTAATTCCATATAATATATGCAAACCTATTAATTCCGAAATCTCAGCTCTATCAAAAAACTTTGTGTTACATATGTGACGTCACCCCGGTGTCGCTGCGCCAAATGTGACGTCTGCCTAGCCGCGTCCGTCGTGCTATCCTGTCCTGTGACGACCAACTGGCTTGGTATTGGTCGCGGCACCAAATGTGACGTTCTAACATTTTAGTGATTCGGATGGGAATCTGGTTAGATTCGGTATCAGCCTTGTCGTACCCAGCTCGCCTCCAACGTCTGGTTACCAAAGTAACTGTTTTGATTTCCAGTCTAACCTTCCCACGTTGTGAATTGATCTTAGGCAGACGAAACCAATCAGTCGCCGGGCCGTAATGCAAGTCGAGTTCGAATAAGGGAGATATCGCAAGAGTATATGTAAAAGAAAAGAAAATAATAACTCGAATAGTTCAAATGTGTTAAAAAAGGAGAACAATATTTTATATCTGGTTGCTGAATACAGGACTGCGTCTACTTCCCAACCCGCTATATGGATTCGTGTCACTTTGTGTTTGTTAGGCAAGTCTTAACATCTTAAGTTGTTTGTTCTTTAAGAAATTGGTTCTTGATGTATCTTCAGGTGATATTCGTAAAACTTGTTTTGGTGGTGTGAGTCGTTCTTCAAAAATAAATTGTTCTTGGTTAGAAATTGAGTTCGGAATTTGCGCGAATCTTAGTCAGCTTCTTCGAGGCGGGTGCAAATGCTTGCCTGTCTGTCTCCAACCCCAACTGCGAACTTGAACTCGAACTCAACTTAACTCGCTGCGACTCTGCTTATATGGACGCGGACCAAAACCGGAGTGGGCTTGTCGTGGTTTGAGGTTCCTTGATAATTCTAAACCCACAATTCACTTCTTTGTCTTCGGTCAGGAAAATTTTTATTATTTTCCATTTTTGGAAGTCTTCCGTCCTCCCACCTTCTTCTGTTCTCATATTGGTATCTCACCCATACACTCAGAGGGTGTCAACGGGTTTCCCCTCTCTCTCACAGTGGTATCTCACACATATCCTTTCAGGGGGGCGCAACAGGTCTCCCCTCCTTCTTCACATGATTACCTCCGCCTAACGCTCATGCCACCATTCAGCCAATGGGCGCTCAGCAGCGTGGGTGTGGCCAGACTAGCCTCGGTTTAAAAAATATTGTTCAAAGAAAAAAAAATTATCTTCCTTTTTTTTTTATTTCTTTTCCTTTTCTCTCTTCTCTTCGAGGAGACCTCACACCCTAGACTCTTTATCTTGACCGAATCACCTGGAATTGCAAAATTTGATCAGAATCATTTGCACCATCCTCTTCCTTTGCTGATAGTATGATTCAACATGCCTCCACTTCACCAGGCTATACTTTGGTTTTGTAAAACTAAACAATTATTTAAATATGTCGAATTCTAAAAAAGTTTCGAAGCCAGGATTTGGACTTCGAATTCTCTACAAGTGAATATATTTTACCTGAATAAATCTTCTTTTATCTTGTACATCTTTTATGCCTTGTTGTAACAACAAGGCATAAAAGAAGTACATTTTTGTAATATTATATTATGATTTGATTAAGTACTTTCGTAATGCTGCATATTTATAACCATGAGTTCTGTCATGACTTATTCGTTGTCGGTATCATATTTGCTGCAGCCCTGTGTGTGCACAGGACAAGGTAATCTGACAAAATCCCATCTCACTTCAAGGTGGTTAAAATTCAAATATTTCTTTATTTCAAGCTGGTTACTTCCCAAGGCACCAAAGTCCAATAATCCTCCTATTTAATTTATTAAAAGAGCTCCATGTTCAGAGTAAAGTTTGCTTATAAGTAGTAAATAATCATTATTTACATTATTCTGACTATTGTCCTCATCTTTGTCGCCATATTTATTACAACGTTTAGGCCGTTGTACGCTCCGGCCTTCAGGTGGTTCGAATGTCGAACTTAACCCTTTATTTTGCTCACTGGGGTAGACTGTTCTATTTCCACGTGCCATGTTTAATGGATGTCAGTTATCAGTTATCTCATGTTAATTCACCTCTCCAAGTTGTCCACTGCCTTAACCGGGCATTGAATGAAACGTTGTAATACATATGGAGACAAAGATGAGGACACTAGTCCGAATAATGTAAATAATATACATAATACCACATCTCAAAAATATAGACAGATAGTAAATATTCTTTCATAGATTCTCGCTCGTTCTGAGTTCCCAAATTTAGCATACAGTACACAGATGATTTAGAGTGAGTGTCTGCTGAAAGATAGTCTCTTATTTTAGTATATCAGCCCACAAGGAAAGGCAAATCCTTCCCGACAATAAAAAGATAATTTGCCTTTTTACAGAAAGCTTGAAAGCGGTAGTCTGACAAAATACGAATCAGAATTTTGTCATTGTGCGAGAATAGCGCAATAGCGCTATTAGTATTCATCATCCCATGTTCAACATTTACGAAAACCAAACAGTAGATGTGATTACTATGCAACGATAGATAATGCGTTTCCGCAGTAGACTTAGCCATATATGTGAAAAGTCACCTGACACCACTCTTTACTCCTGTTTTATTAGGATGTCAGGCATGTCAGATAAAAAAAACATAGTAACTGCTTACTTATATATGTTAGTCTCAGTGCATATAGAGCTTATTTCAATTTGTTGAAAAGTATTTTTTGTTAAAGATTTTACCCCATTACGTTAAGAACATACTAGTATAACTTCGCGTACAAACATGCACTCACGTAAATATATCTATGTATCATCTACCAATTGCTATAAAGGTAGGTGGAATTTTCAAAATTAATAATCTTAAGTAAGCTAGTTGTATGGATATACGGTTCGTTAATTTGGGGGCATGGAATTCACTATTCAAAATCTGGGTTCAGACATTGACCGTCATGTATAGCTTCCGACTTACTGTAAATGTGACATTTCTTAATCAATGAACTTATAAGAATTGTATGATTGAATATTTTAATTAGTGTTGTATTGAAAGTACTTGCGATAACATTGCCATTTCACCATACTAATTCCATCATGCAAATCTATTTCATAGTCAAACAATCCTTAATTGATAGCAGTGAAACCAATCTAATCAATGCTTGCTAAGGCCTACATATGTACAAATATCTATATAAACTGGGCATCGCCCTTGGTTTATTAATTCTATATTTAATCAAAGAGTTTCAAAAGTGAAGTTATCTCTAAGAATTTGTCTCATCATATCGATTTTAAGTCGAGTATAAGTCTAAATCAATTTTCTTTACACATGCGCGCAAACACACAACCACACGCACACAGTTTCTCTTTCTCTCACTCTCTCTCTCTATATAAATGTATATATATATATATACATATGTATATATATATATATATATATATATATATATATATATATATATATATAAATGTATATATATATATATACATACATATGTATATACATATATATACATACATATATATACATACTTACATATATACATACATATATATATACATACATACACATATATATATATACATATATATACACACACACACATATATATATATACACACACATATATATATATATATATATACACACACACACGCACACACACACAATCATATATATATATATATAATATATATATATATATATATATATATATATATATATATATATATATATATAGATATCAGTTCCTCGGGCTACGTCGGACCCAGCGTATTGTGTTTCGTGGTTACGGTGTCATCTCCCGTACGTCGTCACGCGGCGATATATGAGGAAGACGGTGATGTTTCATCACAGGCTCTACGCCATATTGGAAGGAAGGGCGTTCCACAAGGGAGAATTACGAGCGAAAAACCTGTCAGAATAGAAGTCACGGCTGCATCTAACTAGCGCTACTGTGAATTGATGAGATCTCAACGCCATATTGTTGCGCTTAAATTTATGCAGTCTAGGTACCACAGCAAAGTGCCCATCTGAACAATTATCACGAAAGTATTTATAAAAAGGCAGAGCGAGGCAACATTAGGGCGTGTCAGAAGCCAAGCAGCAAGATCTGAGACAATAATATTTCTGATTATTCTTTTTATCCTATCAAGGAGCTCTACGTAAACAACAGGGGTACTGGACCATAAATGGCAGCAATGTTCTAAGCACTAACACTTATAGACTTATAGATATGCAAGAAACTTCCTGGAGAGGAAACTTGCCTAGCACGACACAGTGAATCGACATTCTTAGCAGCTGACCTAGTAGTGGATTCAGTCTTTCCCCTTTATATCAGCTGAAAAGGTGAACTTGAGAAAGCTCAATAAGTTACTTAGCTGGAGTTTAGTACCAGTCATGTTGATGGAAGGCAGAGATGGATTCATGTAGAAAAGTTTAGTTTTCGAGGCATTAACATTGACAAGCCATGTTTTGCCCCAGTAAACTACGTATTTTATGTCATTTTGGACATCAATTGCCATTTTTACATTTCTGGACTGACCAGATTTCCTATTGAGGCAGGAGTAAATGATAATGTCGTCAGCCTACATGGCAAGTTGAGAGCTGATATCATTGGGAAAGTCGTTAAAAGAGTGAAAAAATTAAGAACAGCGTAGGAACAAAGATGGAGTCATATGGGAAACCCCCGTTAGTACGAATGGATAGAGATGAGTGGCCGTTCATTCCACGATTAGATAAGAACGATTAGATCCCTTGAAAAATGTGTCCGGAGTAAATTTCAGCTTGTGGAGAAAAACTGGATGCCAGACCCTGCGAAAGGTCTTTGAAATGACAAATGATATATATATATATATATATATATATATATATATATATATATATATATATATATATATATATATATATAATAAGGTAAGGAAGGGTCTGGTAATCCGTGTGAATAATTCCAAAGAGGGTGTAATCCAGAGATCTCAATGTAACAACAGAGCAAATATTAATTAAATAATTAAGAAAGGGACAACCTTAAAGTTCCATGACTATAATTCATTCCCCCAGAAAAAAAAAATTCTATTTTATATTCTTTTATATTATACAACATATAATTGGATTATAGTGTGGACATTGAGTTCTACCTGGATTCTATCCTCTCGGAATTTTTTATTCTAAAATATACATGTGTATATATGCACCTGTGGATTTTGCATATATATATATATATATATATATATATATATATATATATATATATATATATATATGCTCTTATCTCAAATATATCCAGCTCTCATCTCAAATAACAAGTTAAAAGAGACTGTTTAACCTACAAAAGGAATGTTAAAAGATTCATGTTAAAAAGTTAAAAAAAAGAAAAAAAAGAAAACAAATGAAATCTACAGATAAAAGTTAATTTTCTCCAGCAAAAGACTCATTTGTGTAGTTTAGTGCTAGCAGCAAGCAGAAATATTTCTCCTCCCGATGATGGCCATTTTGATCGAAACTAGTCGAGGAATCTAAATGGAATAATAATAAAAAAACGAAAGAATATTAATCTACAACCCAGTGTGTCTAAAGATTTTAATTTTTTAATTTTTTTTATTGTTCAATATATATATATATATATATATATATATATATATATATATATATATATATATATATATATATAGTAATGGAGAGATTATAACCGGAGCAAGTGAATAGTTAATATTATTGCTGGGAAGAACAGAATGAAGAGACTATCAGACAAATTACTAAGTCACTCAAGATTCGCTAGTTAAGGACTGAAAGGTCAGCTTAGGTAAATCTTAAACCTCGAAGAAGTTCACTAGTTTAGAAATGTTTTTTTTAAAATGGCTGCGATCACTTTGCGACACAATAAATTGACAGACTACTGCAGACTCTCAGCATAAAATATACGTAATATGCAACGTTTTAATCAAATATGAAAACCAAAGTTCATTTAGGCAGAACATCCAAAGCACTCGAATTATATGGTTAATAGAGAAAATTTAATTGCAACTGTGTTCTTCCAATACATTTTAATTATTTGTCTCTGTAATCTTCTCGCTTTTAGATTGACTTTCGTTAATATATACAAATGTAAAATATTTAATGCTGCCTATACGATTTTTGGGGTTATTTACTCTTAGACATCCCCATCAAATATATGTTAATATTACTGTCTCATCTTTTCGCCTAAGCTCTGAAATTTTATCTACTATTTTTTTCCTCAATAGGAGCAAATAGGTTCCCTTTCGTCCTGTTAACCCTTCTCTACGTTCTGTTGAATAGGAGTAGAAGTTTATGCCATGTTTCTCCTTTAGGACAGGGTTTCCGGTACGTTCTAAAGTCTGCTTCAACTCTTTGCTTCTGAAGTCTCCGCTTAAACAATTAATAAAATCTATACATTATTGCCAGCCTCTTCACATACACCACTTCTTCCAGATTTTAGGCTCATGCCTTTTTGAAATATTTTGTTCTGGAAAATTCAAATTTGGTTATTAATTACTGAACACATACATGCACACACAAACACACAATACATACACACACACACACACACACACATATATATATATATATATATATATATATATATATATATATATATATATATATATATATTTAAAAATAGCGTGTTGGAATCATATTTTTAAATAAATAATTATATTTATGCTCTACTTTTGTATCGAGCACTATTTTTTAAAAATAATAACAAAAATGCCCCAAGAACTTTGGATTATTTACCTAGCCTGTTCTTTCCTATTTTCTATATATTTCACACACACACACACACACACACACACACACACACACACATATATATATATATATATATATATATATATTGTTTTTATCATAAAATAATATAAGAAAACATGTTGAAATCGCAACACAGTTGTTTTTATGATATTTTATAATAAAAATAAAAGTAATATATTTCTCTACTTTGTATTTAGTACTTTTAAAAGTAAATGCTCTCTCTCATATATATATATATATATATATATATATATATATATATATATATATACATATATATATATATATATATATACATATATATATATATATATATATAGTTTGTTGTATGTATGTGTTATAAAATGTTTTCATTTTTTGTGTCCATGTTCAAATTAATAATATCAACTGTTGTTTTAATTTTTTTTTATTAATAATGCTTCCATTATTTTTAGCCTTTTTTGCATGTAGATGATGCTATTATATTAGTGTTGCCAACAAGTATGTTACGAATAGTGTCCGGTATGTCTCCATGAATATTTAAATGAGATCTAATTGAGCTATTGTCAGAAAGGTGCAGAGTGAGTCTGCGTGTCACACATGTTGTAATGTGGCCTATATAATTATTTACCGATTTTGATTGATCAGGAATAATATTCCTTTTGGGGCATTTAAATTCGTAAATATTGTTTGCCCTATTTTATTTTGTTCTAGGAGGTTAATTATTATTTTTAACTATAGGGTTAGAGGTTTAATATTATTTGTAATAAATAATTAATCTATTTTTTTATTTGCTATTGTTAACTGGTGTTATGCATTTTTTTATAACGTATGAGCAGTACCATACAACATAACAATTACCCTCGGTACTTGACAAGAGCTCCACAAAACTGGGATAGAAGGGTACAAGAAGATAACAGATTTCACAAAACAGCTTCAGTCTACCTATCATATGTGAAGGGATTATCGGAGAAAATACAAAAGATCTGTGGTCCGTAAAACATCAGGACGATCTTCAAAAGTTGTTCAATAATTCGCAGACACCTCTTCCGAATAAGGGCCCCCTATCACCATAGAGGAAAACTAAGGATTATGTGTTTGCCACTCCGTGCAGCTGTGGTAAGAAATACAAACAGGCTTAAGTTAAGACTGCAAGAACCTCGTAAAACTGTAACACAAGCTGAAATAGTCAGTCAGTTGTAGCTGAAAACATATGGAGAGAAAAAGGAGATCACTACCCTCTGTGGGATGAGGTTGAAATAATAGAGTACATCACTGAAAAATAAGAAAACTTAAGGAATCAGTACATATGCTAGGTCACAGAAAATCTCCTGAGCCGACCAAGTATAGAAATGAATACAATATGGGAACCGGTAATAAGGAGTGCTAGAGAAAATAATAAATAACAACAAATAATACAATATAAGCTCTGGTAAAAAATGGATAATAATAACCGAAAATTGTAATATGAGCACTGGTAAAAAAGTGGTTGCTGAGACATTGTTTTATAAATCCTAACAATTCATAAACAGATGTCCCCAAGGACACATCACCCAGTGGATAATGTACGTTGGTTAGATCAAGTGACTAGACACAATGAGTTATGAGCAAAAACTTGGATAGTTGAGTTAATGGGAAATAACTGAGACATCTGGAAGAGGTATGGCGTGTGGAACTAGAACAAACTACCCCGGTGGAGGAAATAAAGGGTACGGTTCGAAATTCCAATCAGCGCACAGCGGCCGAAACGTTGCGAATATTGCAATGAAGATGGGGATAACAGTCCCAGCAATGTAAATAATCATAAATTCAAATATAATGGGCAATTTCATCACGCTTAGCTTCATCTCCCCCAAGGCCAGTGACGATCGACTTTGCTATAATTTTACTTTTTTCATATGTAGCCTTAACGTTTTAACTATCGTATTAAGCATCTGATATTCACATTAATTTTATTAACTTTTTCTTTGAAGAATGATCTTATGAATTATAATAAAATTTTCAAATAAGTCAGCAAAATGAGGTCAGTTGTGTATCATGAATACGACATTACGTTGTACAAAGTAACTATAAACATTTTATTCTATCTTCTGCCAGCGGCAATGATAGGGAAGACGTTGATTTGGGATACTGTGCGGATGCATTTTCGGCCGGTAATTTGATTAGGTCCGCGGTTGAGCCAGGATCCGTCGCCCGCAGATAAAAAAAAAAAAGTAGTTAAATATTCTTCTCGTGCTGATAGATTTTTTTCGACTCCTGTGGCAGTGGAGACTTCTGGAGTTACTGGCGCTCGTTCAATGGCGTTCCTTCGGAGGATTGGCGCGATTGCTTCTAGATTAAGGGACGAGCCTCGTCAAACGGAGTGACTCTTGCAGCGTGTCTCACTGGCAATGGTTCGAGGTAATGCGTTCTCCACCATTGCGGCTGGCAGAGGATAGTAAAAAAAAAAAATTGTTTATAGTTACTTTATACAACGTAATGCCGTATTCATGATACACGACTGACGTCATTTCGCTGACTTATTTGAAAATTTGATTATAATTTGTATCAATAATTCCCCCAATCATATCCTATGTTCACCCACTTTCTTCGCGTGGCATATTAATTAATATACAAGAAAGGTTACCTGAATGAGATGGATTCTTAACAGGAAAGAAATATGTGTTGTAGTGCAAATTCACAATTGGCTTAAGGCAACTAACAATCGAGTTAAATGATTCGCTGATTCTGTATATTGTTTGTTCATACACTTAACAAAAGAGAAATTCATTAATCAGAAATGATCACTGTACTAGAAAATATCAAAATTGTTGTTTTATTAATACGACATGAAATCTTAATGAGGAAGCTCTCGTGCTTTTGCTTATATTTTGCATGAAAAATATGACACAAAAAAATTTACACTATTTACATTATTCAGACTATTGTCTTTATCTTTGTCTCCATATATATTACAACGTTTCGGCCGTAGTACGCTCAGGCCTTCTTCAGGTGGTTAGAATGTCGAAGTGAACGCTTTATTTCACTCACTGGAGTAGACTGTTCTTGTTCCACGTGCCTCAAGGATACATGGCACAATGGATAAAGGCGTTAGTTAGATCCAGTGACAGTGTGAGTTCAATACCTGGTTAACGCAGTGGAGAACTTGGAGGGGGGGAATTAACAGGAGTTAACTGATAACTGACATCCTTTAGACATGGCGCGTGGGACTAGAACAGTCTATCCCAGTGAGCGAAATAAAGGGTTCAGTTCGATATTCTGACCACTTGAAGAAGGCCGGAGCGTAGAACGGCCGAAACATTGTAATAAATATGGCGACAAAGATGAGGACAATTGTCCGAATAATGTAAATAGTGTACATAATACCTCATCTCAGAAATATAGACAGATACAAAAAGTTTTGTTGATTATGTTCTTTTAATGGACTGGAGTTTCATTTAGAAACACAAACGCGCAGTCATTTGAAGACTACACATACGAACAAGGTAAATAATCATGTCGAAACTGAGACTTAAATATCTTTGATATAACATCTCCAGAGAACTGAATTTTCGTCTGGATACAAGGCCATTCTAATTTTGATAATTGCTTAGATAAAATAGACTGACAGAAAAAGAAGAAACGTTTGTTGATTTAAGTTACACAATTGTGATTGAATATCATCGTTCTAAGGACTGTCTTTTAGCGGATTTAGAACTTTTAGAGCCAATGAAATATGCACTACTGAGCCACGGAGTAGGTTTTTCTATTTTTACATTTTAAATACGTTAATCTTATTTAAAATAACAGATTCGAAGACGAGTATGTTCGTGGTTTGACCAATAAAAGATTAAAAAGTAATTACTAAGTTTGGTCAGATTTGGGAAAGTAGTTCTTTCTCATAAATATTCTTTGCAATATGTGTCCCTTTTGAAGACATACAAATCACTGATACTTGTTGAACGAATGATAAATATGAAAATAATATATTGTATCTTATAAACGATTTCTTGTAACTGCATCAGATGCACCCTTTTGCAAATTAATTGAAACAAAAATAATTCTATTATTATTTACATTTTTCATATTTTCCCAATGAAACATGACGGCATGCACATGTTTTTTTTTCTTTGTATCGATTCCACTTAATTCGTTCCTAGTAGACTGACCACAGATTCTCGATTGGATTATAATCAGGAGAGTTTCCAGGCCAGTCTATAATACTTTGATTAGTTCACTGGTAAGGCTTGTCAGTGTGCTCGTGCAGCGTTACAATTTTCGCACGCTTCCTTAGAGTAACATCCATCGCAGACAAAGGCTGTAAGACAACTAATCGACAGTCGAGACAACAGTGTCTGGGCATGATATAGATCTGATGCAATCGCGGATGACACTGTATTTTTCAAGGACAAACAAATTTCATCATACACTCCGAAAATATTACTGCAGACTACTGTAGATGACCTAATTTAAGAAAAAAAAAAGAAAATAAATCGAGAACACTGTCACTCCAGTGGGTCTAAAACTAACCGTATCATGAAAGAAAGAAGACTAAATTGGTTGTTTCAATTAATTTACACAAGGATGTATATTTGCGTGGAATTCCTTTCATGTTAATAAGTAAAAAACAAAAACAAACAAACAAAAAACAAAGTGTGCAATTAAATTTAATATACAGTGATATATATATATATATATATATTTAATATATTTAATATATATATTTAATATTTAAATTTAATATACAGTAATATATCTATATTTGATTGACATCTCAGCTTTAGAAACGACTATTAATAATGAAACATAAAATCCTCGGTCAGTACATAAAAAGGCGGGGACATCAGGTCAAACGCCATACACCAAGTTTTGGCTTCAGTTTTATTCTTTCTAAGAAGAAAAGATGCACGTGATTATCTTTCTTCAAAATTGAAATGTGATTTTTTTATGTGCCGCATCCCTTCAGGACGTAGCCGCTCATGGCCCTCCACTTACCTCTAACTCTTGTAGATCCAAATAAGCTTTGTCTCCCTGCCACTTTTTCCAGGCCATGATCTGTCAACCATTTGCTTAAACCCGCTAAGTATGTCATGCATTGCTCTCGCTTCTCTGTTTCACTCTATTCGACCTGTGAATATCTGATACTCCAATCCTTTTTTCTCATTACATATCCGAGATATTTCAGCTGTCTCTTCTTGATGTTAGGTATAAACTTCCCCACTATTTGTATGCTTTCCAAAACTTCATTTTTGCTCACATATCGGTCTATGATATCCTTAGTATCCTTCTGTAGAACAATACCTCCGTTGTCTCGAGTCTCTTTTCATCTTTTAGGAGACCGTCCATCATTCGCTGTCGTAAAGGAGGTCAGACGCTACGTACTAAAGAAATCATGCTGTCTCGTAATACTCTGCCTAGCTTTTGTAATGCGTCATTAGACATCCCAATACGTCTTCGTGGCACATAATTGTGTAGGTGAATAAAAATTAACAAACTAAACAAAGCTTTAACCTAAATATGAGTTTCTTAATTCAACAAAAAACAAAAACCTAGAAATATAAATTGATATTTTTCAAAATGAACTCTAATACAGTGCTACTGCTTTGCGTTAATGTTCCTTTCGAAAAATAAACCAAAATTTCTTCGTAAAAGGCGATTGTATAACATTATAGTAAATCGCATTACGCGGTTAATTGCTCTGCTTCTGATAATTTTCTAAGCCAGGCTTAATCTTGCAGACATGAAATCTTTTGAAGAAAGCATGAAAGCCGAGTAAATTAAAAGAAGATTAGCGAAGAGGTGACATCAAATAAATGAATCACGAAATCTAATTAAAATAATGAAAACATTAGAATCTTAAAATAGACAAGAGAAAACGATTGAAATTGTCTCCTATTTCCTTAATTTCATATATTCCAGTACTGCAAAACCTTGCGATCCTAGAATACCTTCAATACATCCCCAATTACAAAAGGTCTTCCATATTTTGGCTTATCGATATGGTTGGTAATTATTCTCAATAACGGTTTCGCTATATTTACTCATCCAAGAAGTGAAACACCTACTCCGAGCTAAGTCGCTATACTTTGAGTATTTTTCAATCTTCATTCGCGTGTCCATTCAGGGTGTGGTCGATAAACCTTCTCGATAACAATTTATTATTTGCAACTAATAAAAGAAGAATATAAAATTTCCGTAAAATCTCTTTATTTTCACTGACGAAGAACAAATGCAGAGGTGGTTTTTTGACATAGCCCCACCCCCCTTCACGGATGCACTTCCGGTGTCGGTTATCGAGTTGATTCCTTATGAAAAGACACTTTTCGGTTGCTTACTCTCTCTATAACAATCTATTCTTTGTAACTAATAAAAGAATATAAATTTTCCAGAAAATCCTGACGAAGAATAAATGCATAGATTGTTTTTTGACATAGCCCCACCTACTGCACAGATACCCTTCCGGTATTGTTTAGCGAGCTGATTCCTTCCGAAAAGACACTTTTCGGTTCCTTACGATGTCATGCATGCATCGCTTGGTTGTTTGGGCAAGGAACGTGTAAAATCCTTTCTGTATTGACAATACTGACGAATGACTTCGTCACAAGTTACTGCAATCGTGAGTATCAGATATGGATCTGTCCAATCAATAGTGACGTCATTTGTGCTGAAATGATTTGTCGGTCTTCCCTGATCAATGTATCCACACTCTTGGTTTGTTTTTCCGTACACGACATTCGTGTGAGACTAAATCGGCTTTCGTCCGTTACGCATGTTCTTCCCATTCTACATACTCATAAACATTTCGTCGTTTCATGGTGCGGCCTCCATACTGCCCTAACGTGCATTGATGGATTTCTGCAGTTTTGATTCTCTCTCCTCACAGAAAGCGCACTACGGCGCGTTGTTGCACGATGATGCAATCTTTGAGTGGAGCGTTCATACGACTGACCTCGTTACTCTCTGTCGCTCGAAAAAATGATAGAATGATGCGAGTTGCTAGCTATCCGTCGTCCGATGCGCACGCGTCGTGTCGCACGTCAGCGCCTCCCTTTTGTTTTTACAGTGTAATTTTAAAATTGCCTCTACTTTCTGAGTTGCCTTCGTTTATATGAAATGAGTGAAAAACAGATATATAGATAGATAGATAGATAGGGAGAAGGTGATAGAGAGATAACAAACAGACATATATACATAAATAGATAGATAGATAGATAGATAGATAGATAGATAGATAGATAGATAGATAGATAGAAGGGGAAAGATGGACTGTGATATGCTCGAAGATAGTAAGATGCAAGTTTAGAGAACAGTCAAATTTTATCAAATATTTTTGTTGCTGACATTTGCTTGATGAAATCTTGATAATGTAAACCATTCCGGCGAATAATTGTGCCATCGCAGAAAAGATCTTTGTAAATCTATTTTAAAGCTGCATTGATTTGGCGTCATTCTCTGAGACACCTCATTCAGATCAAGGGTTTAATAATGCCCGATGCCTGCGCCCTTTTTGTACTCATAAAATCATCAGTAATGTTGGTAGGTCGGAAACCCTATAAAGAAATTAATGGAGACAGGGTGGAACAGTTTATTTGGAGACACAAGAGATTTTCCCATATCATGGAACTCTTTAAATATTAATATATTTGATTGTTTTGTGGTCTTGCGTGACTATATCTCAACGACCTGAATAAAAATGTTGAGCGAGAGAGGCAATGATTTTCTAATTGTTATAGACCAATGTTAAGGTTTCTTTTGGATTCCTTGTTTCGACTGGGAATGCTGTAGTCATAACAAAACAATGCTGTACCACAGCAAGAAAGAACGTGTCATGCATATAGTGAAATAAACATAAATACTTCAAGTAATACATAAGATTTATAACGGCTCACCTCTTAAAGGAAATGCAAATAAGATTGACAAGAAAGAACGAGGAAAGTGATATTAAAACTAAAATAAATGGAATGACAGACGAATAAGAGAAAGGGCGGGAACAAAATCAAAATATATGCACAAAGCCAACCAACAAACACACGCGTGCCCCCACACATAAACAAACACGCGCTTGCTTATATTATGCCGATGAAAACATTTACAAATATTTGTTTATTACAAAATTAATTCATTCATTAATACACATACAATCCATACACACACAATATATATATATATATATATATATATATGTATGTATATATATATATATATATATGTATATATATATATATATATGTACATATATATATATATATGTATATATATATATATATATATATATATGTATATATATATATATATATATATGTATATATATATATATATATGTATATATATATATATATATATATATATGTATATATATATATATATATGTATATATATATATATATATATATATATATATATATATATATATATATATATATACTTTCATAACTGAATCAATAAGCTCATAAGTCGAAACCGACGGGAGAGTTCATTATGTATGTATATACATATATATATATATATATATATATATATATATATATATATATATATATATATATATATATATATATATATATAGATAATATTAGTGGTAAATATACACATATATATACAAAATACACAGGTGCATATACACGCATGTATATATTTTGAATAAAGAATTCCGAGAGGATAGAATCCATGTAGAACTAAATGTCCAGGACAGAGTAAGGATATAATAAAAAGGCTTAAACACTAATATTCCATGGTCATAATTTATTCCATTGGAATCGTAAATACGATCCAATTCATCACACCTAAAAATTCAAAAAGAAAACGGAAAAGAACAACTCCGGAAATAAAAGTAGAATTTAGAGAGAGTGTAAGTATGAGAATGTGGGACGAATGTTAGTGCTAAAGAGAGGGGTAACATACGAGAGAATTTGGGAGATTAAAACTTAACAGAGAGGGTTTCTTTAAAAACTAGAGGTGATTGGAAGGGGGAAATATGAATGTTGTCGGATGTCTAACATATTAAAGATACATTTCGTGGTGACATACACACACCATAGACGATCTAATGTTAAAGATCAGAATAAGAAGGAGGGAGTAATTAATTAATTAATACGATCATTTCAGGGTGTTCGGGTCTCATTATAACGACAGTGAAGAGAATTTAGAAAGAGCTGGATGAGTTTAATTGAGATTACGAGGGTACGATATGTCGGAAAACTAACGGATTCTTCTGATTAGAAAAGAACTCCCGAATTTGGTGGTGAGAGTCTCAGAATCAGCATGTAGTCCTACATCAAGTGCCTTGAGGCGGAAGTGCTGACTTGGTTTAAATGGGTGGCTGCTCGAAGATATTATGTCTGGCAACAGGGCACTACAACTTGCCAAACACTCAGGAGAATCACTCATGTCTGTCAAAGGTAGTGTGGAAACCATTTTTTTTTTCATCGCAAACTGTATATGTATGTGTGTGTGTCTGGGTATAAAGAGAAAAAGCAAAATTTTCTTTACGACGCGTTACGTCCACTGACGGACTTTATCGTGGTAAATATAGAGATTTTATTTTGCAACATGTATTTATAAAAGGAAGCCCAGTGGAGGAATAATAAAATGTACTTCAATTTATCAGTATAAGCTCTTGGGGACGCTTAGTGATAACTAATAAAGGAAAGCGAATATATGTAATTACTGTTGATTGTTTATCTTCTTATTTCCCTTTCGCTATATATATATATATATATATATATATATATATATATATATATATATATATATATAATATAAATCTAAAGAGTAAACCCTGACTTCCACGTTGGTGAAACCTAGGCAGCTTTGTCTGGCTCTTTAGGTTTACTTAGTTTGCTCTACTTAGCGTAATGAGCACTTTGTTTAGTTACTTTTTATTTACTGGTGTCGGAGGATTTTTCTTTGGACTCTGAACTTATATTACAGACGATTATTTTCGGTCGAAGTACATGTTCTTAGTTCTTTCTTTCTTTATCCTTTTTTCCCTTGGGTATTGGTTTGTTCATTTAGAAGCTAAAACACCTAAGGTTTTGCCGGACGAGTATAGCTGCTTATATTTATACGATTATTAGTATTATATATATATATCGCAATATTTTTCGTCGAGTCTAGAACATGAATCCTCAACAGAATGCAGGAATCTCTGGACAGCGGTTTCGTCCTTTTTTGGGACTCATCAGCAATGCGCATCCACTAACGAGAATCTTACTCGGACCGTTAGGATATAACGCAAGCGGCTCCTAATGATGTAAAATATTAAAACTGATCCACAAAAGAGAGCTCGATATATTTATAGAGCATAGAAATGAATTGCATAAAAATTAAACTCAATTGTACCCCATTTAAATACAATTTACCTCGAGCTAGAGTACAATTCCAACGTTCGTAACATTTAATTTAAAAGAGGGCTCATTACAATATTCTTTATTTTAAGATATTACATCAAAAAACATGTCAAAAAAAAAAAAAACGCTACACAATTGCAGTCGTGTTTCGATTCGAATCGACGCATCCTATCAGGCGATTGTAAATGGCCCCGTAAACATTTAATTTAGTTTTAAGAGATTCTCCATCTGTTCTTCTATGTGGTCAATTGTTCGTATAAATAAAACCCGCATGAACACAAATAGTAAATCCATGTCATAGGAAATACATTGTATTAAAAAAAAAAGCAAAATGTTGCACAATATACAAATCATTACTAATGATTACACTGCTCCTGGTGTCTAACTGTCAGCTTGTCAAGTTGAATTTCCGAGACTTGTTTCTGCTCCAGGCTTATGTTTACACTCTTTTCAATCTGCAATAAATTACATTTCTTTTGAGTATATTATTTGATGCAGAAGATCCCGCCTTAGCCAAGCAGGTGGCGGGAAAATCACGTAAGAATTGAAAAGTCATTTTCAATGAGACTTACAATTTCTAACAACAATAGTTTGTTCTCTTTCAGTTCTAGAAGTAATAATAGTTTCAATGTATTGCACACTTAAGGCCTATTTTAGAAATGCCCCAGAGCAACATTGAGAATCACTTTTAATGACCGTTCTTAGATTAAAACATTTGAAAACATAAAAATATTTTTATCCACTACTGTTTATTAATACACTTTGTAAAACTTTGCATATTATTAGCCTTTGTGGAAATACTGAAAAGAATTTCCGAAAATATGGTGTATTCCGAGTATTTTTTCAGTCCTTGATCATTTTCGATGCAAGAAAGTAGAAGTCGATGGAATGAGAATATATAATTTGTATTTTTCCACGGTTTGAAAGCAATTTTCAGTGCTATGACTAAGCAATATGTTTAATCATCATCTAGAATGAATGATTTCAGATATTAGATAAATACTGGTAGTGTGACCAAAAATAAGCATTATTTTTTCAAATTTCATTATTTCCTATTACGATATATGAAGCACCACAGAATACGAGTATAAACAATTTTTTTAATTTTATCAGATTTAATAATGGGGGTTCAGTTTCACACGTAAATTCATTGTAAACTGATCCCTCTTTGAAGACAAAACAAAATATACTCATCCCTCAGGATTTCTTAAAATGTAAGAAAAATTAAGGCAAATTGAAAATTATCTGAAATTATTTTTTCTTATATTACTATCGATTAAAAACTTAAGATTAGGAATTAAAGAAATATATGTTTTGCATTTTAAGAAACCACGTGTTGTGAGCATATTAATTTGGCTCACATAGGGAGGTAATTTTGAGTGAATTTACATTAATACTGAACACACTTTTTAAAAATTCAATTAACATTTTCTGTGTTCGTGTAGTTAATCTATAAGGATGCAAAAAATTGCAAAAAAGAATTATTTCTGGTCTAGATATTTTAAAGCAGGAGATTTAAAGAAATCGTACTGATAGTAGATTATGTTGCTTTTAATATATCTGCTCTCGAAAACTTGTAATCATTTTTACAGCTGTTGAGTCAGAGGACAATTACATTGTAGAATAAAATATGACGGGAATAAAAACATTTGCGTTATATATTGCACGACTATCAAAGGGATCAATTAGTTAATCTTCATGAGATAAATGTTGTGATGTAACCAATAATTCACTTTAAATTGAATTTGTTCAAAGACCATATTGCAGCCGACTATTTGTCGAGGTGGATAAATATTTTATATCGAGGTGGAGAAATGGTTTCAATTAAGTTCCGGTCTGCGAATGAGAAAAATGTCCAAGACCTAAGCAAACTTTTGGTTTTGTATTAGGTTGGTGCAAAAATAATGACGTAATAATGTCGTTTTTTGATGTATTTTTTAACGTCATAAAACGACATCATTACGTCATTATTTTTGCACCAACCTAATATTTGTTTTGTTTTATAAACAGACAAAAATCTTCTGAAGCACAAGAGAAATTTTATTTACACGGAGAGTAATGACCTAATCTTCCTGACAAATCATCCACTCGCCGCATGGGGTCAGAAAGCGAAACTTCCAATCGTTAGGCCACGCGCCCGGTAAAGATCTGTAGAGGTCAATATACACAGACGCCTAACCATTGCCTAGGTTTCCCGGTCCACTTATTCTACATGAAACATAGTGATTGTCGTCAGGTGACGAAAGTGTATCGATGTCTCTTTCGTTGAGGTGAAAGATCTTAGCTTTTTGCCAAACTTCACTTGATTTTGCCTGCTGCCTTATATCGAGCCACATGCTAGACTAGATGTATTTTTCTACTATCAATTTGGATGTTGCTTTTCTCCCTGCATATGAGTGATAGTATAATTTACGAAACACGTCTGCCTTCAAAGACTCTGTTGTGAAAAGACATTGACTGCCTAGGGCAACGTCGAAAAGAATGGCACCCTCTTTTTCAGATATATGACTTTCTTTTACAAATTCCAGAGTTGTTTTTTGGTAGTTTCCTTACGTCTTGGTGATTTTTATCATTCAGAGACCGGAAGTTAATTGAAAGCATTTATCCACCTCGATATAAAATATTTATCCACCTTCATAAATTGTCGGCTGGAATATGGTCTTTAAACAAATTCAGTTTAAAGTGAAATATCTAGAAACTTTAAGCAAATTTTTGTGGCTTGAACAAAACTATAAACTAACTTTTCTTTCATACACTTGAAATATATATTAAGCCCTTCAGAATACGAGTATAAAACAAAAATTAAATTTTATCAAATTTAACAGTGGGGGTTCAGTTTGATATGTAAATTCATTGTAAATTGATCCCTGTGTGAAAGCCAAAACAAAATATGCTCATCGCTCATGATTTCGTAAAAAGAAATTAAGGAAACTTGAAATTCGTTATCTAAAATTATTTTTTCTTATATTACTATCGATTATAAACTTCTGATTGCGAATGAAAGAAATATATATTCTTTACATTTTAAGAAAATAAGTCATGTGAGCATAATTATTTTGAACAATTACTCCTAGGAACAATACTACGAAGAATTGTTTTAACTACTCAATGACAGAATGTGACAGTTTTCCATTACTTCATAATTCACAATTAAGGGTATTTCTGCAGTTTTCAAGGATATAAATTAATCTATTTATCAAAATGAGAATTTTAAGGAAACAAGTCATGTGAGCATATTTATTTTGGCTTAAGTAAAAGGGATAATTTACAGTGAATTTACATTGGTGCTGTACGTTTACTTTGAAATAATTGAATTCATTTGAAAGGAGAGAAATAAACTCTAGGAGCATTCGAGAATTTTGATACAGCTGAACGCGTATACTGCTAAACACACGAGAATCATGTGGGTTAAATATGTAGCGTCGGTTCGGAGAGTCTTCATTTTATTAAAGGTTTCTAGACCTGGGTCTGACAGACTAATGTCTCACTGTCGTAATTCTTAATGTCAGTTAACATATATACTGGTAAGAAATGAAATTTCAGTTCAATTTTTAATTTTTTCATAGTAACAAGAACAATTCTAGACGCACTGAGTGTCTTTAGGGAGGGTTAAAATATAAAACAGGAAATCAACTTTGAAGTGATCTACATGGATTTTTTAACAGGTTTGAAGGCTACTAACAATTGTTTTAACCACTCAATGAAAAACTGAATGTGACAGCTTTCGATAAACGCAAAATACACAATTAATGCATTTTTCTGTTTTCAAGGATATAAATTCTTTTAATTTTCAAAATGAGAATCTGAAAACCGATTAAGTAAAATAACACTAACTTCTTCTGTAATATGATAAAATAAAAACGAAAGAGAGTATGAAAATGACTTTTGCTCACTGGTGAAAAATTTTACTAAAATTTATTTCTATGTACGTGAGCTTGCAACCATGACCATGTCATCATGATATTTAGGTAAATATATTACAAGAGTTGCATTCAGTATCATGTAAGATTACTTCATGAACAAAAGTTGTATGTAATAGAAAGGGCACTAAACTTGAGCTGCAAATAAATAAAAGTAATATATATATATATATATATATATATATATATATATATATATATATATATATATATATATATATATATATACGTGTGTGTGTGTGTGCACCTCGAGGCGGTGTAATGGTTAGCAACGTTGTCTCGCTAGAACAATTACCACTGCCTTGTGCCACATCTAAGCTACGCTCTGAAAATCACTATACATACATATATATATATATATATATATATATATATATATATATATATATATATATATATATATATATATATATTACTTTTATTTCTTGTAGTTAATTTTCCTGCTTTATATATAAATTTCCAAAAGGATAGAATCCAGGTAGAACTCAATATCCAGGACAGAGCAAGAATATAATATAATATAAATAGCTGAAACACCAATATTCTATGGTTATAATTTATTGAAATCGTAATCACGATCCAATTCCTCAGACCTATAAATTAATTTATAGGTATGATGAATTGGATCGTGATTACGATTCCAATGTAATAAATAATAACTATGGAATATTAGTGTTTGAGACATATATATATATATATATATATATATATATATATATATATATATATATATATATATATATATATATATATATATATATATATATAAAATAAGTTGGAATGAATAAACCTAATACAAGGTTATATACACTTTAGAATTCCAGTGAGAGATGTAAGAATGCAATATTGTGCCAAAGAGCTTTATATAAATGTTCACTCCCTGTCAGGAAGCAAGGTAAAATATAAAAAATGGCTTCCTCCTCCTTAGAAAAAAAAAAAAAGGAAATGGTATTGAAGTTACCGAGTTTGAAGAACAAATGCAGTCTAACCTTGTAATACAAAACCTGGGGAGAGCAAGACATTAGACGGGGGATAAAATATGCATAATTATTATTTTATACAGTGCAAAAAAGAAAAGGTGAGCGAACGATGATCGTATCACTTTTAACAAAGATTAAAAAATATATTCTCATATTCAAGGTCGTCACTTAAAAACTCGGTCGGGAATCTTTTTTCTCACTTAAGTACGCAACCATTTATAAGTCAATTATGAGAATTTCGGTTGTCATACGGAAACGTAATAATATCAAAAGACAGAAGAAGATAAATCTGGCTTCTTAAAAAAAAATGTGTTTTTTTTTTTTTTTTTTTTTTTTGTGAGCCAAACTTAAAAGTGGACTAGTATCACGGGGGGACCTCAGCACTTGTCAAAAAACTGTTTGAAATCACGTAGACAGGCGTCATCAGATAAAAGGATTACAACATCACATCGGTGCTTCGCCATCTGTAAAAAACGTGTTCAAATTTATGACGTCAGTCACCAGATGTAAGATGTCGTTTGAGACGCTTACCAATTGGGAGTGTTTCGTTAAACGTCCTCTCGAAATAAGATATTAACGCAAAAAATAAAACCATGCAGAACTTCCTTTACATCGACAATTCGACACGGATTTCTTTTGTAGTTCTTAACAGAGTTTATGGAAGGTGACATAGTCAAGAGGTCTTAATTTATGAAATCAAGTTTTAACTGTTTGTTTATATTTCATTGAAAGAAAGAAAAATCCACAACACATTTTCAAAAACATACAAACACATTTATTTCTATATATATTGAAACATGTTTCAGTGGAAGAGATAAAGCTATGATTCATAATTACTAGTAATGCCGTAATAACACTGAGTAAAATATCATTAATGTTCAATCAGTTTATAGTTTCGAGTGAGAAAATAGATGATGATAAGTGTAATAATAACTTATAGAAAATCAAATTAATACCCGTACATACATATCGTAAGTTTAAACGTGTTTACTTGTATAAAAGAATCTTTTTTTTATTAGTGATAGTATTGTGTAATCTCGTGAGTGAGTTATAGGTTTAGCAATATCAGTGTCAGCCCATATCTTGTTCAATGAAAACATCTGAATAATGTTACAGAAAGTGTTTCGACAGTTATTGTTTTGGCGATTATCGGCTGATTGAAGCGGGCCTTGCAAGAACCACGGCTTTTTTAGGAGAATTTCGGCGGGAGTGTTGCAGGACATTGTATTGAACTGGAGTATTTGAGACAGACAATAGATTAGGGAAGGAAAAAAAAGTTAGGTATGACTGCCGTCATTAGAGGAAAACATGCAAAACACATGTAGTGTCAAAATATTAGTAAACTAATTAAAATAAAAGTTCATAAGAAATAGTAATAAATTTGTTTCATTTCCAGGCTTTACCATTCGATATAATCCTTTCAACCCACTTTTATAAAGTTTAAAAAATGTTTAGTTACACACTAATCAATTTACTCTTTCAGATACATTATGAAATAAGTAGCGACTTAATCATTCTTACGAAAGCATAATAAATTTAAATTACTTAACCAATATTTTGAAATCGCATGGAATTTGGATGTTATTTTCTTTAATGACGAAAATCGTAACTCAAGTTTTGTCTCTGCACAATTTATTCCGTCTCTAATACTCCAGTTCAATAAAATATCCTGAAACACTTCCGCCAAAATTTATTTCTCAAAATCTCATTGTTCTTATGAGGTCCGCTTCACTCAGCTGATGATCGTCGAGACAATAACTGTCGAAACAATTTCTGTAACATCATTCAGATATTGTCATTTAACAAGATATCGGCTGACACTGGTCTCTGTATATACATTCTGAAAACGAACATTCGCGAAGTACACCTTCATTATAAAAGAATGCATTTGGCTAGGGCTATAAATATTGTGTTACCCACCGGCCACGCTCCAGTAAAAAGAGGGATAGGTACATGTTTGTATCATGTAGGATGGAGAAGTGTCCTACAAAAACACACAAAACTTCCTTTTTGGAAAAAAGAAACAGCGACGATAAGCAAACAGACGAGCTGTTAGTCTACAGGATACACCTCTTTATTTAGTAGAAAAGTATAATTTTACCAACCCCTTGTGTCCCAAAATTATGTAGCTAGTAGCATTTGTATTAAAATTTATTGGACTCCAAGGACGGATTCCTTATGACTGTTAGAAACATTACACAAATATTTAATACTGATGGGGACATTTCGCTCTCTGTCAAAACAGGTTGGTATGCTTTCAAAACTTTTCAATGGAAATAAGGCTGTACTG